>CM062817.1:1084909454-1085353810 GCA_031772625.1 Pinus tabuliformis | reverse complement strand
GGCCTTCCTTCCCTCATGTGGCCCCTCTCCAAGTCATTTGATCCCCTCCAAGGCAATTCGAATTGCCCAAGTGCCCAGGTTGTTTTTCCACGTGGGTGGAACCCAACTTCCACTAGCAATCTAATTCAGCCTTCCTTTCTCCTAAGTTCTTAAGTCAAAATTGTTGGGTTCTTTTACTTATCAAAATTTATGCAAAATTGTGGGGGTTCAAAACCTGTTACAAATTTATTTGGGAAGGGACATGACAGTCCCCCCCTCCCAAATGTTGCTTGCCCTCAAGCAACTTCAGCATTGGGTGCTCCAGAATGTGCTCACCCTCCCATGTGGCATCCTCATCCGACAGGTTCTTCCAACGCACCAAAAGCTCCCTAATGGTCTTGCTCCTCAGCTTCCTCTCCCGGGGCTCCAAAATGGCCTCAGAGTCCAAAACCAGATGGCCCTCATCATCCAGTGGAGCTAACTCTACTAATGTTGTCACTTGTTGTCCCAACATCTTTTTGAGGCATGAGACATGGAAGATGTTGTGAATTCTGCTCCCCTGAGGCAACTCCAGCTCGTAGGCCACCTCTCCAACTCGTCTAACCACCCTGTACGGCCCATAAAAATGTGGATGTAGCTTCTCGGCCCCTTTTGCTTCAAGGTGGACTGTCTGTATGGCTGTAACCGGAGATACACCAAATCCCCCTCCTCAAAGTGTCACTCAGTTTGGTGCCTATCAGCGTAGATCTTCTGTTGATTTTGTGTTGTCACTAAGTTGTCCTTGAGAGTCTTGAGGATGTCTTGGCTCTCTAGGATCCAGTCTTTGGCCTTTGGGGTTCGGCTGTCTCCAAAAACAATGTCAGCAAAAGATAATGCATCATAACCATACAAGACACAGAAAGGAGTCATACCGATGGACATGTGATGGGTGGTGTTGTAGCAATACTCGCCCAAGTGCAGCCACAGAATCCAAACCCTCTGCTACCTAGTCAAGTAGTTCCTGAAGTACCTCTCCAGCCACTGATTAATTCACTCGATCTAGCCATCTGTTTGGGGGTGGTAGCTCGTGTTAGGGGTGAGCTCAGTACCAACCAATCGGAAGAGCTCCTGCCATAATCCTCCCATGAACCTGTTGTCCCAGTCACTCACTATGTTCTTAGGAAGCCCGTGCAACCAGAAGACCTCCTTGAAGAACAGCTCTGCAACCTGTGAAGCCGAATACCAGGTTGGGATGGCGAAAAAGTGGGCATACTTAGTCAATCGATCAACTACTACATAGATGCAATCCTTGCCCTATACTACGGGGAGCCCAGTGATGAAGTCCATGGAGATACTCTCCCATTTCCCCTCAGGGATGGGGAACGACTGCAATAACCTGGCGGGGTAAATCAATTCCCCTTTGTTCCTCTGACATGCCTCACACTCCTATACATGCCTCAACACGTCCCCCTTGAGGCCCTTCCATGTGAAACGCTCCCTGACTGCCATATATGTTTTTTTCAACCCCTGATACCCTGAAAATGGCGAGTCATGTGCTGCTTGGAGCACTTTCTCCCTCAACTACAAGTTGGGAACCAGAAATATGTGCCCCTTGTAGTAGATGACCTCGTCCATCACCTAATAGCGCTCGTCTGCGTGGGTCCCCTCCAGAATCTTGCATGCCCTCCTGTCTTTGGAATACTCTACCAACATTTGGGCCTTCCAATCATGGCAAATACTCATGAGTAAGAGGCCCGCAGGTCTCCTAGATAGGGCATCGGCCACTACATTGTGTTTCCCCCGCACATACTCTATGTCAAAAGCATAGGCCTGCACCTTGCTGACCCATCTTTGTTGCTTGTCATTGAGGCCTTGCTGCTCAATGAAGTCATGAAGATTGTTGTGATCAGTGTTCACTCAGAATCTGTTACCCACCAAATACTGTCGAAATTTCGCAAAGGCATGCATGATGGCCAGCGTCTCCTTGTCATATATAAAATATGACCTCTCAGGGGTTAAGAGCTTTCGACTCTCGAAAGCAATGGGGACACATCATGAGATAACATTGTCCCAACTCCCTCCCTGGATGTGCATCACACTCCACGGTGAAGGGCTAGGAGAAGTCTGGAAGTGCCAATATTGGACAACTGCTCATCAACTCCTTGAGGCGGTCAAAAGTTGAATGTGCCCCATCTGTCCATGCAAAAGCCCCTTTCTTAGTCAAACCCGTGAGGGGAGCTGCCAACTGCGAAAACCCCTTGACAAACTTCTGGTAATACGTGCAGATGCCCAAGACGCCACTCAGCGTTGTCACATCTCTGGGTACCAGCCAATCACGGATAGCTCGTATTTTCTCCTCATGTACCTTCACCCCATCTACGCTAATGATATGCCCCAAGCAAAGCATCTCGGTCAGGCCAAACTCACATTTGGACAACTTGGCATAGAATTGTTGTTCCTCCAAAATAAGCAGCAACTCCTCCAAGTGTTGGAGATGCTCCTCCCAAGTTCTGTTGTATATCAATATGTCATCAAAAAACATCAATACGAACCTCCTCAATTGCCTCCGAAATACATGGTTCATACAGGACTGAAAAGTGGTCGGGCATTGGTCAACCCAAAGGCATGACCAAGAACTAGAAGTTCCCATAATGGCACTGAAAGGTTGTCTTGGGGATATCCTAATCCCTCACTCTAATATGATGGTGCCCAAACGTAGATCTATCTTAGAGAAGTACTTGGTTCCTCTAAGCTCATCCATCAACTCATCAATGCGAGGAATGGGGTATCGGTTCTTCAATGTCTTCATGTTAAGAGCCCGGTAGTCAATGCACATGCGCAGGGTTCCATCCTTCTTCACCAGCACCACTGAAGAAGCAAAGGGAATGGAACATGGCCTGATGTGGCCCAACACCAACAGCTCCTTGATGGTCCGCTCAATCTCATCCTTATAGGCCTTGGGGTGCCTATAAGGTGTGGTAATCATTGCCTGCACACCAGGCTCCAACTCAATGGTGTGCTTGAATCCCCTGTCTGGTGGCTGCCCTGGTGGAGTATCTCCAAATACCACTGAGTACCTATCTAACAAGGCATGTATGTCTGGAGGTGGTGGTTGTGCTTGTCCCCCAACCTCTGAAACCCTCAGCGCTACTTCCCACACGATGTCTCCATGTCGCAGATTTGTCTCCATCCTACGCGCTAAGACTATCTGTGGTGGGTACGAATGCATGCCTCTAAGGACCACCATCTTGCCATCTGGGCCAATGAAATCCATCTCCAGCTTCTTCCAATCAGTGGTAACTCATCCAAGGGAATACAGCCACTGGACACCCATCACCACGTTGGTGTCCGGCACATCAACCACAAAAAAATTGTTTGTCATGGAGTAGTTCCCCATGCTCACCGTCAAGGCAGGCACATACTGAGTGCACTGCATGGTCTGGTCACCAAGCACCAGGACTGAAAAGCCCTCAAACTCGGTTGCGGTGAGGCCCCTCCTCTGAACCAACTAGGCATCTATGAAGTTGCGGGTAGCCCCACTGTCAACTAGGACTAAAACCCTCTGCCCCTGTATCGTACCTCTAATCCTCAATGTCAGAAATTTGGGGACCCCACATAAAGAAGCAAGGACTCCCCCGAATGGAGCAAAGGATGCCCCTCCTTGTGGAGGTGGTGGTGGTGGTCCCCTCTCTGCCGAACTCTCACCATCTCCCACACCACACTCCAACTCAACCTCATCCTCCTAATCACTATCTGAGTAGACCTCAATGTAGTGGGATTTGCCAGTTGTGCATTGATGGCCTAATGCCCAGGGGGCTCCTGACAAGTAAAGCATAACTTCCTCCTCCTGAGGTCCCTCTGTGTCTCATCATCCAGCTGCCTCCACCCCTGGGCTGCTCTCTGTGGTCGTGGTCTAGTATCACTCCCATTCTGGGGGTAGGGAGTGCGTCCAGGAAAGGGTGCTCGTGACTTGGGGATGGCCCCCTATAAATCTCTAGCCAAAATCTTGATGAACCTTGTGATCGAATTTCAGATTTTGGTTCGCTATATTTTCGGAGAAATGATCTAAGGAAGTTATGGTTTTTTCAGGCTCCTGAATTCGATGTCAAAGAAGTGACATGGGTAAAATCGTCATAACTTTCTCTCTGAGCATTGGATTCAAATTTCGTAAATAGTGACAAAAAGAGGATGGACTATAGTTTGTTGGGTATCGTTTTCAGGGTCAAAGGTCGCAACAATGACACGTGGCACTTCGTACAATTTCGCTCTACTGAACCAGTCTATAATCAGGTCATCATGGGAGATTGGGCATAACTCTTTCTTGAAGAATCCAATCTTGATCAGAGTTGTGGGGTTGCAAAAGGACTCAGAGGGCTACCATAGGACGAAATTTTAGATCTTAAAGATCCGAAATTACATAGATACAATAGATTCAATATCGAGCTCCTAGAAGGCAAGAAAAAGCATGCATTCAAGGATCACCACAGTAAGGACCACACATCAACAATCAAGGGTAAGTCTCCTACAGCAAGGTATGTATGATTAGTGTTTACATTTGAATTTTGAGTATCATCTCTAACATATGTTTTTGCAGGACAACGTAAGTATATACAGGGTTTTGGTTATATCTCTATGTCTCTATATGTCACAGTTAGTTTTTCAAATGTCATATTCTTGATACTACACATTTGATGCTACATATTCTTGATGCTACACCAAGTCTGCTAAATCTATATGATGTTGTAAGTTCATGTAACTTTTCTTGTCATAGTTGATAGAATGGTCTCTATTTTTGTAATTAGAACTTGGTCCATCACAAGTCTAGGGTTTGTCATCAGTTTTTATTGTATATCTCTTTAGGTCAATTTTGGATATAGTCTTACATAGAGTCCAGACCTATATCAAGAGTGGGAGTCTTTGTCTACTGCTGCAACAAGTCAACAACAAAAGTGACAAGCACACTTCAGGTACGCATTGTAATTTTAAATTGTAAATACTCATTATTATGCACTTACATGTGTTTTGCAGGCAGAGGTAAATTGAAGGGTATTTTGTTTTGTTTTGGGATTGGTTTCGCGAGCAAATTTTGCATGCAAGTAGAAGAAGATTCAAGTACAACATCAAGCAAGAATTCAAGAGAAGAAGTATCAAATCAAAGGAAGCATTGCAGCAAGACATCCTTGAAGACATGATAGTGATCCGGATATCGTGAAGTATTGTTAAGGCCAACAGTCATCATTGTAAAGTTGTAAAAGAGTCATCATTGTAAAGTTGTAAAAGAGTCATCATTGTAAAGATTGTAAAATAGTCATTTGTGAAAGAGTCATTTTGCCCAAAGTCGAAGAGGCAGTGTTGGGAGGTATAAGAGTCACAGTTGGGATGATGTCATGGTTGGGTTGCAGGTCATAGAGTGATTGGGTATTTGGTCATGTACACGAAAACCATTGTACATCTTATTGTATCGTGGATTGTTGTCCCTGGTTTGGGAATCCACGGTCTTGTCTTATTTCAATCATTATAGGGTGACAGGGATGTGCTAGGCAGGTGTATGAAGTCGCCGGCAGGTTGGGGCTTGTGAACACGTTAAGGTGGTAGGGTGGTGCTAGGGCGAGTTGTGGCTCGCTAGGGTATTGGGGCATCCATTCAATTGATTACTGAAGAAACCAAGGTGTTGGGGCATCCTTCCAGTGGGAGCTGGAGAAGAATGATTTTCTAGAATTTTAGGAAGTTGTTTCTTTGATTTCAGTTGGGGGCTGAAGATTAAAAAATTTATTAGAAAAGCATTTGGTGGTTTTTGACCCGGAGGGGCTTTTCCACCTAAAATTTGTGCCTACTGTGTTCTTTTATTTACTGTTATTACTACATAAACATTAATAATAATTGAAGATTAACTAATGCTCTGAGAAGGTTTAAAAGTGTTAATTGCTACTGATTCAACCCCCCTCTCAATATTTCCAACAATTGGTATCAGAGCTTGGTTCCTTCAATGGAAGTCTAACAACTTGAAGGAGATCATGGACTATACTAAGAATAGAGTTCCTTTGTTCAATGGAAATAACTATGCACTTTGGAGTGGAAGAATGCAAGTTCATTTGTTGGCGCAAGGATACGAAGTATGGGAAATCGTTGACAAAGACTTCACACCGCCCCAAGATGAACAAGGTAAGAAAAATATGGTATATGATGCAAAAGCTAAAGATCTTATTATCAGTGGGCTTATCGAATCTGTTTATCGAAGAGCTTGGTTCCTTCAATGGCAGTCTAACAACTTGAAGGAGATCATGGACTATACTAAGAATAGAGTTCCTTTGTTCAATGGAAATAACTATGCACTTTGGAGTGGAAGAATCCAGGTTCATTTGCTGGCGCAAGGATACTTAGTATGGGAAATCGTTGACAAAAGATTCACACCGCCCCAGGGTGAAAAAGGTAAGAAAAATATGGTATATGATGCAAAGGCTAAAGATCTTATTATCAGTGGGCTTATCGAATCTGTTGATCTTAAGGTATTGACTTGCAAAACTGCTAAAGAGATATGGGGCAAGCTTGAAAATATATATGTAGGTGACTCAAAGGTGAAAGAAGCAAAGCTTCAAATTTTCAAGGCAAAATTTGAGCAAGTCAAAATGAGGGAAGATGAAGATATTGTTGCATGCTTTCAACGTGTTGATGAAACAACAAATACATTGGAAGGTTTGGGAGAACTTGTTGAAACAAAAATTGTTGTCAGAAAGATCCTCAGAACCTTGCCAACAAGGCCCTAAGGTATATCTGTCTTGGAAGATAGATCGAATCTGACCAATCTCAGCATAAATGAATTGCATGGAATTCTTACGGCATATGAAATGAGGATTGAAGAAGAGGATGGCACATCTCACTTAGAAGTTGCATTTGCCGCATCCATGAAGAATAGTAAGGACAAGCAGACTCCGAAAGCAAAAACTTGCAATTGTAAGGATGAGGAAAAGGAAGAAGATGAAGAAGAATTCTCAGATAAAGGCCTACTTCATGCGGAAAATGAGAATAGGTACAGGAAAATTCAAAGGTAAACTTCCATTAATATGTTTTGATTGTGGTGAGGTTAGGCATTTTGCAACCAAATGCCCTCACAAAAATGAAAGCATTACGAAAGGGAAGAAGAAATGGTTTAAGAAAAGTTTCTTCTCCAAAGAAGATAGTTCCTCATCCGAAGAAGACAATGACAATGAAGAAGAATTCAACAGAAGAGTATTGTTTATGGCCAAGCACAATAAGCAAGAGGCACCTGACGAAGAAGGAAGAAGAAATGACTGAGGTTGAATTTCAAAACGAAGTGATCAAGGTTATCAAAGAGTTCAACGCCGAGAAGAAGCATGTCAACAATCTTGATGACGAATTGAAGACAGAAAGAGAACAGGTCCTCAACCTTAAAATCAGGGTTGAAGAATACAAGCGAATTGAAGAATCTCTCAGGAAAGAATAAAAAGAAAACATCAAGGAAAGAGAAGCATTGGAAGCTAAAATAGTTGCTCTACGAAAGGAAGTAAAAACTGGAAAAACTTTTCAAAACTACGCCAATAGTTCAAAGACTTTGGACGAACTCATCTGCAACCAACGATCATACAACAACAAGACTAGTCTTGGTTACAAAGAAAAATTCGAAAAGAAGTCGAGTCCTTTAATGACAATTAAAGAAGATGGATATGCAAAATCTACCAAATAGATAGATCTCTCAGCTAAATCAAAAGATCAACACTTGCAGGAAGAAAATTGGAAGACAATTCCTCGAAGAAGATTTCCTCCCAAGTACCAACCTATCTTTTATGTCATTGTTATTCATGTGGAAGGTTTGGACATAGAGTTGCAGAATGTCGCATGTATGTTTGGAATGAATATAATTCTAGGAGATCCTTCAGAAATGGATATTCCGGAACTCAGCATAATATCAACAAATTTGATCATTTGAGAGATGATGTCTAATGTTACAAATGTAACAATTTTGGACATACGGCTAGGGATTGTGAAGTCCAAATAGGTACAACAATTATCGATAAAACCCTAGAAGAAAATTTGCAGAATCACGAGATAGAAAACAAATAGAATCTTCTATGAATAACATCGAATGTTACAAATGTCATAACTATGGACACATAGCTCGTAATTGCAGGTACAAGATGGAATCAACCATGAATGAAAAGCTTGATGATGAGAATAAGAAGGTTTGGAAAGGAAAACGGGTATAAGATGAATGAGCAAGAAAATCAAGAAGGCAATAAGGTCCCAACAGTTATGCTTTCACGATTCGTAACAGATTGTGAGGAATCAGCAACTGCTTCGGTTAATGACTCAAGTCAAGACGGTTCGTTAAATGACACACTATTCTGAACAATTCAGCTTATCGACTCCTAGAAATTTGAAGATGAGGAGTCTATGCAACAGTATATGACACAAGTCTATGATTGATAGACAGGTAGTTTGAACAAGATGGCAGTTTCATTACATGTTCAGGGGGAGAAGAATAGTTGAAGTATTACAGATTCAAGAAAGGAAGCGTTGACAAGCAATCTCTATGTGAAAGTGGATCAAGACAATCTAACGATTATCGAGATATCTCAGCAAGATAAAGGAATATTCATATATCAAATCAAGTACATCAAGGAAATGCTCAAGAAATTCAAGATGGAAGATTGCAAGCCTATCCTTACCCCCATGGTAACAGGTTACAAGAATATTTGTCAACGAATGTCAACCAAAGGTTGTATAGATCCATGATTGGTAGTCTCCTATATGTGACAGTCTCCCTGCCAGATGTGATGCAGGCAGTTGGACAAGTAGCACGATTCCAAGCAACACCAAAAGAATCTCATATTATTGGCATCAAAAGAATTCTTCGATACCTTAAGGGTACAATGGAATATGGTCTATGGTATCCCAAAGGAAATGATCTGGTTATCCAAGCTTATAAAAATGCAGATTGGGCAGGAAGTGTTGATGATCGTAAGAGTACCAGTGGAGCAGCGTTCTATCTAGGTGGTTGCCTTGTCTCATGGTTAAGTAAAAAGCAGTCTTCAATCTCGTTATCCACAACGGAAGCAGAATACATCATGGCAGCAGCTTGTTGTACTCAAGTTCTCTGGATGAAGCAAACCTTGCAAAATCTTCAAGTTAAGTTTGATGAGCCTATTCCCATCTTCTGCGATAACCCCAATTCCATCAGTATCTCCAAAAATTTTGTGATTGATTCCAAAACAAAGCACATTCCGATCAAATATCAGTCTGTTAGAGAGCAGGTCGCCGAAAAGAATATCAAGCTTGAATATGCTGGCACAAAGGAAAAAATTGCTGACATCTTCAATCGGTTCAATGACGGGTTCGTTCTAATAATAACATTGGTTCAATTCCATTGTTCATTTTCAGTTTTAAATTTTCAATCTTGACTCTAGATCGATGACCTCAAACTAAGCCTTTGACGCGTCACCTTACTATTTTAGAGTTTAAGTAATTTTAGTTCACTATTTCAATATTCACACTTTAGTATCTACTATTTTGCTTACTATTAATAAGATTCTAGAATAATGAATGATGAATTTGAATCAATGTAGATTCTAGAATGACGGATGATGAATTTAAATCGATGTAGATTCTAGAATGATGAACGATGAATTTAAATCAATGTATACAACATTTTACTATTTCTATTTCATTGAATCATTATATGATGCATGAATCACTGTAGACGCACCTCGACGTCCCCCTGTCCCCCCTGAATTTCCCTAAAATTTTGGGGGTGTTCCCACACATCTCCCTTATGTGTCTCCCTGTTTCAACGTCCCTCCATCCCAAAAAATTTGTGGAACATTGGATAAATTGTCCTTTGGTGTAAACCTGAATTTTGTTTGCTCTATTAGTGTGCTTAATTGATGATTACAGGCCTGATATCTCAAATTACAATGAGCTTGTATCGCTATTTGGGCAGCAGTTGTGGTACTTAGGGTTCACACTTCACTCACAAGTTGCATAGAGATTCCCCCAGTGGCTAACAAGCACTAGCTTGAAGTGCAAGCAGACTGTACAAGGTGATGATATATACTCTCCAATTACTTTGGAGCCCTTTCAGCTTCAAGTCTTAACAATAATAACACTCTTAGATGAAGAATCAGCCTTTCAAAAGCGAAGCGTCAGCCTTTTATAAATAAAAGGAAAGCAGGCTTTTGCAAATGAAGGGATTGCCCCCTCCATAATAAAGGCAATCAGCCTCTTAATAATGAAGATAAACAGATAATCCAAAACCAATATGAGCTATGTTTTATTTCATCTTTTAAGAGCACCCTCTTATTAAAGGTTAGTCAATCTATTGCCATAAAATTCTTGTAAGTCTCTTAAGAGCACTGTCATACAAAGATTTACAAGACTTTTCTGGGCATATCGCAAGGCAACCATCGACTAAGTAAAACTTTCCATTTTATATCAGAGAATGCTACCATTATTTCACGAGGGTGAGACAAGAACCAAAGATGGGATTCATCCCAGACAACATAAATTTGTCCATTGTTCAAAATCGGTTTTCTTAGAAGAATACAAACGAAAGATATTAGATTGCTAGCTGAAACCCAAAAGGATACACCAAAGAAGCACCGTTATTAAGCAAAGTGTGAAATTAATTTTGCACTGAAAAAGCCATAGCACTATTCCAAAAGCATCTACATCTTTGATCTACAATCGGTTTTAATGCATATACCTGGCACTTGATTGACACAACCTGCAAGCCTTTCTTTGATTATGCTTTGAGCCAGCTTCTTGCCTGCATTAATGAAGTCCAATATTATTTTCACATGCTTCGAAAAATACCTTATAGTACTCTTTTTTAAAACATACCTTACCACACCCACTGGGGGGTGGGGCAGCTCAATTGGTGATCGTCATGTTATGAAGTATCATGTAAACCATGAGATTCAAAGTTCAAATCCCCCATGGGTAAAGCCAACAAAAAGGAAAAAAAATACCTTGCCACATAATAAATTGAAACTTGTAGTTTGAATAAATTCTGACAACGCAACTTATACATGATTGAATTTAACTTGCATACAAGAAAACGTTGATTTACCAAGAAGATAACAGCATCATTAAATCGCTTCTATAAATCAGAGGAAGAAGTACAAATTTTTATTTATCCATTTGCATGAATCCAGCTGCTAGCTTTTCAGGTAAGCTGTCTCATTTGACATTCAATTAAACTCAACTTCAATAATTATGAAACTTACAACTTCCGAAACCCCTTAGCTTATAATCCTTACCAAATGAACAGAAACCTTAAAGCCCAACAACCATAGGCAGTCAAAAAAATATTTCAACTATAGACTAATTTTGTTTCAGGTGAAGAAACCCAAAAAACAATAAACAGAAGACGACATGCGCAACGGATTTCTAATTATCAATATAAAAAGGAAGTGTTATCATGTGGATGTGCACCAGCAGATCCACGCAACAACTCTAGAGTCTAGACAACCAACCCTATCAAATTAATAAATCTCCATAAATAATCCAATTAATCGTCACACCAAAAACTTGCCCTTGAGATGCCCAGAATAAGTCAAGAGCAAGGGTAAATTCTTAGTTAAATTCAAAATGGTCGAGATTAGATTCCTAAGACAATTACAACACTGAAACAAAACAAATGAAGTGAACGTGCAGCTTCAGTGAATAGGAAATCGAAGTAAGTGCATCAAAGCAAACCAGACCACTGTAATACAACTAAACAATATATTCAACCAAGAGATTCCAACAACCAAAGACACAGCATAGTCAAACTAAATCAGAATGCTATTCAAGAGATCATATCACATCATAATGAAAACATATGACAGGTTGCAAAAGGTCCAATAGTACTACTACTAACTGATAGAAGCAGTTCTTCAGATCTAGAAGGTGGGAGGATGATGGAAGTCTGCTGCTGTAATCTGCTCAAAAATATTATCTAGCCTTTGCAATGTCCTCTCCACTCTGTTAATAAAGAAAACCTAAATAAAACTTAGAACCAACACACCCTAGTTTGGCATGAGAGAGAAAGGAATCCTAACTACTTGAATTGCATCCTAACCACTGAGATACTAGCTGCTCAAATGTTGTTTTAGGGTGACAAATCACTGTTTAGGACAGTGAACCTCTTCACTGCTAGTAGCTGTCAATAATAGCAAAAATAACCATCAGTCAGTTCCATTTTCTCCTTATTTACACTGGACATACCACTGACATTAAGGCTGACATCATCTTAGTCTGCTGTGAAAAGCATGCAACTCATGAAAGACTACTAGGACCCTATAAAATCCCATAGCATGCTCACTGGAAATACCTAAAATAATCCACCTTCAGCACTGAATTTGGGCAATATCCTGTGTTGGAAATATTGTTTTCGTTGATGTAAAAGACATGGGAGGACTACATATATCCAACATAAAGATTGGAAAATGAAGATTGTTGGAAATATAGTTTTTGGACTTTTGATGCCCAAATTGGATACCCTATCTTCGAAGGCATTTTTACTCTTATTTCATAGCTCAAATTGGAGCATAAGATATGGTTGGAAAGCCTATTCTGGGACCTTTCCAACGGTACATGGCACTCCCTCTAACTCCATAGGAATGAAGAGATATGAGAAATTTCGTCAGGATGACCCGATCAAAGTACAAGCAGGCCGACCCAACCAGATTTACAAGTCAGCCACATAAGTGAACGTAGAAACACAATAAATAAAGGGCATATGAGTTCATTTGTATACAATCCAAGCAATAAGAGATCTAAGGTCACAAGAGGAGCTGAGGAATAATGTTTGGAGTGATTCTTGGAGTCCAAAGGTGGAAGCAAAAAGTGATTTATAGGGTGAACAAGTCATCTTAGCATTTTCTCTATAGCTTTTCTTTTGGAATGTTTCAAACCATGAATCTTGGAGACATTAGAAAGAAGATCCTCGTGTACTTGGCATTTTCACTATAACTTTTCTTCTGGAACATTTCAGAACGTGAAACTTGGAGCATACTTACGTTACAGGAAACATCATGGCAGGGTCGTCCCGGTATTTGAAATGGGCCGAAACACTGAAACGGCCTCGAAACATCGTCAGCCATTCTGGACAGTGTTTCACAAACTTCTTCCGGAATGGCTAGCGATGTTTCAAGGCCATTTCAGCTGCTACAAACCGCATTTCGGCTGGAAATGCGATTTTTTTTTCTTTTATGGGCGTCTCAAGGGGCCAAGGAGGGCGTGGGCCCCTTCTATCACCCAAAAACACTATGTTAACACTTTTTTCTCTTGATATTAGTGCTAGTGGTGATGCAAGTGGAAGTGCAAGTACTAGTAGAGTTGCCTCTTACGTTGAACAAGCATCCCATTCAATCTTTATTGACGAGGATGATGATTTTTATGATTAATGATATGTTAATGTAGCCAATAATTGTCTTTAGCTCATGTTTTATTTGATTTTTAGCACAAATAGCCTCATGTATAAAGGTTGATTTTGGAGTCTTCGATGTAATGCCTCACCTATAAAGGCTAAATTTGGAATTTTGAATCATGTAATCATCTATTGGAGTTAATATAGACTTAGTTTTCCTTCTAGAACGTCATTTATATGTCTCATTCTTTCTTTTCTTGCAAGATAATGTGTTATTAACTCATTTATAACAAATATATATGTATATGACATTTCAGTCAGCATTTCCATTTTTCGGGGGTCGCATTTCGGTTAAGTGAACAAAGTTCCTTCTACAGACAGATTAATTACTTCAGAAGGCTTGGAATATGAAATTATCCATTCAGGATATAAATATTATATTAAATATGTGAATAAGAATAAGAATAATTTACAAATGAGAACGAGAGGCTTGCTTATATATCAGGGAAGTGTCTCTTCATGAAGAGCCATGTCCTATTAGACATGCCTCTTCAACCTAAATACTAGTTTAACTAACTACTATTTATGATTATTATCTTTTACATTATATTTATATTATTTATATATTTTATTTGCTACATTGCCTCCTTCCTCAAAAAGCTTTGTCCTCAAAGCTTGTCGATGAAAAAGGCTTGATCTCTTTTCGACTTCGAATGTCTTTCTATCTCGGAATAGTCATCCTCATTGATACAAGTTGATATGATCTTCTTAGTGACAAACAAAATTGTCGCACTGAGAAGGGATCAGACCATCCCAGATTAATCTTCTGTATAGTATTCTGATCACTGGAATTTTGTAACGACTTGTCAGCATAAGACGGAATTGATGTTACGTCATTATTCTCTAAAACATTAATTTGTTGTCTACAGTTTGAATGGTCCTGACACACAGCTTGGTTGATTTGTTTATTCTCATGATTCGGATGCCGATATAAAGTTTTTAGATTTTCTTCTGGCGAAGATGTTGTTGAATTGGTTATGGAACATTCACTTGGGATGTCCATTATCTAAACTACAACATCTACGTGTGTCATTTCTTCAACTGTCTTGTCTTCTTGAGTTGTCATATTCATTGGATCGGTATTTGTTGTTTGGTCATCAACTTGAATTGCTACATTTGATGCTTCCTTCTTGATAAGTTGTTGTACCTGGTTTTCTAACGACTTCTTATCCTTTTTAAGTTTCTTAATTTGCATCAGCAATTTTTCACTATGGTTTTTAAGTCGGGAAACTTCTTCATTTTTATCAACAGTGATTTTATTAATTTCGTTTCGCATATTTTGTAATACTTCTTTACCTTCTTGAGAAATTACTTTTGAAATATCTGAGATATCTTCTAGCGTCACTGAGTTTGGTTCTAGTGTAAAATCTTGGAGCATTATTTTCTTCTTTTTGTAAGAAAATGTCAAAAACTTTTCTTTTGTATTTAAAATAAAGGAACCTAGAGTTTCCATCCATGGTGATCCCAAAACAATGTCACTATCATTAGAATATAAGGTTTTCACAGTGAATTGTGAGGTAAAAGTGTAATCTCCAATACTTCAGTGTAGATTGCTTATGTCATATTGTTTGCCAAAAATATTTGTTTCAACTATATTTGATTCAAGAATCACCAATTGGTTAGCACATTTAGGACTAACATAATTACTTCTTTCAGCAGGACAGATAGAGATTATGATGTCTCTTCCTGCAAGTGATCCTTTGATTTGAAATAGTGTGCAAACACATGTACTATAGGTTCTAGGAACCCTTTCATTACTAGTCTCCATTTTTGCCTTTATGTTTTTACGTAAACAATATGTCAACTGGAGCTATTTTTTATTATAAAATATCACTTATTTCTTCTATATATATTTTTCAAATATTCTCCTTTTCTTCTTCTTCTTTTTTGTTCACTCTTTTAATAAAAAATTTTATATAATAATAATTTTTTATATATTATAAATTATATATATTATATAATTTTAGTTTATATATATTATAAAATTATAATTATATAAAATTTATATATACTTTTTTGAGACCCGCTTTTCCTTTTATATGTAACTATATAAGGCTTATATAGTATCCATTTTTATAACTATAATAATATTTTTTTCTCGGAAAATTTGGATGAGACGTGACTCTTGGTACGGTCACAATCTTTAGATTTGAACAATTAAAATTATTTAGATCACACCTTTTTTCTCCCATGTTATCAAAATATCTTTTACTTTTAAAATACCATGGGCAATTGCCATGGGTTGTTTCTAAAACCTCGGTTAATGTTCCCCAAGTAAGATGTAAAACTTACCATTGGTTTCTAAAACCACGGGCTTCTCCACATAAAAAGTCTTAAATATACTTGAAAAGATTCCCACTTATTTTTATTATGCACTTTTTATCAATAATGTAAAACCTTATATATATATATATATATATATATATATATATATATATATATATATATTCACTTTTTTTTTGTTTGTTCAGAATATATTATTTCCTTTCCTCTTTTTTTTAATATACCCTTCTTTATTCTTTATTATTTTTTTTATTTTTTTAATAGTAGCAAATGGCCAAAGACCTAAAAAATGGAGAATCTCCCAATGTGTGGCAAAATGCTTCAATTATGACAGCAACAAGGTTGATGATAGGTTGATAGCCAAAGCCCTGGTGACCAGCCAAACGTGGCTCTGATACCAAATGAAGCGAACAAAGTTCCTTCTACAGATTAATTACTCCAAAAGACTTGAAATATGAAATTATCCATTGAGGATATAAATATTATATTAAATATGTGAATAAGAATGAGAATAATTTACAAATGAGAATGAGAGGCTTGCTTATATATCAGGCAAGTGTCTCTTCATGAAGAGCCATGTCCTATTAGACATGCCTCTTCAACGTAATTACTAGCTTAACTAACTATTATTTATGATTATTATCTTTTACATTATATTTATATTATTTATATATTTTATTCGCTACATCGGGCCATATCCGTTTCAAAAACTGCTAGACGTTTCAACATTTCATGCAACTTAGGAGCATACAGATAGAAGATCTTCATGTACTTCTTGTTAAAATGTCATACCTTAATTTGCTATAATTTCGAGGATATGGTCTAAGCAAGTAAGGCTTCATGAATGTTCATAAAATCTACTTCAAACGGGTCACCTTGGTATTTTCGCTATATCTTTCTTTCTGTTGTGTTTCAGAATCTAAAATCTAGATGAACAAAGAAGAGATCCCAAGGTACCTGCGATAGAAATTTCAGACCTTGTTTCAATATAATTTCAAAGATATGATATCAGGAAGTCAGTGTTCCTAAATGTTCCTAAATCATGCTTCAAATAAGTCAACTTGCCATTTTTGCCATAGCTTTCTTTCTGAAATGTTTCAGACTGTGAGATTTGGATGGATGAGACAGAGAACAAATCTCAAGGTACCTCTAATAGAAATTTCAGACCTTATTTTGTGATAATTTTGGAGATATGACATGAAGAATTTGGTGTTCCTAAATGCTCCTGAAACATGCTTCAAATAGGTCAGCTTGGCACTTTTGCTCTAACTTCCTTTCTGAGATGTTTCGCACTGTGAAATTTGGATGAGATACAGATGAGATCTCTAGGTACCTGTGGTAGAAATTTCAAACTCAGATACGTGGCATGTTGTGCAAGTCCACTTTTGGGAAGAAGCCAAAAGCAACAAGTTTCGGGAGAAGTAGACCTAGTGAAAGCAAAACCAACTAACAGACTTGGTGAACAAAGAAGCAACAAGTAGACTTGGTGAAAGAAGAAGCAGCTAACAAACATTGTGAAGAAGTTTGCAGACTCATTGAAATAGATTGGTGCCTACAAATATTTGTAGCAGTGGGGATTGGTGTCTCCTATAGGTTGGTGCCTACAAAGCAGCAGAGGGGATTGGTGTCTCTTGTAAATTGGTGTATACAGAGCCACAGAGGGGATTGGTGTCTCTTATAGGCTGGTGCCTACAAAACAGCAGAGGGGATTGGTGTCTCTTGTAGGTTGGTGCCTACAAATTGATGTAATAGTAGGTTGGTGCTTACAAGATCTTTCATATAAAGAAGTTTTATGGTTTTCTCCCATAAGGGTTTCCACGTATATCTTGTGTTACTTGTTCAGTTTATGAGATTGATGTTTTATGATGTTTGACTGGCTTTAAATAAGTAAAAATTGTCATTATATTGATTCAACCCCCCTCTCGGTAAAATTGTGAATCCAACAATTGGTATCAAATCAAGTTCCTTCAAAAGCAAACAAACCACTAGAAAGTAGATCTTAGAGGCACAAATGGCTAGTAAGGATAGTTCTTTCTGTTGGAGAATGTAGTAGGGCAGCTATAAATTCAATTTCTTCTTAACCTTAATAATTTCTTGTAAAATTTATTTATCTTCTTGTGTTTCTTTATTAGATCTTTCCATTAAACAATCATCAAGAGCAAAAACAGTAAAGACAATGGACACAAAATATAGGCTCCATGCCAGGGAAAAACCCATCCAAGGGGAAAACCCAGAAAGAATCCCTTCTCTTCTTATAGAATATGCTTCAAATGAGAAAACTAAGACGCAAAACCCTAGACCAAGTCCTTCTCCAAGCACCAAGCCAGCCCTCCAAGAAGCCCTTCAAAGGTCAGCTCAAGTAACAAGAGTCAAACCCGCTTCAACCGGCTTCCAACTTCAATTTCGGCCCCGAGCTTTGACCTGCAACATTTTCCTTGCAGTTGCTGCAAAAACCCTAACTTTCGCACGTGTGACAGAATAAGACTAAGATTGTGTCTCTTTCCTTCACTAGGGTCTCCTCCTTTGCTTCTAGTCTTCTTTGCTTTCAAAACATGACCTTCTTGAACAAGCTTTTGGACCTGCAACTAGCTCCGAAATCTCAGCCTTTGTAGCAGCAGCAAAAACCCTAAATCCCACACGTGTGAGAGAACAGAGCCCAAAAACAAACTTTCTTCCTTGCTTTTGAGTTCTTCTTGCTTTCTAAACCTTTTCTCTTGCCTCTTTGATGCTCCTTGCCTCAGATCCAACTTCCTAATGAGAGAGATCGAATTAGTGTCTAAGGAGGTTGAATCTGCTTCTCTTTATAAACATGGGGGGTTTGAATTCCTTCTTTTAGGCCAACTTCTCATTTCTTGGGCCGGACTTGTGCTTCGAGGTTTCTAGGACTTTCTCCACTCAAAATCAATATCTTTTACATGTTACATCTTAGCTGATGGTGTATTATACAAATAATAATGACTCTCTTGACTCAAAAAAAATCTTTTGACATGACAAACAGTACCAGCGTGAAGAACATGCTTTACCTAGAAGACCATCAAAGTGGAGCATGAAATCCATGCTTAAAAATAATATTTTTCTTTCTTATTTTTCTTATAATGATATTGATAATTATGAAGACCGAAACTAATTAAATTTTCCAACACTCCTTCTTAACTAGGGAGGTATTCATAAGTGTACATTTGGTACAACGTTACTCTGAAATTGAATAGTTCTCATAAGAAGAGTCAGATTGGTAAGCTATCATTAAGCATCAACATTTGTTGAGAAATCTATGGGGCTGTGTCTGGGATGATTTCTCTTAAACTTGATAACTGTCTCTAATGTCTTTTTGCTTTTTCTTACTTATTAGCTTCTTCTTTTATTATTATGTTATTTTTATCATCAAACAGCTACCAAAACAAGAAGATCAAAATACACAAGAACACAGAATATAGGCTGCAAGGCAAGGCCAAAACCTGTCAACTTGAGAGGAAACCCCACAAACCTCTTCTCTTCTTATAGATTCTTTAAATGATGAATTCAAAGATCTCTAGACCAAGACCAATACCCCTCCAAGACCATGTCCGACCTTCTTGATGATGTGCTTCCTTTGTCCAAGTCAAACCTTATCAAATCTCTTCTCGCTGCACAACTTCGACCCCTAGCTACAGAATTTCAGTCTCTACTGTAGGTCTAAAATTTTCGGCCCCTACAATAGTTGTTGCCTCCACACGTGTGAACAAATCTAGGGCTTCCAAGGCTTCCTTTGACCTTCGCTTGGTTTATCCTTCTTCTAGGGCTTGAATAAGACCTAATAGACCTTCCTTCAACATTCTTTCTGCAATTTCTCCAAGTTCAATCTTGTAGCAACAAAACCCTAGCCTCCTTCCTTCGCACGTGTGAAAGAGAGAAAGAGAGAAATAACCCAAAACTTTGTCCTTCTTTCTTCTTCGCTAGCCTTCTTCTGCTTAGATAATGGGAAGATGGGCGAGCCACCATAGGAGGTTGAGTTCCCTCCGACATATAAGATTTCAAGGAAGACGACATGCCTTTTTTAGGCCCTGACTTCTTACTGTCAGGCCAACTTGGTCTTGGAGGGTATTTTAACACTTTTAAATACAAAAATAATTCTTTTTACATGTTACAATGTGCCTGATGGGGTCTTCTTCATATGACAATGACTCTTTTGACGTCTTGACCCTAGGACAAACCCTAGAAGCACTCAATGGGTGCTCGACCTCTAAATAAAAAGACCTTGAACATGAAACCCATGCTATACAAATAATAATAATTTTTTTTTCTTTTTACATTATACAAGAATCAACAGTACATTTCATATTTGTGAAGACCAAACCTAGTTACACACTTCAATAACATTATGACTAGCATTGTCAACATAGTAAGGCCTTAACTTGACACGCGCTTTCTTATACAAGAGCATAATGTTGGGAGGATTTATGTGAGATACCACACTACCCATACAAGGTACATATCCCATCCGGATGTTCACTAGGTATGTCCTTTGAGGACTACTGATCACTCATGTGTCAACCACCCCTTGAGCAGAGTACAGTGCAGAGCAGTGACAAAAAAATTTCAGATTTCATCATCATCATACAACTTCCAGTTATCATAATGTAATCCAAATTTTGCAACCCTGCGGGACTTCATGTAAAAACGGATCTAGTATGTTTATAAAGCCATGTAAAACATCTAGGTAAGCCTATGATTTTTAAAAAGGAGTTTCACTCTATGGAGTTTTTTTTCCTCCACCAATTATTTGTGTTTTTAAAAATTTATAATTGGTAGAGTTTTTCTCCCAAGCATGCCCCAAAGCTAGGGTGGGGCTCGATGGTAAGATCTTAGGTGACTCCTAGTGTATCGAGTCTATGTAAATTATCATATTAGATCATCTATAAAGTGTCGCAGAATTTGGTTTAGTCTAGAAGTCATGTTTTTGATGTCAAAAATTTGTATGGGATTTTCTATGTAATATCTGATGTAAAGATGTAAAAAGTGTTGTTTATAGAGGTTCTAGGGGGTATGAGAAATTAATTTTACACCTCGACTCCTAAACATTCTATCTAGACACACTTTGAGGGTGGAAAAATATGTGTAAGAGTCATTATTATTATTTTTTGGCAAAATAATTAGCCATAAATTAGTCAAAAAATTAAATGAGAGAAAATAAAAATTTCTCAAAGTGGAAAAATATTTAAAAAGGGAATGTGCACTTTCCAAAAATGGAATCAATTTGAAAGATGAGAAAGGTCTCATTTCCAAGGTAGAAAAGACCCACAAGAAATTCGTTGGGCCAGAAGGAAAATTATTTCTCAAAGGAAATCAAATTTTTTGGTTCAGGTGATTATATTGAATAAAGGAATTTCAAGAAAATTATTTTTGAAGATATTCTAATAGTCCAAAACCACATGGAGGTCAGAGATTGGTCCATCCAGCAAATCAATCAAGGACGTCAAAATTCTCAGAGATTTGTGCAACAGTGATCAAGGGTTTGAATTATTTTGAGCAGGGTCCAACCACGAATCAAGTCAACTAGCCGTTTTTTGAATTTTCCATTTGGAGGCTCTCAAGCTCTCATTTTTATATATAAGAAAGCTCTAAGCTCCTCATTTGAACAATCATGTAAGCTGGAGCTCTTGGTCAGTGAAGATCAGCTATCCTTGTAATATTTTTTTTTTCAAGAATAAAATAAAAATGTTTGGGGCAAAGCTATGGCGTTATTCTTCAGTTATATGGTATAATTTTTCTGATCTCTTGTGCTTAATGTTCTACTAGTGTTTTATATTTTTATTTCCATTAGCTCCTAAAGACTCATTGGTGTACAATTACCTTGCATCATTGTTTAGATTTGGAGAAGATAATCGATTAAACCCTTAGACTCCTCTATCATTGTGTTATCCAAATCTTTGTGGATCTAATGATTATCTTCAAAGTGTGTCAAAATAATATTGTTGATCAGATATTGGATACTTGGGGACATTCTCAGTTGAATTAACCAACTATTCAAGCATAGAAGTTGAAGAACCCATAATGGGTCACTTGAAGACTTATCTTTCGAATCAAGAAAGGGGGTCTTCCTTACCAATTGCTCTAGATCTAAAACTTATCTATCTTTAAAAATCCTTTCAAAATTTATTTTAGAGCTTTAATGAATAGATCTTCTGTAAATATTTCCTTCTAACCTTGTATATATTTCCATATATTTGTATATACTTGTTGGGTTTTTCTTGATTCTTCTTTGCAGATCTGAAGAAGGGCATCGATTTTGGGCTTGGATCCATTGTATAAATTGTTTGCAGGCTTGATCCCATCAATTTTTTTGAAGAGTATCAATCTTTGAAGTTAGGATCAGCCTCCTCGCCTAGACGGTGAGGGCTTTCGAGGGCAGCAAAGATTTTCATGGAGGCGCCTAGCCTTCGTTTGGTGGCCGCAAGGGTTTGGAGGCCTATTTTTCCTTCCAAATTGAAATTTCTTCAAGAGTTTTCCTCCATAATATTTTTGCAAATTTTTTCAAGGGTTTCACTTGAGGTTTTGGCCATTCGCTCTTCAAATCTAATCTTCTAGCATAGTCGCTAGCCTTAAAGCTTGTTTTGGCACACCTTGGGAGGGTTTGTTTGTGGCTCACATTAATTTTGGAGACTTTTCCATGAGGGCCACAGGCTTTCTAGGCCTCTTTCTCTAGGTTTCTAGGCATCTAGGGCTTTAAACTTTTGCCATTAAATTTTATTTGCTAACCCTTGTATTTTGCAGGTGTTTCAACAAAATTTTGGAGGGTTTCATCATATATTTTGGGCATAAAATTGATTTTTCAAGGGCTCTAATCACTTGCAAATTTTTTAAGGGAAGCCGCATATTTTTTAGACCTATTTCTTCAAGGTCAAGGAGCCTTCTCCTTCCCTGAAGCGAAGGGCTTGTTGATAGTGGTGGGCCAAAATTTTTTGACATCATTAAAGCCTTGATCTTTAAGAAAATAACTCTAAAATTTTGATACAAAAATTTGATAAAATTTGAAAATATATATATATATATATATATATATATATATATTAATTTCTGGATTGGTTGTGTGGTTTTGGAGGCTTTCATCCTTAAAGTCGTGGATTCTTTGTGACTAATATAATTTCTTGTTGAAGGTTGAGTGACTTTGTGAGTTCGATCAGCGTTGCTTGAGGTGTTTGTAATCATAATTGGTAGCTAATCTGGTTATTTGTATCTTGAGGATATTGCATCGTGGAGTGCTCTCATCATTGTAATCCTCCTTAAGATTGAAGAGTCCTTTCCCTTTGTCAAAAGGACTTCTTCTCTTGTAATACAATAATAAGGTCTTCTTCTTGAGGGAGCTTGGGATCTCAATCTCATGGCATCCCACCTCCTTATTTAAAAGAGAGGCTTTCTCTCTTCCTTTTCTCTTAGTCTTTAGATCGAGCTTACTAACTTGTTTCTCTTGCATCACTAGTCTCATTGTTATGATAGCTTAGATCTCAACTCTTTAGTTGCATTCATTGGCTATTTGATCTATTGCATTTGGAAATTATCTTTTCATTGTTTCATTTGCAAGTTCAAGTTGTCTCTTTAGTGTCTTGTTAGCAATCTCATTTGCCATCTCTCGCTTATGTTCTCATCATATATCTTTACTTGTTTCAATTGTCTAATATAAGTAAAGACACCTGAAGCATTTCTTGTTAAAGGCATTTTTAGATATTGCTCTAATTTATAATCTAATTGCATTTATATTGTTTCATTGATTAACATTTTATTTGCTTTGCTAATCATTATTGTAAGCTAATCATCTTGTGCTCATAAGCGAATTCTAATTATAAGTGAATTGGCTCTTTCTTTTATTGAAGCATTATTGTCAATAAATTTCACTGGAATATTTGCATTTGCATCCTAGATCTAACTTGCATTCTTAAAATTTACCTCCAAGCACAAGCTTGGTTGATAGAGAGATGGGACAACCTTCTTCATATCGAATTTGAAAAGCTTGACCCTTAAGCAATAGTTAAAATGAGTGACCTTGCAGTTCTCTTGTGGTCGAGTCCCTTAAAGGAATGGAGGCACTTGGGTTGCTAGAACTCCTGGGTAGATATCGTTAATCAGGCCTTAGCCTCCTTCCCCAATAGTTCTCCCAACAACCTTGTTCTAAGACTTGCTTCGATAATTGGGGAGAAGGCCTTCATCGTAGAATAGACATATAATTAAAATTAACCAAAATCTTGCATCTCACATAGATTAGTTTTGCATTCATCTTGCATTTCAATTGGTTATGGTAATTGGTATTGTGAGCTCATCTCTTACTTGCGAATCTTATATTGTTTTCAAGTCTATTACTTATTGAATATCATCTTCACTTGAAGATGATATCTCGTACTAACTTTGTTTTGCAGCATTAATTGTTTTGTAACTTGTGATATAGTTATTTTGTGCAAGTACTTTAATTTGTATTTGAGCATTGTCATTTAGGCACTGGTCTCTCTTTCTTATCATTCTAAGTGCCATATTGATCTAATTGAATCTATCCTTTAATATCTAGCATTGCTCAATAATAATATCCTGCTTGCTCAAGTCGTCTAGAGGAGTGATTGCCTTGCCCTTAGTCTCCTAGAACTTGTTGTTCCAACAAGTTTTCCTCATTCATCCATCTTTAGGGACTACCCCCCATAACTTGTCTATGAGAGAGCTTAAACGGAGTAGGGAATTGGTCACAACCCGTACTCTGAGCATTGTGCCTTAGTTGTACACTTTGGGCAACAACATTTTTTGCCACCGTTGCCGGGGATAAATCTTTTTGTTCTTGGTGTTTGACATCTTTGACCTGGCATACGCCACATTTTCTCGCATCATTGTCAGAGATAAGTTTTTTTTCTCGGCGCTTCGACATTTTCTCCAAGACTATCTTTAGTTCATGGTTTTTGACTAACTTTTTAGTTTTAGCATATTGGATCTTTAGAGTTAGATTTTTGTTTGAGTAGCGACTCCACTTATTCCATATTTTACAAGAGCGTATACTAGAAGGCATCCAACTAGCTTGGTTAATCTTACTTTGAATCCTGAAAAGGCTCTCATAGTTCGATTACACAAACTTTCTTCTCGTAGACTTCTTGTTCATCTCAGACAAGAAGCTCTCTCTGATATCGATTTGCTTTTTCAGGGTCCAGCACAACAAGATCTCATGGATAACTTGTTTGCCCCTTGTAATTTCACTCCCATTCAAGGTTATCTGCATGATATTCCAGAAAAGGCCATTGATAAGTTGCCTTCCTTTCAAGGCAATAATGCAATTATTGTTAGTGATCACCTTAAGAAGTTTAATCTTTGTATCGAAAACTGGTGCACTACTGCTAATTATAATCATGAAGATGTTAAGATGAGGCTCTTTGTCATTTCTCTGAAAAGTGATGTTATGTATTGGTTCCATGATTTTTCGAATAATACTTTCGATTTTCTGCAATCTATCATTAACGCCTTCAAGAATAGATATTGGGATAAGAAAGAAGAAAGGCATTTGCTTAGCGCTATTAGCATTATCGAGAAGAAGGAGAATGAGACCATAGAAGAATTCAATAATAGGTTTAATGATAATTCAAGGTGTTGTCGCTAAATCTTGCACCATGCAGCACAAGTGCAGCAGAAGGCAAGGAAAGATCCCTAGAAACAGCCTCTGGATTGATTGTAGACCAGTGCCTAGGACATCTTAAATAGAGGAGTGCTTCTAAGGTTATATGTGAGGGGGTTGCAACACTCCAATTGTCACATAAAAAAAAGGAAATAGGAGGGGCTTGGTTCAATAAGCCTTCAATGAGGTAGATTCAGGCCAACTCATGGATCCAAATGTTGGGGGAATATTTGGGCAATCTCAAAGAGAAATGACTTCTCCTTCTGGTGGCCGACACACAACAATGAGACAACTTAAAATTGAAATTGTAGTGATCGTAGAGAGGAGGAAAGGAAGGAGGGAAATAGATGCATAGGGTTGTAACAAACAGAATCCTAGGCAGCAATGTTCCAACAGAAAGTGGAATTCGATGGATAGGGCTGTAAGCAACACAGAATCCTAAACCATGGTTTTCCGATGAAATGATAGAAATAAAGGAGTGCAAAAGAAGGTTTCAGGCTAAACATGACATGGGTATCATTCTCTGCCAACAGCTAAAGTAAATCTGAGCTAGCGTAAGTATTGTTCTCTATTTAGCAGCTAAGATAAATCCACAAATCAGCAAGAAACCAACAGCCTCATTACACTATTTCAAGAATGGGAAAACACAAATGAAGTGAGCTTTACCAAGAGGAAACGCATTGCACATTAATCATGCTTGGAATCAACAGGGAAACACCATTTATCTCAAAGGGTCCAATAACCAGTCCACACATTCAACATGATATCAGTGAAGTCCCATGAAAAACAAATTGAACCAAAATGGCAACTCAGAATTCAGACCCCTCAGGTGAGAAATTCCAAAACCTCATTATAATATTGCTTCCCCCTATTTATAAGAGGAGGGGGAGCTATAATTACAATCTACAGAATATCTGAGCCCAAGCCACAATTGTCATACTAGACTAGTTGTCTCGGTCAGTGTTAGGCTCTGTTGCCCTAAAAAGATTCCAATCGAGATCGAATCCCTTTCTTGGAAATAAACAAAAATAAATGCACAAACAAAGAAAACGAAAAGGGGAAGGAGGAGGTGTCCCATTGATGTTTCAGTGGAAGCCCCTGATTTAGCCACGTCCCTACTGTCATCATGCTTCTCACTGTTGTTGAGGCGGTTCACTGCTGCTCAGCCATTTTTTTTCCATTCTACCTTAACTGCCTGAGTGAGTTGTTCAATGGAGAAGTGATGGAGTGTGAAATTTGTGTTCCCAAGCGATCATTTTCTACATGACGGAGTGGAGCACCATGCCGTGCCATTAAGACTTCTTGAATCCTCCCCGTACCGATCTACAGTTGCGCCATGCCTTATTTAATATCACCGTTGCCGACCCATCCGCCCATTTAATCTTTGTACTGCACAACCAGTGCCTTGACGTGGTAGGTGAGATGCATTCCATGGAAACAACACAGTCACATAGGCGCGGGATTTTTCCTTTAAAACAGGTGAAAACAGGCATTTCAATCTCCCCTTAGCCCCTTTATCATAGCCCCTCGTGTGGCTTTCCTTATATGACCGAGGGTTGGAACCAGGGGCTGAGCCCTCAGGCGCTAAGGCCTTCGGACCCGTGTTTGGAGGCCTTTTCCTTTGTTATCGCAAATCCCACATATCGGCGCTTCAACTTTGTTTTACCCTACTCTATGCTTTTTCCTTGGCGCGTGCCGACACTCCGGACGCGAGGTCCCTATAGACACTACCATAATATTTTATCACATTTGGGGGGGGTGGAATGCCCACATATAGCAATCGCCTACTGGAGGAGAAGACCCCTTACCCTTTTCTTTGGAGCAGGCTGACAGTCTAGATGCAAGGTCCTTATAGACCCTACCAGAATACTTTATTGCATCCGAGAGGGAAGTCCCGCATATTGCAATTGCTCTACACCAATGTCTTTAGCTTTTTCCCCTTAACAGTTGCGATTGCCAGTCAACGAGGTGACATCATTACTGCCACATGTCACCCCTGAAAACACTAAAACTAGGTGACACGTGTCTTCTGCCACATCATCAACCATACTGCGATGTCACTGATGACGTCGGCTGCCCTGTCAGCTTAGAGGACCAATCAGAGGCCACCACGTGGCCCCCGGGAGGAGAGTGAAAGAGGCCTTCCCGGCCCTGTTTTGTCAAGCATTTCTTTGTTAGCGAATTTCAGCCTTTCCCTAGACTTTCGCACTAAATCGCAATATCAGCTCCCGTGCACAGCCTTTTAAGTTTGGAAACCCGCTGATACTCCTATCTTGCGGGATGCGGGGTCACCAAGATGCGGGAACCCGCCACATGGAGGAGAGAGAAGGGGGGCCGCCCACCCCCGTTTTGTAAGCCTTTCCTGTGTTGAACTTTTCGGCCCTCCCCTCGGCAATGTTACTTTATATCACAGATCGGCGACCCGCCAATAACAGTATAGCTGTGACCCCAAGGATCCTTTAGATGGCTGATATGTTTTGTGCCCGGACCCGCCGACTGCCAATATGCGATATCTGTAATCGGCGGATCGCCATTCTCGCACCCCGCCAGTATTCCTTGCCCGCCAGAAAGCCCAATTAGCAATTATGATTTGTCCCCAGGTCCCGATTACGATTTACCCTCCATACTTGGCCATTTTCTTGGTTTGTTGGGCTTTTCCAAGGTAGACCTCCAAAATGCTTTATCTTTTGCTCCAGGAGTCCATTTTTGGACTCCTATATACCACTGGAAAGCTCTTTCCGAGCACGATGCAATGGAGAGGGTCTAATTTGGCTCTGATAGCTTATGTGGCCCAAAATTAGCATCGAACTTCATTGCTATTAGGCATTTGAAGCAATTGGTGACTAAAAAAGTAGTGAGTGACAACACAAGGGATTTACCTCAAGATTATAAACCTCCTAAGAAGTCTCTTCTAGTGTATTATATCAAGGCATTCCATGTTGATCCTTCTTATGAGTTATGGCGTGCTAAGCCTGCTAATGTGAAGGTTGCTCAAACTTTAGCCGAGGAAATGGAAAAATATAGAAGGGCATATGGGAAGTTTGAGATTCTAGGTTTTCTAGGGGTAATTTTAAGAATGAATCAAAAGGTGAAGAAGTTAAAGAAGTTGATAAGTATCCCATTAAAGAACTAACACAACTTATAAGGATATGAAAGTGATCATGCCAATCAGAGAACTTCCCTTCAGAATCATTTGATCAATATGGAAAGGTCTCAAGGAAATAAGATGCAGAATAATAGAAATAATAATAATGCATTGTAAAAGAGGGGCCCTCCTGATGAACAATGACCACCGAATCCACTTGAGTCTACAAATGTTGTTAATCAAATTTTACCATATTGTAGACCTTGTGATAATTTTCATGAGGAAACCACTTGTGTTGTTGCAAGAGGAATCTTGGATAGTGGAAAGGTGGGGACAAGTGATTAGATAAATATAGTTGGTAAGGAACATCACTTGTCTATGGAGGATTGGATGGAGGTTGTTGAGAATAGTTATGATGTTGAGAAACTCCCATCTTCTTATACTATTAATAATGTTAATGATGATGTGGGGTTTTTCGAGCGCGCGGAGCTGGATCGCGGGAGCGCTGAAGATTTGTGAGCAGCTGCTGTTTCGCCGCCTTGGCCTGGGCCGCGAGGCCTGTTTTGGGGCCTGGCCTCCGCCATGGCCCATTCAGATCCATCTACTGGGGATGCAGAGAAAGCTTTCTCTGATCTGGTAAAGTCTCTGCCCCCCGCCCGTCCGAAACCAGCAACTTCAAAATTTGTCAAGAAACTTGATATTCTCCAAGAAGTTCAGCTACCTCCTTCTCTCCCTCGAATGGCAGCTTTATCTTTAGCAGAAAAAGGGCTCATAGGGCAGTTCACAGGCTTATGGCCTTCACCAAAGACAGTCCAGAGATGGGTGGAAAGGAACTGGACTGATAAAACACAAGGAAAGATTTCGATTCGATTTTGTGGTAAAGGCTATTACACCTTTCACTTTGAAACCAAAGCAGATAAGGATCTGATATTCAGGAACGGGCCCTATTTTATGGACTCTCGAGGGTTATATCTGAACAAGTGGACTCCTGACTTCGACCCTGAACTAGATATTCCTAATGCGGTTCCGGTTTGGGTCCGTCTTCCCCATCTCCCCCTGCATTGCTGGGGAGATGACTCGGTAAAAGCAATAGGGAATGCAGTAGGCAAGTACATTGACAGAAGCGAGCCTAAAGATAACATGCAAGCCTGTGCAAGGATTTGCGTAGAAGTGGACCTTGGGAAAGGCCTGCCAGAAGCCATCAAGCTGAAGGTGGATGACTGGAGCTACATACAGCAGCTGGACTACGAGCAAATACCCTTTAAATGTAAGGTATGTCACGAATACGGCCACTTTGCCAATAGATGCTCTAAAATTACTAATCTTGAATCTGAGGACCAAGGAGAACAGTGGGAAACTGTGAAAAAAAAGAAAGCAGCACCTCAGTCAAAACAAGATCCACCTTCTGAACAACCGGGCTCTTCCTCCCCCCGCCCCACCTCTCCTTCTTTCAATCCTCCTGGACCTTCCCATGAATCTTCTTTCCCCTCTTCCTCCAACCCTTTCCTTATTTTATCCTCTGATGATCCTCAGACTGATCAGCCCTCTCCGGATCTGACCGAACCTCCTTTGATTTCTTCGACCCCCTCTCAGCTCCTCATTGATCCTCCCCCCCCCAGAACCACCAGAAGCTCTTCAAAAGACATTGGCGCCTCCAGCGATATCCACAAGAAACCGGGACCAGGAAGAAAGTCAGCCAAGCAGCATCGGGAAGAAAGCACGCAAAAGGATATAGCCCTAGGGATCCAAACCCCTATGGAATCCTTCATTACAGGTTCTCAAGAAAAAGAAACAGCAGGTAAAGATCATGAGAGGCGAGCACCTCCTCGCTCGAACGCCTCATGATGAAGCTTTTATCTTGGAACAGCAGGGGTATGGGGCACCCCTCCAAATCAGCTGCCCTACGAGATCTTCTTCAAACAGAAAGACCTGAAATTGTTCTGATACAGGAAACCAAGCAAAGTCAGAGCGAAATGCAAATAATTATAGATGCCCAAAAAAAATTTTCAGGGGCCAGTAGCAACTCCAGAGGAGCCTCTGGAGGAATCACAACCATGTGGAATAAGCAGTACTGGGACTGCAAATCTTCTGTCCTCAATCAAAATTGGGTTAGGACCAACCTTAGTAACAAGGAAGAGAGCTGTGACTTCATCATTTATAATGTCTATATCCCCAATCATTACCGGGAAAAGGAACAGTGCTGGAAGGAACTGAAGGAAGAAATAGACAACGAGCAGAACTCAAATGTTATTCTAGCTGGAGACTTCAATTTAATCCTCCATGCGAACGAGAAAAGAGGGGGCACCTTCACCTCCGACCCCTTCAGAAGACAGATGGAATTGATAATGTCCGAACATGAACTGATGGATATCATCCCAAAAAATAGGAAATATACCTGGAACAATAGAAGGTTGGGGCCAGGCAACATTATGGAAAGATTGGATAGAATTTTGGTTAATGTCTCCCTCCTTTCTTCCTTTGCTGCAGGCCACACCACAATTCTCAATGCCACAGCCTCAGACCACTTTCCCATTCTCTTAACGCTGGACTCCCATTCTCATTTGGGACCAATTCCGTTCAGGTACAATCCTCTGTGGAGAGACAACGCTGAGGCCGAGGCTATTATAGAAGCAACCTGGAAGCACCACGTTGAAGGCTCTCCAAGCCATATTTGGGAAACAAAACTTAGAAACACAAGGAGAGCACTCAAGGATTGGGCAAAAGTCAGCTATCAAGAGCCAGAAAAAATAAGGAAAAAAATACAGCAGGACTTGGAAGAGATCCATAAACAAATAGAGGACCATGGATTCACTCACCAGCTGAAAAGTAAAGAATGGGAAGCTCAGGGACAGCTAATTCAAATCAAGAGAGCGGAAGAGATCAAGTGGAGAATCAAATCAAGAGAATTATGGCTGAAGGAAGGTGATAAAAATACGGCATACTTCCATAAGCAGGCCACTGCTAGAAAAACAAGGAACAATGTAAACACTATAATTGATAGCCAAGGCAGTCAGCATAATGACCAAGAATCCATCAAACGAGCTGCCTTCCTCCATTATAAAAGTCTCCTCACGGAAAATCAAGGAGATGCCGACTATTCGGCGCTTCTTCAGCATCTACCGGAAAAAATCTCTCCTGAGGAGAATGACAGCTTAAATAGTGAAATAACAGAGGAGGAAATCAGAAAAGCTATCTGGACTTTACAACCAGACAAGTCTCCAGGTCCAGACGGGTTCTCGATAAATTTTTACAGGGATCATTGGCATTTGATAAAAAAAGACCTTGTTAAAATGATGAATGGAATCCAAAGAAAAAAGAAAATGGGGGGCTTCACAAACTCAACGTTCCTCGCCCTCATTCCTAAAGAAAATCGCCCCACTTCCTTCTCCAGATTTCGACCTATTTCATTGTGTAACACTTCTTATAAGATCTTTGCAAAAATTATAGCAGCTAGACTTCAACCCCTTCTCCCTTCCCTTATATCCGAAAATCAAGGAGGCTTCATGTCTAACAGGCAAATTCATGACACCATCACCTTGGTCCAAGAAGCTATTCACTCTAGCACATCAAGGCAGGAGAAAGGTTTCGTTCTTAAGCTTGACTTAGCCAATGCATTTGATCGAGTAAGACACTCCTTCTTGCTTGCTGTCATGAGGAAAATGGGATTCAATTCTGCCTTCATCAGCACCATTGCTGCTTGCATCTCTGGTCCCTGGATTTCGCCTCTCATAAATGGACGCCCTTGCGAAGCATTTCAATCCTCAAGAGGGTTAAGGCAAGGTTGCCCTCTTTCCCCTTATCTTTTCATCATGATGGCTGAATCATTTAGCAGCACCCTAGATCACAACAGAAGAGTTGGCCTCATCTCTGGTATCAAGTTTGGAAACGGAGTGAAGAATATCAATCACTCACAATTTGCTGACGACACTCTGCTCATTGGAGGGGCATCCACTACTATAGCAAGGCGCTTCAAAATCCTCCTCGACCAATTCATGGAGTGTTCAGGGGGAGAGGTCAACTTTCAAAAAAGCTGCATCTATGGATGGAATATCTCCAATCAAACAGCTCACAGCATAGCCAATATTTTTGGAGTTGCCTACAAAGCAACCTGGGACCACTTCACCTACCTTGGGATGCCGGTCACCATGGGCTCTCTAAAAGCCACTACCTGGAATGAAATAATAGACAAAGTTAAAAGGAAGGTCCAGCAATGGGGAACTCAATGGCTTAACCCAGCAGGCAGATTAATTTTGCTCAAATCAGGTATCTCCTCCTTACCTCTATATCGATTCACTCTTTACCAAGCTCCTGCCACTTTTTACCATAAGCTGGAAACTGCCCTCCGCAACTTTTTATGGCAAGGAGGGAAAAAAGAAAAAAATAGATTCAATTTGGTCAATTGGAAAAGCGTAATTCAATCTCAAGATAGAGGTGGACTGGGAATTAGAGCCCCTAAAATTCTAAACCTCGCTTTCGGGATCAAAATGGCTTGGAGATTAATCAATGAACCAAAAGCCTGGTGGAAACAGGTCATTGAATGCAAATACCTCTCCGACAAAAGGCAAAGACTTCTTGAAATTGATATACCCAGTAGAGATTCTACTAAAATCTGGCACCTCTGTAAGAAAGCAATTCCCATTCTCAATCAAAACACCTCAAAGATTCCGGGGGGAGGGAACAGTATAAATTATGCCACTGATAAGATAATGGGTCTCCAACCTCTAAACACAGTCGAAGAAGCCATACCCTTCATCCTCCATCTTAATAGCAAAGGCATTCAGAGGCTCGATCAAATATCAAAATGGGATGCTGATACAGGAGCCTGGATTAGTTGGGAATTTCCAGTTATCCCCTCAAATTTAGAATTAAGCTTCCAAGCCCTTCATAAAAACCTTCAGAACAGAGCACCCATTAAAAAAGGAGCAGCAGATGGATTTCGATGGGACCCCACGGGCTCAAGCTACACCATCAAGTCCGGCTATCAATTCATCTGCAACAGCACTTATCAGACTCCTATCTGGAATCAATGGAGAACAATATGGAAATCTGAGGCCATCCCCAAGGTTAAATTCTTCATATGGCTGCTGTTAAAAGGCAAAGTCCTCACTTCTGAAAATTTAAGAAAGAGAGGGATACATGGACCTTCAATTTGCCCCAATTGCTGCTCAGCAGAGGAAACCATCCACCATCTATTCCTTGACTGTCCCTTCGCGAAGAAATGCTGGATCAACTTGTCCAACTTGGGCAACATAACATGGCAACCTCATCAGAACATTGCAGAGGCAATTCAAGAATGGAGAAGGAACTGCCCATGGAAAGATAAAAGGAGCAAGATTGTCAAAAGAACTTGGGATATCATACCTCACAATCTACTATGGAAAATTTGGCTCACAAGAAATAAAAAAATCTTCCAAAACAAAGAGAGTAATGTACGGAAGACATGCAACAAGGCTCACCTCTTGGCGCAGGAGACAATTGCAGCAAAACACACAGGGAAAATTAAAGCAGCAGATTATTCAGTTGAGGAGAGGTCAATTATCAGGCATATTCTAGGCCGTCCAGGACATCAACAGAGTACTCAGAGAACTGATAGACAGCATCAAGACCAGATCAGGGAGTGGGAAATCAGACTTCCAACCCAGGACTATAAGAGGTGGATCCAGAGTAGCAATTGCCCAATTTTATACTTTGATGGTGCCTCAAAGTCCAACCCAGGACCAGCAGGCGCGGGAGGAGTTATTTTAGATGAATCAGGAGAAGAAATCTGCAATTATGAATGGAGTCTGGGAAAAAAAACAAACAATAACGCAGAGGCCTTAGCTCTCTATCAAGGGTTGTTGCAATTAAAAAACCTGGGGGTTAGAAAAGCATTAGTATTTGGAGATTCCTCCATAATCATTGGCCTCATAAATCACAATCAGAGATCACCAAACAGCAGCCTTCAGCAACATATTCGACGCATCAAACTCCTCCTCAAATACTTTGAAAACATCAGATTCTACCATATCCTTCGCACGCTCAACGTGGAAGCTGATAAGCATGCGAATAACGCAGTTGGAAATCAGGAAGGAGCGTTGAGGCACAACAACAGAGTTACCTTCCAGCCTCTGCCATGACACAAGCAAATTCTGACATTGCCCAGACTCGCAGGTCCATCAAGCGTGCGACGGGTATGGCTTCAACAGCATCAGGACACTTGACAGAGAGCACGAAATGCATAAGTAGTCTCATCCAAGCATCGATTCAAAGCATAATCTACTTCCCAAGGAAAGCCAATCAACTCAGTGAAGGCCGGAAGATCGAATACACTGCACCAGCAGATCGCCAACGAGATTTAGGAAAATATCTCATCACTACCGAGGATCCGGCTCCTGTAAGACACCCAGGCTATCGTTGGCTTCACTCCATAAATACGGGCAGAGGCAAGCCAAGATTTGTCATTCACTGCTTTGCGAAAGAGCAGCTACTCTGGTTTGATGAAGGCGCTCTCGTTCAGAGTCGAAGAAAAAATCAGTCTCTGGTATTGCCTCTTCCTGCCTTGTTTATCTTTTCACTAATTTCCGTCGTGGTGTTTTTCAGGAGTAGTCTCTGCGGGGTGGCTAGTCTAGCTGTTCCACCCTTTCTTCACTCTCTGCTTTCTTCCCATTGCCTCTGCTGGCCGCCTTCCATCTTTCACTCTTGCCCCTTCAGCAAGTTTTCCTCTGTTTCATTCTCCCTTATCTTCAGCATTTTTCCTTTTAGCTTGCGCGCCAACACCCGGGCCCTTTTATACTTCTCCCTTGTCGCTCTGAAAGTGGGATCTGCTGTCTCCCCTGACAGTGTCTTCCAACTCCGTCTGCAAGATATCTCCAAAATCTCCATAATCTTTCCCGCCTACTGGACCTTTTTCCCTTTTTGCATCCTCCTTTCCATGGCGCGCAGCGAGGACTGTCTGCACTGTGCAGACCTTCAATTTGAGCTGGAAGAAATAAGGACCCAACAGTCACTGATTGAGGAAAAACAGGGTCTGCTTGCTGCAAGGTTAGAAGAGCATGACAGGCGTCTTGATGAGCACAGTAGGAGACTTTTTGAACAGGACCGCATCAACACGGAGAAGTATAAAGCAGAAATTCAGCTTTTCATGCACAGGGTCTCCTCTCTCCGAGATCAATTCGAGCAGCTCTCAAATCGCTGTGGCCATGTTGAGGAATCGCTCGACACTCTGAAATCCTGGCTGGATAAGCTCCCCATCGCCTCTAGCTCCTCCAGCGCAAATCATGGAGCCAAAGATGAGAATCCAGAAGAATCAACAGCGAGACACATTCAACACATAATGATCGACTGAATGAAAATCAAATGTATCTTTTTGTTATCCTCTTTCATCAGAATCTATACTAGTGCCATCTCTAGCAGTAGTAGGGAAAAAAGTAGCCTAAGGATCAAGGGGGCAGCCTCATTTTGTAAACCCCTTGTCTCCTCTCAATCTGCGAACTTTATGTACAAAAAGGGATTTAGACCCTCGTTTTTTTCAGAATATAATACATAGCAACCGACTTTTTCAAAAAAAAAAATAATGTTAATGATGAAAAAGACATGATCATTGTGGTGTATGGGGAAAAGCCATCTCCATAGCAAGTCTTAGAGATCGCAAAGGATAAAGGATTAACTTATTAGCGTAAGAATAACGAACAAAATGAGAATCAAATTAGCCCTAGAGTTTCAAACCTTGGTTTGAATATTGACATAGGAGGATGGATTAATAATGCAAAAAATTTGGTTCTTGTCACTGAGATTCTAAAGATTCCCTCTCTAAAGTCTAAATTATTGAAGGTTATTAGTGTTCCTCGTATTGATGATTCTCGTGAAAAGAGCCCCGATACTATCTATCATTATGCTCTGATATATTTGCAAAGTATGGATCTAGATAATAAAGATCACCGGTCATTTTTCATTACCTTACTCGTTAATGGTCTTCGATTGTATAATTGCATGTTGGATTCTGGTGCATTAGCTTGTGTTATGACTAAGAGGGTCATGGAGCAACTCAATTTGAGAATCTCTAAACCATATTACAACATATGTGCGATGGATTCCAAGAAGATTGAAGTTCATGGGTTGATTAAGGATTTGCCAGTACGTTTGTCAGTTTAACCTGATATAATGATTGTAATGGACATTGTTGTAGATGATGTACCAGATGCTTGGGATATGTTGTTATCAAGAAAGTGGGCTTCTGATATAGGAGTGTTAAAATTGGAAACTAGGGCCAAACTCCACATGGGTCATCTTATTTATGACAATTGATATTTTTCTTGGATTCCTCTCTCTGAGAGGTGTAGGATTGATCTAAAGATCATCCGATTCCGACATGTACAAATAAAGATATGAATTTATTTATATTATGGACAAATTGTCAAGGTCGGCCAGCAAGCAAAACAAGCATTCAAACCCCCAACTCATCCTCAACGTTGCATATAAAAGGAGGAGACCTCAAGTCATTTTCACCATCATCTCATCTCACATCTCTCTCTCCCCTCTTGTGATTGGGTATGCATTTCTGGGCATTCTTCTCTCTCACACGTGTGAAGGAAAGGAGGACAGATTTCTGTTCACTGTGTTGACCGAGCTGCAGGGAGGTTGTTTGATTGCGTTGACCTGTTTTGACTTAGGTTTGGGTGAGGTATCTCTGTCCTTGCAGGCCGCAGATCTGGGCACTAAAATCGAATCAATCTAATCTCTCCTTTGACCAGTGTTGATTGTCCTAGGGCTGGCCACAGAGTTGACTTTCGTTGACTAATTATGACTGGACTTTTTCGAACTATTTTGGGCTGATTACACTTGCTGTTGGAGGCTGAAGTTGACTGGGTTTAACCAAGATGAATAGAGGAAGAATTGTGCCTATTTGACCAGCATTGACTTTTCTGGTTAGGGCTTTTTTGTGCCCTGTTTGACCAGCGTTGACTTTTCTGGTTAGGCTTTTTATTGCTATCATAAATTATCAGATTTGTAAATTGTACTCTCTCTCTACTGAACTTTTGAAGAATATAAGAAGAATTGATCGAGGGTTTCCCCACATTGGGATCTGTCCCTAGTTGGTGCCACATCTTGTGTCCTCTTGTCTTGTCTTGGCTTGTCTTCTACTATTTATGTTTATGTTCTATCTACAGTTTACTATCATGCTGATGTGATTGCTAAACTAGATATTGATATTGGGCTAATAAAGAAATTGAAGTAAAATTGCTCTTAAGCATAGAACATACCATTATTGCATAAAATTAACATGGTATCGGAGCTGAGGTGAAGACAAAGCCCAAGCAAGAGTGAAAGAGCAATCACCAAAGATAGTCGGACAAGGACAAAAGGTTGAATGGGTTCCTCATCCCACTTCCCGGCTGAAGACAAGCTCCGTAAAAAGTCTGACTGCTATTGATAGAAGATGTCCCTTGATTTGACCTTGGAAGAACAAGAAGTGTTGGATTATGTGAAGGGTAAAATCCCTAAGCCTCCTTCAAATGCACTGGCTACTACGAAGACCAAGTACAATAGGGCTAAAGTCAAAGCAAAGAAGATTATCCGAGATTCCATTGACAAGTGTCTGGTGGTCTACATCTCCGAATTGAAGACCTCCAAGGAGATCTACGACAGGTTGATCAGCATATTCAAGGTTAGTGATGTTAATCAAATTTTATTTCTCAAAAATAAGTTGAAGGATATTAAGAAGGGCAAGGACGAGGATATTCAATCCTACTTCTTAAGGATCACTAAGATCAAGAATGATCTACTTTTGATTGGAGAGATCATTCCTGACAGGGAACTTACTATCACTACCCTTGGAGGACTCCCACCCGAGTGGTATATATTTAGAACCACTATTCTCAATAATGATCGAATTCCAAGGTTTGAAGAATTGATGTCAAGATGCATTCAAGAAGAAACAAGAATGGTGGAGCAAGAAATGCCTTCTAATAGAAGCAACCCCACTGCATTCTCTGCTCATGCCAAAAGGAGAAATAATGCAGGGTCTAAAGGTCATTTCAATGGAAAGCCTAGATCTAAGGGAGGAAGGAAGGGCAGGTGCTTTGTTTGCAATAAGTTTGGCCACTATGCAAGGGAGTGTCCAAATAGAAGGGACACATCGCATGATGATGATCACAATCATTCCAGGGGCAACTTCAACAACAACGATCAAAGGAATGGCAGGTCCTATGGCAAGGGAAAAAGGAATGTGGGACATCAAGGAAATGGTCGACCCTCCAAGAAAGCAAGGAACTCCCGATATGAAGAATCAAATGTTGTTAACAAAAAGCAAAAGGAGGACTATCTTATATTGGCCCTCTCCACTACCTCTCCACCGAACACTTTGGGGAATTGGCTAATTGATAGTGGTGTCTCAAAGCACTTCACCGGATACAAAGAAGCTCTGCCTCATCTGATAGAGAAGGAGACAAACTTGGAGATTAACCGTGGAGACGATGCCACCTATCCCGTGAAGGGAGTAGGGAATGTTACCCTTCAATTGAATCAAGGTAACACTATTCATTTACAAGAAGTATTATATCTACCTGATCTCAAGAAGAACCTTGTGTCCATTTCGGCAATGGAAGACAAAGGATACAAGGTGGCATTCATCGATGGAAAGGTACGCGTTTGGAAAAGAAATTTTAAAGATGCTTTTACTCTTGGGTTCAGGGTTGACACTTCATATCAAGTTGGAGGAATTTCATTGGGAGCCATGTCTTGCGACACATCTCTACAATCTGAACTATGGCACCAGAGGTTTGCCCATCTTCATTATCAGGCTCTACCTGATGTGAGACAAGTGGTGACAGGTACGCCCGAGTTCAACGTAGAGCATGAAGGTGTATGTCCGGGATGTGCCAAAGGCAAACTTACAAGGGGACCATTCCCCTCAAGTAATAGCAAGTCCACAGATATATTACAATTGATCCACTCCGACATATCTGGTATGATGCCTGTAAACTCTTTGGGAGGATACTTATATTATCTCACCTTTACGGATGATTATTCTCGCAAGCCCTGGATCTACTTCTTGAAAAATAAGGATGAAGTGTTCACCTGGTTCCGACACTTCAAAGCCTTGATCGAAAACCAATCCAAGAAGAAAATAAAGATATTGAGCACTGATAATGGGACGGAGTACAAATCAAATGAATTCCATGATTATTGCAGAGAAGTTGGCATTAAGAGGGAGACTACTACACCATATACTCCCGAGCATAATGGTGTCTCTGAAAGGAAGAATCATACCATTATAGAAGTTGTTTGTGTCGTGCTTCATGATCAAGGGCTTCCGAAGTTCCTATGGGCTGAAGCTGTAAATACCGTCGTGTATGTTCAAAACCGATGCCCTCATCAAGCATTGGACTCCAAGACTCCCGAAGAAGTATTACTGGTAAGTAACTTGATGTCTCTCATTTTAGAATTTTTTAAAGTCCCGTATATTTTCGTGTGCCAAAAGAGAAAAGAAGCAAATTGGGTGCATCAGGGAAGAAAGGAATCTTTGTGGGCTATAGTGAAAATTCTAAGTGTTATAGAATTTATGTGGCTAGTCAAAGGGAAGTTGAGATACATCATGATGTCACCATCGACGAAGATATAGCCCTAAGCAAGATCAACAACCTCCCTATCCCAAGGAAGGACAAAGAAGCTGACACTGGAAAACAAGGTGCAAAAGAAGTTGAAACACTGTCGGATATTGATGAACCTATGGGTCCTATTGATCCTCCTCCTTAAGAGCCCTCGTCCTCCAAGAGGAGATCCTCTTGGCTTAGGGAGACTCTCGAAGATGCCGAGAGACATATTGCACCAAGGGGGACTTTCTATGAAATCAAGAAGCCGAACAGGGATCAAGGATACTTGTCTGCCATAAGCACTATCATTCAAAATGAGCCTTCATCATTCGAAGAAGCCGTGAAGCAACAAGTATGGAAGGATGCTATGTATGAAGAATATGAGTCAATTATGAAGAATGATGTCTGGGATGTGGTTCCTAAACCCCAAGACAAATCGATTGTCACCTCTAAGTCACTCTACAAAATCAAGCATGGAGCTGATGAAAGTGTAAAAAAGTTCAAGGCTTGCAAAACCCCACAAGGGCAAAACCCCACAAGAGGGAAAACCCATAATTCAAATTCTTTTTCTTCTATTAGATTTCATCAATAGTTTGGCTGAGATTCAAAGCACATCTACGGAACAAATCAACATGAAACCAAGAGGACTGAGAGAGTTTCTATCACAAAACAGATACCAGCAAAACCTAATATTAGGGTTTCACATCAGGGTTGTAGGTGACAAGGGTTCTGCATATATCCATAAAATGTTAATGCCAATAAGATGTTGTCATTTTAATATTCAATGTTGCTTTGTGATGCCAAATTAATATGCCCAAACCTATACGCATACAATACCAATACTACTTACCATAAGATGCCATATCAACATATACAAATGCAATGCCATATTGTTCTACAAATGATGCCAAGCCATACTTCTATGTTTTCTCACCAAGACATCCAAGCTATTATACAACCTTACATATGAGGCATGTGTGTCGTCGATGAATGAGGCGAGTTGCTCGTTGTTCTTATTCAACATTCGCACCTTCGCTTTCTCCATCTCTGCTTGTGGCTCCATCTTCTTCGCTAAGTCGAGCGAGGCCCCTTTGTATCGCATTGTCCACTCTTGTACATGGGCGATGGCAGCATGTATGTTCTTGAGAGTTTGAACAAACTCTTCGCTCCGCTGTTGTAGGTTGTGAAAATGGACAACTGCTTTATGCACGGTGACAAATCCATAGAGAGCTTCCGCATGGTATCACCAAGTGTTGATATTTCAGCAAGTATCGTTGTCCTCATCTCCCCCAATGCAGAAACTGCATTTTGCATTGATGCTCAGAGTTTTTCTGCCTCTTGCCTGGCAGCCTGCAAGTTCTTTGCCAATTGCTTTTTCTTGGTCGTTAGGTACTAAAGATTTGAGCTTGTTGCTCCTACATTGGCCAAGCTGGCTTAGGCAATGGCAATTGGATATTTCCTGGTGTGCGACACTATCACCTTTTCCTTGATGAATGCAGGTGATGCGTGATCATCCGGAAAGTGGTTCCTCTACGCCTGTACAATCCTCTTCTGGAACTCGTCAAATTATAGATTGTACACATCCATGACCGGATCATCATCAAGGAGAACAACATCTCCTTGCTCGCTTAGGGCTGGTTCTGATACTGGAGGTGGTGGAGACTGAGAGATGACCTGTGGTGCTTTCGGCATCAGGTCAGTGTCTTCACGTTGTGACTCCTGTTCCAACTCCATGTCTGTCACTTCAATCAATTGCTCAATCTGCTGAGCAAGCTCCTGATCCTGCATTTCTTCACCCTCTTCCTCGGCTGCTAGATGTTCTGGCTCACCAACCAGTATCGACATTGTTTCCTCTATCATTGTGCCTTGCCTCTGTTCTTCTTCCTGCTTTTGCTTCTCTTCTCTTTCTCTCCTCCTCAACTCCTGTTCTTCCTTCAACTTCTTCTCTGTCTCCTGCAACTTCAGTTCTGTGTCTTGCAACCTTTGTTTTTCTCTCTTCCTCCGCTCTGCTCTCTTCATTTGTTGATGTAATAATCCTAAATAGGAATACAAGTGATATAAAGCAAATAATCTGTGCAGCAAATTATAAAAACGAAATACACATTAAACATTCACAAAAAAGATGCAAATATGGAACTGTTGAGCCATTTTATTAATTTTCTGAAGGCTAAATACAATGGATGACAAGATGGTGCACCTGGGCTTGTCCCAATGGACAAGCATGACCAAACCCAACTGAGAAAATGGTTGAACTGAAGGTTGTCCAACTACTACACTAATCTGCACTGCGCTACCCCTGAAAATTGCTCTCTCTGCTGACTTCGAAGGGTTGATCACTGCTTCCTGTGCTCAAAAAATTATGAGATTTTAGCTCCTTGCACCTTGGCCTAAACCCGACAAAACCCACGAAGGAATTGGCCAAATGTTGACCTCAAAATTTTGGCCCAAATTCCCCTTAGCTCCTCTAGCTGCTAGTTGAGTTGGGACCCCTGTTTGACCCCTTAGATCTGCCCAGAAAATTCTATAAAATTAGGAGTGTGATCCTTGCCCAAAACCCAGAAGAACCCAGAAAGGGTTTCCCTTGGTTCCAAACTTCAAAAATTGACCCTTCACAGCTTGGCCCTCCTCTAATTTCGAATTCTATTGCTGTGACTGATCCTGTCAATCTCTTCTCTCCCACCTCTAGCAATCCTCCCCAAATGGACCTCCAAATGATCTCCCAACCTCCCGGCTCCAAACTACCCCAAAGAGTCTCACTCCAATGACTGCGGAGTCATGGAGGAGATGATGTTCTCCTATGATGTTGTTACTCCCCTTGCTACTAGTACTCGACTTACAGCTATTGTAACTCGTCCCCCTGCTGCTACTACGAACTGAGATGAAGAAGAACTCCCTCCTAGGGTTAGCACTCAAAGTCTACTGAAGCAAGGGTTGAGATCTTCGCTTGGAGACACTCATGTGCTAAACAACACAGTAACCCGGCTAAGCAGCTCGAGCAACTAAGATTGAGTTCAATATGTCAAAATATAAGATATCCAAATGAGGAGAGTTGCCTTCCTTATATAGATTTCGTGGAGCACCTTTCCCTCCATTTTCCCTCCATCGTTGGTCCCCCACATAACCATTGATTTCCCCTCAATGCAAATCGAACTAGGGAATGTGTATTCCCCTAGTATGGGTGTGCCCCAAGTATACTTAACCACATCAAATTAAATTCTACTAAGTCTAGCTTCCTAATAAAATCGAGTGGGCCCCCATCACCTCCAAAATTGGCCCCAAAATGTAGAAATTAATATTGTTCCAAAATAATTTGGTAAGGGACATGACAGTCCTCCCCTCCCAAATGTTGCTTGTCCCCAAGCAACTTCAGTATTGGATGCTCAAGTATGTGCTCGCCCTCCCAAGTAGCATTCTCAAGCAACAAGCTCCTCCAATGCACCACAAATCGCTTGTCCTCAAGAAATGCCTGAACGACCATCCTCTCTAACTACTGCTCCCCACTGTCACTGCAACATGTGCCAGGGTCCCAGATGTGCCACTGAATCATCCCTGAGCTCAACACTGTCCTGATATGAAAGAATCCTTCAATAACAAGATCCCAAGCCATCCAATCCAACATGAAGCTCCCCTCACTCCACTCACTATCCTGCCTGGTGCAAGTACCAGAAGTCCCTTGCTCCATCGGTGACTCTCTAAAGCCCAATGGAAGATCTGTATGATCTACCCCTACAGTAGCCGACGCATCCCTAAAGGTTATTGAGCTGTGAAGAACTGTGATGTCCCAGTTCCCTACTAGTCCCAAAGTGGTGCCACCATGTTGACGTTGCGTCGCTCTAACTATGTCATACTCCCCATCGTGTGCAGTTAGTATCCTCCTCTCCTGGAACTCGGTGGAATACTGAAAGAGGCAAGACACATCCTACCTGGGCATCTCCATGGTGTCGAGGCCTACCCATCCAAATCTAACTCTGAACTAGTGCAGCAACAGAGAATGTTTGCCTCCCCATATGATGAAACCCTCTATGAACCCCAATGTGTCATCCCAAGAGCGAACGATATCACTCTCTGCCACGACTCCGCTCATCACAAGTGATCTATCGATCAACTGAATCCCTGCATCCCATAGCCATACCTGCTGTGGCATAGCCCTGTCAACCGATGGAATCCCTCTGGCCCTCATCTCTAGTCCCTGCATGCCACCCATATATAGGCTCCATACATCATGAACTAAAGTGAGGCACGCTAAATTGGCCTCAGCCTGCCACTGTGTAGTACAGATGACCACTGGAAACCACGATTGCCCAATAGAAACCCCCTGAATGCAACCAATAGATGGGTATCTGATACGCGCAATCGACTCAGTGTATGCGGATCCATCTTGTCCCTTCCAACCATCTCCCTTGGGTCTGCCATCCGCCCTCTCGATAATGTGCCAATATAATATCTGGAGCCTGGACACATACTAGGAAACTCCCTCGGTCGTACTTGGTATCCTTTGCTCATGAATGGTCCCGACATGCCTTGGGAAGAGAGTGACACATGTCTCCCTTGTGATTAGCTCCCCATACGTTGACTTGGTGATGAACGATATACCACCACTGCAAATGATCACCTCATCCCCCAACCTGTGGCAACCAACTGATGCATCAACCCAATGCCACTGTTGAGAAGTCTCTCCCCTAGTGCGTTGAGGGTCATCCAAATATCTCGAGTGAGCTCCTCGTCCCCCGCTGCTCATGCTTAAATTGCCAAAGTACAACAGCAAAATTGACTGTGCTCGTGAGGGATGTAGAAGAGGGTTAGGCGTGTGAGTCCCCGCGGGTACCATCAAGTATCGCTCATCTGTGTTCCCGTTGATCCTGGGTGAACTACACCCAAAGGTATGCCCGGTGTCTCCATCCATGAGTCTCCCTGGAGGCAACACTCCAAGACCCCAGTGTGCAACACCATACTGATACACCGTTGCATACCACCGATCATCCCAGTACTCCTGGACATGCCACTGTACACTACGGCCTACCCCTGTAAACCATTGGATACCCTCGGCTACGATTATGCCATCCTGTACCGTCCTGTGTCCCGCCTGTGCCACTGTACCTGTCACTCCTTACACGTCCTCAATGCGATATGAAGCACTCCCACTCCACAGCACAGTCCAACATACTACAACACACCCCCATGCGTCTCCATGTCCATCAGTAGGCCACTGCTCCACGCTAGATGCTCCTACCCATCCCTGAATGAGATGGCCTAAAGTTGTGTCCATATGCATCGGCCCACATCCAACCCGTATCATCACCTCCACTGTCGCATCACCATGCTCTCCGATGAGGGGACCTCCCCTCCAAGTCCTCCCTAAGGGACCCAAGAAGTGAATCTCCCCAAGTGTCAACAGTGATGCCACCACTGCTTTGCTCCTCCATGTCCCACACAAATGCAAAGAATCCCCAGCTCCATACAATGCACCGTCTAGTGGTTTTCCAATGCCACCTCCTCCGACAAACTCCTTCCAGAGTATGTTGATCACCCAGCGATACTATGTACAAATGCCATACCAAGACAACCAAAAGAGTCTGTCCATAAACTGGTTGGCCACTGGTGCTGACTGGGGCTCCCCTAGCGAATGTGCACGCTCAACTGCTAGGTCAATCGTACCATCCAGATTGTAGTCAATTGACATACTTGGGAGATGATAGGTAGTCCCTCCCAGATCCCAATGCCAGTCGGGGCTTCTAGCATCCCAGTGCCTGGAAACTCCTGCTGAGCTCCACCTGGGTCCACTACCATCTCCATAGCCCACTCCACCGAGTACCAACTCAGAATCTCTCACCACCCAACCCCAAGAGAGGGATTGAATGCATGAACTCCCACACATAAAACAACCCCAACATGTGGGTGTTGCACCCTGTGCAACTCAAGTCGTCTCATCTCGCTATCCTGGTCAATACATACAATCTGACTAGGTAGCTCTGTCTCCCTCTGTCCAATGGGCCAAGGTAACCTAACAGTGCTGCTAGCCCCGTCTATGTATGCCTGAAGAGGGTTGCTCTCATGCTCCAACGTGCACTCTAACTGCACCAGTAGGGAATTCAACCGCTCCCCAACATGAGTCAATTTGGTCGTGGATTCGGCACAAACCGCTCTCATGCCCTCCAGCTCCTCGTTCTGCTACATAATAGCCTCACGCACTAATGCAACCTTCTTTTTTAATGCTAGAAGGTCAGCCTGAAACTAGTGGAACTGTCATGGGCATCTATCGCCCTTAAACTCGATCACAACTCCAGATACTTGAGAAACTATTGGCATCTCGTCCATGGGTGGCTCCTCCTCAACAGATGCCTCTATGTGTGTAGGCTCTATCTTCTCCACCAAGTTGTCAACTGAGGCTATCAAAGATGTCTCTAATAAAGGTGACTCATGTGCCACACTGGGTATATCAATGTGCTCCTCACCATCCTATGGGCTCTCAACATCATGCTCAACCTCCTCCTCAAGCTCCTGATATCTAAAGCTAGGTCTCCACCAGCAAAAGCGCCTCCTGCTCTCACCCTCTAACTGTCTCTTTCCTGCCTGCTCCTTTTCAGGAGATCTAGTGCCCTGATCTGGTGGACTTTCCCCACAAGATGTAGATGGATGCACCCCCACGACTTGCTCACCTATAACATCTTCGTTGCAATGGTGAGGATGGCTTTGGTCTGTCACCCTCCTCAACTAGGCCAACCACTCATTGTCCCAATGAGTTGTACCCCAGAATTTCTGCATACTAGATTTCCCTTGAGCCATGGGTTTGTCTTCGGTTTCACCCGTCAATGTGCACTCATACCCAAAGCTTCCATGATCCTCTGGCTAGTTTCCCACAGTTAGGCCAAGATCATGCTCTGATACCACTGTAATGATCCTAATTAGGAATACAAGTGATATAAAGCAAATAATTTGTGCAGCAAATTATAAAAATGAAATACACATTAAACATTAACAGAAAAGCTACAAATATGGAACTGTTGAGCCATTTTATTAATTTTCTGAAGGCTAAATATATTGGATGACAAGATGGTGCACTTGGGCTTGTCTCAATGGACAAGCATGACCAAACCCAGGTGAGAAAATGGCTGAACTGAAGGTTGTCCAACTGCTACACCAATCTGCACTACGCTACCCCAAAAAACTGCTCTCTCTACTGACTTCGAAGGGTTGGAATCACTGTTTCCTGTGCTCAGAAAATTATGAGATTTTAGCTCCTTGCTCCTTGGCCTAAACCTAGAAAACCCATGAAAGAATTGGCCAAATGTTGACCTTGAAATTTTGGCCCAGATTCCCCTTAGCTCCTCTAGTTGTTGGCTGAGTTGGGACCCCTATTTGACCCCTTAGATCTACCCAAAAATTTCTATAAAATTAGGAGTGTGATCCTTGCCCAAAACCTAGAAAAACCCAGAAAGAGTTTCCATTGGTTCCAGCCTTCAAAAATTGACCCTTCACAGCTTGGCCCTCCTCTAATTTCGAATTTGATTGCTGTGACTGATCCTGTCAATCTCTTCTCTCCCAACTCTAGCAATCCTCCTCAAATGGCCCTCCAAACAATCTCCCAGCCTCCCAAATCCAAACTCCCCTAAATGGTGCTACCCCAAAGAGTCTCACTCCAATGACAGCGTAGCCATGGAGGAGATGATGTTGTCATATGATGCTATTACTCCCCCTACTACTAGTACCCGACTTACAGTTGTTTTAACTCGTCCCCTTGCTGCTGCTACGAACTGAGATGAAGAAGAACTCCCTCCTAGGGCTGGCACTCGAAGTCCACCGAAGCAAGGGTTGAGATCTCTGCTCGGAGACATTCGTGTGCTAAACAGCACAGTGGCCCGGCTAAGCAGCTCGAGCAACTAAGATTGAGTTCAATATGTCAAAATATAAGATATCCAAATGAGAAGAGTTGCCTTCCTTATATAGATTTCGTGGAGCACTTTTCCCTCCATTTTCCCTCCATCCTGGGTCCCCCACAACCATCGATTTCCCCTCAATGCAAATCGAACTAGGGAATGTGTATTCCCCTAGTATGGGTGGCCCCCACATATACATAACCACATCAAATTAAATTCTACTAAGTCTAGCTTCCTAATAAAATCGAATGGGCCCCCATCACCTCCAAAATTGGCCCCAAAATGTAGAAATTAATATTGTTCCAAAATAATTTGGGAAGGGACATGACAGTTGCTCCCTCTTTGCTTCCGCTGCCAAGTTGTCTTCTCAAGGATAGGATCTGCCTTCATTTTGCAGCTTTGCTCTCCCTCTAGATTCTCAGCAATATACCTGTTCCCCTTTTCCCGCACTAGATTGTTGCATTCTGTTGTTATTGTTGTTGCTTCCGAAGTCGCTGTTATCTGTAGAGCAGCGTTCCAAGCTTTTGCCACACTGACCAACTCATTGAGTCTGAAGGCATTGCAGCAATACCTCTAAGGATCTTCCTTTGGCGAATGAAATGTCATGTGGATCCATGGAAAGTAAACTCACATACAGTGGTCCTTGCAAATATCGTGGGGATCATACGGATTAAAATCCTTGGTGCCGAACTTGAAATCCACTATGTCCTTAGCCTCGGCATCTTCATCTTGCAAGCTCTTAATCTCGTATAATCCGATCAGCAAAGGAAGAGCGGGGCATGGCGCTGTCGTTTTTCTATGTAGTCCTACTGACAACCCTATAGCGAGGTGGTATGAAACTTCTTGCATGATCAGTTTCTCGGTGACATACCTAGGTAGGACATGCGGAGGCTTCTCTCCACCAAACACTCTAATGAAGGTGCCACTCGGTGAGGCATACCAATCTGCAATGTTTACTATCGCCTCCATTGCTTCTCGAGGCATGCAAGGTGGATCTTGCTCAAATATAAGCTTCTATAACGGAATGATAAAGTGGTCAGATAGCCATGCCATCACTCCTCGATAGTTGCAATCGGAAAGCAACTTGCAATAGATGTTCACGACAGTCTCTTGTGGTGTCCATGTCTAGCTCATGCCAAGGAATTGTTGTTGGCCACAGATTGCATCCAGTAAGTATGCAGACATGTAAAACCTTGCTTGTTCATTCTTGAGCAAATTCTTAACCTTAGCTACATGGGACTTCAATTGATGAGCCAACAGGTCCAACCAGTTGAATGGCCTCCCATCATTTGCCAACTGGTCCAATAAGACTACCCACCCTTCAGGAAAGGTTTATGTGCTCTCTTGGCAATATATTCTGCAGGCAAAGATTATCAAGAACTAATAAGCCTTCTTGAGGGACTTCGTCTTGTAAACATGGGTGGGTGTCTATCTAAAGTTCGACGGCTCTTTCACCCAACGGTTGACAATGTCTCTCGTGTTCACATAGCTATGGGTGGCATAGAAGAGTGAGTCCATGCGCTTCACAAGCTCGGGCAAGTGATACATCTGTTGAAAGTTCCCAACCCTGAAGGTGGCAAGCTCTCTCACATTGGCACTACTCAATGTCATAGTTTCTTCATCTGTATGTGAGACAATCCAGCGGATGATGTCCGCACACGAGAAGGCGGGATACCTACATGCAGCCTTGTATAATCCTAACCGCTAGATGCTATGATAAACCTGTCGATCTTCTAAGTCTACCTTGAAGTCCTCTGTAAATGTGTCTTTGATTTGTTGCCATGTCAGTGTTGTTCCCTTCTCAATGAACAACTGAGTATCCGCATATACCAGTAAATCCACTGATATCTTCTCAACTGCTTCCCCAGTACTGCTCTTGGCGGTTTCCTTTGATGCAGCTCTCTTGGATGAGATGTTAACTATGACTGCTAGAGAAATGCTCAAAAATTGTTGTACCTGCTAGACAGAGAGGACACTCATGGCAGGCAAATGTCAACTAAAAGCAAAACAACTTAAAGACAAGTTCAAGCAGCAAGTTGGGCTCGTGATGGTAAGAATTGTGCAGTTTTGACTAACAGGGGTGACTGACTGACTATGGTAACTGCACACTGCGCAGTCCCAACAGTCAGTGTGGAAAACTAATGACTAAAATTGTGCAATGCGCAATTCAGTCCAGGCCAAGGTCTGGGAGAGACTGTGCATTACACAATCTCAGTGGCCAAGCTAGGAGACTAGCTCCTGGAATTGCGCATTGCGCATTGCGCATTTAGAGCCATCCCAGGCTAGGCTCTACGCAATTCCAGAAGCCAAGCCAAAGGCTTGAGTCTCCAGATTGCGCAGAGCTAGCTGTGCAGTGTGAGATCCAGGCAAGGAGACCCAAATCTGCCCAAGGGGAGTGTGAAAAGCAAGAGAATTTGAAAGATGAGGTGAAACTGAGTGCATATCTAACTAAGTGTTGATTCATGCATGCGAAACAAGTGCAGCGATTGATTAAACTAAAGGAAATTGAAGCATGTGAAGAGAGTCGCCGCAAAGGCGACTGTCGGTGCAAAAACAAGAAAACTCAAGCGACACTTGGGAAAGGCAATCTATAACTTGAAACAACACTTCTACAAGCTAAAACAAGTTAAAACACCAGCAGTCGTGCAAAGAAACTATTGAAACAACACTCACACAAGCTAAACAAGAAAAAGCAACAGAAAAAGCAGCAAAAGACGAGAAAAGCAAAACTCACCCAGAAAAGCAACGATGATCACACGGAAGGCTCCTTGATATCCACAGGAATGCTAGAGCTCCAAGTTCGAGTGTGGAAATGAGCTCTAGCAACGTCAACTAAATAGATTTGGCCAAGTTAGGGTTTATGACACGCATGCCTAAAATCAAAGAAAAAGCAACACTTGGCGACAGTTACTAAAAAGTGCAGTTGCCTCCTTTGAGATGCTAAAAATAGATCCCTATTTTTTAGGGTAACTTTTTCCTTTTTGCTTTTTTGCCTTTTCAAGAAAACTGCCATGCATTGCCCAGAAAGATTGCAGTTCTAAAAAGGACAGGGCAACTCTCCGGCTCATTGCGCAGTTTCTGAGCACAATGAGGTCTCCGCAGTTTCTGGGCTCAGTGTTGGGCTGCCCCTCCATAACTGCACATTTCCAAAGCTCAAGGCTCACTGACAATCAGGACTACGAAATTCCCAACAGCAAGGCCAATTGCCCTTAAGAATTGCGCAGTTTTTTGAGGCAAGCTCATAACTATTAAGGGACCAAGTCAGGAGATCGGCTTGTGGATTAGAAATTCAACTAAGTGAGCAAACACAAGCCAAGATGAAAAGGATAAGTCTCAGTCAAAGCATGGGTACCTGGATCAGTGCAAGATGCATTGTTGTGGTTTAGAAGGAAGGCTCCAAAATCGAAGCATAGGCAAAATTTTGGAGGGTGGTTGTAGCCGCTACAACAGACCCATACTCCATAATGAAAACGATGCCACAGATTATGTGATGCGATGACAATGGAACGACAATGACTATCGTATCAGCCATGAGAAGATCGAACGTCCATGCCATTGTGAAATAGTGAATCCATATTAAACGATACTATTACATATTTATAGAGATGCAAAACTGAATAGCGAGACCATCATTAGAGATGCGAGAATAGAAAGAACGCCATGCGACACTTAATATACACCAGAGCCAAAATCAGCATATGCAATAGTGTTGAGGCTAACATATACCAATAGTGATAAGACTTCTATATATATATATATATATATATATCAATGGTACCGATATGATACCATAATGCAAAGACCATTAACCGCAGAGTCCATAAACATAACACAAAAAATGGTAACAGAGACATAAAAGATTTAGGATTATGCCATACTAATCATATACCATATGCCATTAAAAATGAGTCTATCCATAGGTGCAATGTCACAAGAGCGAGAGAATTGTATCATGAAAGAGTCCACAGATCCATTGGAATGTGAAATCCAAAGTTATTGTTGGTGAAAGTGTTGATCTGAACTCCAGATAAGTGGACCTCAGTAGAATCAGATAGAAGTAGAACCAAGACCTTTTGGAGACATACGATCCTTGAAGAAGAAGAGTCAAGCAACTTTTCCCACCGCAGAGAAGAGATATCTCATAAGACCGAACTTCAGAATATAATTCGATCTGTATCGATGAGACATACGAAATCCCTTTATATATATAAATTCGATGAGGGGACATGGATCTAAAAATGAAGCCAACTTAAACTTTATTTGGAGGCAAATATTTAATTTTGAATTTGCCTTCCATATATATATATAGATTTCGATTGACCCAAATAATTCATTTGACCAATCCTCTTTGACTAGCATTGATTTTGTCGAATAATATTTCTTTATTAGGGAAATTTTCCCTAGTTGCCAAATTTAACACTCCCTCTCAGCTAGGAAGAAATTTCCAACTGCATAGGTAGTCTCGTCTCATCTTTGCTCTGCTCTGCTCCCTCTTAGAGCAATCCAATCTCGCATGACATGTCATAATATAAGAAGGTGGGCGGTTGCATCATCATTACACCTCATCTCATAGAAGAAGAATTCACAATCAATGAAAGGGAAGATCAGTCCTCAAACCTTGTATTTCAGTCAAGACTCACGATTTCTATCTCAGTTATATCAACAAAACATCCATCTCATCAAATCTCAACATAACTCAATTCCTTTGATCATCAACTGAACAATCTCGATTTAATAGAAGAAGAAGAAGAATCATCATAGGGAAGCATTTGGCTTCCATCCTATACTCAATAATTAGTATGGTCATCTGAAATAGAATCAACATCGTCATCAAGTAATATTTCATCCTGGCTCACTTTTGTCCATCTCCAGCTGTTGAACAATCTCAAATCTGAAGAAGAATGTGACATCGTAGGGGATCCTAGCTCAACCCACAACAACATCGAAGATCTTAACTCAATCCAGAACAATATCAAGGAGCCATGCTCAACCTGGAACCACATCAGGGACCCCAGCTCAACCCAGAACATAGGGGAGTCAACTTCAACCCTCAACATCATAGGGCAGCCTAGCTCAACCCTCTATCGGCAGACAATAGGCAGGATACAACTCACCGAAAGGTGAGGATCACATCTATCCTATTGTCGAGACAATAGGCAGGATACTACCCACCAAGAGGAGAGGATCATAACTCTCCTATTGTTCGCTAATCTTCCCAACTTGACCCTCAAGAGTCATTGGTAGAACACGCATCATAATCTGAGCTTGAGGGAGATACCCGACTTACCAAAGGTAAAGATTACACGCCCCAAGCCTCATGAATCCATTTGCCAAATGGGGAGGGACAATTCCAACAAGCCAGGCTTATGGGTATGATGCCAACTAGGGTATACTCTACTAATCCTAATAGGAGGAGATACCCAACTTGTCATGAGAGACAAGGATTACACACACCCTATGGTGACAATAGGGGAGATACCTAACCTGCTACAAGAGTAGGGATCACACACACCCTATAGTGACAATAGGGGAGATACCTGACGTACTACAAGAGTAGGGATCACACACACCTATTATCTAGAGATCCCTCAACCCCAGGAGCTCTTTGGCTCAATTCATCACCCTGGGAGCTCAAGGAGGGCAGAAGAGTAGAGGTCAGTGTCCTCGATCAAACCAGACCCTTACCTAGGAGGGTCACATCTGTCAATCCAAGCTGCTCTCTAAAAATTATGGTGATGCATCACTACAACATATCAACGTGCTCATATCTAGTACCGACTCAACGGTTCTCTATTTTCTTATTCATATAGGACATCAAATGTCAAAGAAAAATATATAAAAGAATACCTATCACACAAGGATGAAGTAACCACAAGCCTAAGCTTGTCTCATATAGCAGCATCATCTCAATCCATGAAGATGTCTTTATCCCAGCTATGACCAGACTTTGTCTAACTCAAAGTGCATACAAGGATCCATCTAGCTGTTACGAGATAAATTTAGTAACAATAATCCAGCATGCCATAAGAGCACTTCTATACGAGAGATGGACCCTGATACTACATGGGGTAAACCAGTCCTATCAACAAAGAACTGTTAGCTCATAAAATCAATAATCAAAGGCATACTTTCAATAACATCATATGTTTATCACTTCATGTCCACAAAACTTGTTTCATTCTGCAATTATGGGATTTCTAGTCATCCATCGCAAATTAGTAGGTGTTGGAATATCATCAAGGCTCTCTCCCTCTGAATTGGGAAGCCTCTTCAATCATCATCATTCATGCCCATTCACCAAGAGGCACCAAAGGCAGTGTTTAAGCCAAGGGCCTCCCACAATTGTATCCATCATTAATTCGTTAATAAAATATATATATTGTTTTTTGTCTCACGTTGAGTATTTTTACTCCAGACATGTATTTCATATTACTCCCATGTATCAACAAAACTTTCAGATCACAAAGTCAAACTATATCAGGTTCTCACATATATATTTATATATATATAGTCATGATAAGTCACCATCAATTGTTTCATTGTCACATATGAACATGTCATCAAACATTCATCAAAGGTTATTGTCATATAGTTAGGGCAGCTGACAAGTGTATCTTCATACTTCAAGGATCATAACCTCACTTCTTTATCACATTATACAAAACAATTTTTATCAAAGTATCAAGTCAGGGCATCAATTTGTTACATTGTCCAATTCACTGTATTGTTAAATTATCATAGCAGTTATAGCTTATCAAGATCAACACAAAGATAGAAAGAAGATCCTAAGTATCAATCTTACCGCCATCATACGTATAACAAGTATTGACCATATATCAAAATCAAGGTTTCTATCCTTCTTTATAAAATCAAGATATCTATTATGATCATATGACGAGCATTGTCTAATATATATGCCAAGTACCAATATATCACATGAGCCAATGACCAAGCATACTTTCATATGTACACATAAATCAAGTCGTCTATGAAGGTGATAGACACACTTCACAATTATTCCTCCTTCTCGACTATATCTCTGAGTATCGGTTCCTAGGGACAGACCTGCCACTTTCGGTCCTAGATCAGAAACCCTAGCTCATGAATATGGACCAACTTATACCCTTTTTTCCTTTGGTATAAAAGGAGACTTCTTCTCCTTGAACTCATCTTGGGGATCACCTTGACTTTCTCCTTGATTTGACCTCAAATATGACTGTGATACTTTGGCTCCTTTCTGCATTTTGGACAGCAAAGATTCCTCCCACGTGTGGATAATTTCATCCCTTAAAACAGACCCAAAACAATGTTAGGGACTTCGCTCTTCTTTCCCTTCCTTTCATTGATTATAAAGCTCCCTTTTGATGACCTTCGCACCACTTACAAACTTCAAACCTTGACCGAAATTCCTGCTCTGAAATGAGTTCGTGTTGCCTTATTTATAATTGTTGGAGCCTCATAATAAGTCGACTTGAGAGAGGGTGAGTCGACATGTCCTTTGGTGAAGATCTTTTATTCCATCTTAAAGCCGACTTGAATGAGATAATTTTGCTTGGTCTTGGAGGGCTTTCTTACTTATTTAAGGACTTATATAAATATGTATTATGCAGAAGAAGGGTCCTTCATACATGACATAGACTCAATTTGACTTTTATGATTACATGACAAATCCTAGAGGCGCACAATGGGAGCCATCACTAAAAATAAAATTCTTTGCTCATGAAACTCAGGAGACAAGCATTATAATAATAATTTTATTTTTCTTCTTTTCATCAATTACATAAAATCACAATTACAAATGTCATTATGAATACCGAACCTAGTTACACTTTTCAACACTCCTTAATTAGGGAGTTATCCATAATGGTACTTGGTCATTCTCAATCTGAAGAATTTCTCATAAGAAGAGTTAGAATGGTAACCCACATGTATAGCATCATATCAACCAACATTGTCACATAACAAGGATTTGACTAACAGCTCTATCTCTCCATGAGATCTGAGCACAATGTTGGCGAGACCAATGATGTATAGACACCCTCATCATTGTCTCTCTCGGAACATAACCCACCCGGGTTCTCCAGGTGTGTTCCACCAGGACTATTCTTATCTTGGATTCCCAGTCCTCAAAGAATATCAGTCCTCTATGACTATTCTTATCTTAGATGCCCTAACACATCCTCAAAGAGCATCGGATGCCAGATGTTTACCAAATCCTCCATTATGTATTCCCAAGTGAAGACAAGAATGATGTGTCTATCTCTCCCTCTTAGTTAGGGAGGACATATCTATTCCAATAAAAGAATGTACTCATTCCTATGGAAGGAATGTACCTAAGCTCCCTCTTGGCTTAGGAATTTTTCTTCCAAGTTTCTTACAAGTAAGAAACTTGTTTTCAGGCTCCCTCTTAATTAGGGACCTACAGCAGCTCCTCAAGTGGAGATGATGGGACAACCAGCTACTTGAAGAACTCCTCCTCACGATGTCATGAACTTATTTTCGTTATTCATGAGTCTTCATGTTTTGGGACTTCTTTGTAGGGCATAGAACATCCATCACTTTCATCCATCAATCAGTCATGTCATCATCAGAAAGTGATCCATCTATTCATATTTGGCCTTCCTTCATGCCATGTTGCCTTCTTCATGCCATTTTTCCATAAGGATCTTTCATCCTACTACATGGGCATCGAAGGTGAAATATATCCATAGATCTTCCCTTAGCAGCCCTGCATAAGCCCATCCAGATATTTGTTCAAAAATAAGAAATGAACACTTAAATCAAAATTACCTTTGTGATGGTCTTTCATCATGACATCTTCTAGTTTGCATCAGCATCATGCATTCTCCCAAAGATATATATTGTCAAGGGTCTCTTTCTTTTCCACACTCCATCAGAGTCCTCATATCTTTCATGGAGATATCGTAGTCAAATCTTCTTGGCCTTTGGATGTTGATTGCCTTCTTCCATGGTTGCATATCCCATGATCTCTTCCTTCCTTTCTTCATGCATTTCATTCCCAGGAGCTTCCAATCAAAGTTCTTCACATGTATTCAACCACCTCATATTACATATAAGGACATATTATGTTGATTTCATCTAGTGAATGTGTGACCCATGCATTCCTGCATTCCTTCGATGGAGAAGATCCTTCTTTTTTATTATGTTCTCCAGATAGAGCATTGATCCATGTTACCTGCAACCATATGACATGACTCTACAATATCAAATGTAAGCATTCATACCTCATTTTTCCTTTGGGCCATCCAAACTTCCTATAGGAGCTCCCTTGATTGAAAAAGTTTCAATCCTTTGTGTTGCTTCTTTTATCTCATCATACCATCATCCCATGAATTCCACAAGTTTGGAATTATTGATGAAACACTTGCTTCCCCTCTTGATCAATGAACCTTTCAATGAATATTCCATCAGAGAATTTTGAGAATCTAAAGTATCCTCATCAGGAGATGTTTCCTTTTGACATGTATGATGAACCTTGTACTAGATAACCTTTTTCTTTCTTTTCCATAAGTGCCACTTATGTTTCTAATGAGGTTCTCAAGAGCTACATCCTTCATTGTTAACTTCCATAGATTTCAACCATCCTTCATGCTTTTCTACGAGTTCTTTCTTTCAATGCTTCTATGATGACATGATGCATCCCATCATTTTTCTAACTGAATCATGATAGCCATATCTTACAACAAAAGACTTAGGAACTTGAGAAGAACTTAGGTGAGGAAGACTATCTCAGTCATAGTAGAGATCTCTTATGTCCTCTTTCTTGGACTTCCTCTTCTTAGCTTCCTCCACTTCTTCGGTGATATGAGCTTTTTCTCTTCCTCTTTTGATATTGTTCTTCTTGATCTTAGGACAATCTCTTTTGTAGTGCCCATATTCTTGACACCCATAGCATTGAATCTTAGTCACATCCTTCTTCTTTTTCCAAGAACCAGACTTCCCAAATTTTTCCTTTCGTCTTGTCATTGAAGCATAAGCTTGATTTTGCTCACCTACTCCCACATCGGATTTTACCTTTAGTCTAGATTCTTCAATCTTGCACAATGACCATAGATCCTGGAATGGAGTAGCTTCTCTCTTCCCATAAATACTTGAAGTAAAGTTACCCCACTCCTCTAGTAGTGCATTTAGTACAACTGTAGTCATTTCTCTATCAGACGTGACTTCTCCGAGATCTTGTAGTTGATCCTTGATCTCAGATATCCTCATAAAGTATGAGGTTACTCCATATTCCTTTGACATCTTCAACTTGTAGATTTCTTACCTTAATGAAATGACTTCTCCAGCAGTGCTTACGTAATACAACTCTACCAGTTTGTCATAGATTTATTTTAAAGTTTTGAGCTTTCATACATATGGGATGAGAGGATCCTTGATGGATTCTATGAGAATCCTTTGAGCCCTAACTTCCTCTTTCATATACTTTGCAAAAGCTTGAGCATATTCCTTTCCTGGTTTTGTGATAGATCCTTTGACATGTTCCATAACCTCATTTTCAATGAAATCCAGATCTATCCTTTTCTTCCATGTGTTGAAAAATCTAGGGCATCATGAATTAGGTGATTTCTCTTAATTAGTATCTACTTGCGAGTGACTTTTACTACATTAGTTTAGAATCTTCTAGTTGCTTATGTTATTAGTGTTCTTCATCAAACAATTACCAATGCATGAACATAAATAGACAAGAGACACAGAATGAAGGCTATCAGTTAAGGCCAAAACCTCTCACACTTTGAGAGGAAAACCCGCACAAATTCCTCTTATAGAGATTCCAATTGACGAATACCAAGACCAAGACCCTTGACCTAGTTGCTACTCCAAGACCAAGAAATAAGTTCTCTTGACCGTCATTCTTCTTCTTGTCTCCTCTTCTACTTCAACCTTCTTAACATCAAGACATTGTTATCACTGAGATCTAATCATTGTCACTGAGATATCCTTACTGTATCATCACCGAGATGGACACCTTTGACTGTGATAACAGTAGTGTCGTGTTAATGAGGTAGCACCGAGACCTTTGACTAAGATTCCACCGTATCACTGTGATAGGTTACTAAATTGTAATCTCTTTATGACTCTGAACAGCAGTATTCACTATGGCACTAAACTGTGGCTTCTTCATAGAACTGTCGTTTCTATACCTCCTTCTAAAACTGTGTTTCTCAAACATGACACCGAGCTATATTTTACTGAGCTCTGAACACATCACCGTAGTCTCCTATGGAATTACAGAGTTATCTTAACTTGTCACTATGCTCATCCGCCCGAAATTCAGAGGGATCTAAATTCCCTTGACTATGATTATATCCAAACTGTTCATTGTACCCATATGAGTTCCATCCGAACTTGTCTCTGCCTTGTCCACCGAAAATCTCAGAAGTATATCAAGCTGTTAACTCTGGAAATGTGAAAATCCTTCACACTTATAAATAGTGGTTGGTCCTCCATAAATAAGTCGGCATGTGTATCTTTAACAGTTGTGTCTCTTATTTGAGTGAGCCTGACATGAGTCTTTTATTTCAATTTGAAGCCAACCTGAAGAGGAGAATTATGTGCTTGTCTTGGAGGGTTATTTAGGCAATCCTATAGACTCATGACATCGACTTTAATGACAAATCCTAAGACTCTCAATGGGAGACAACTAAAAATAAAATTCCTTGCTCATGAAACCCATGAAGCAAATATTACAATAATAATTTTGTTTTCTTATTTTCATCATTTACAAAAATCACAATTACATGTCGTTATAAAGACTGAACCTAGTTACACTTTTCAACACTCCCTCTTAACTAGGGAGGTATTCATAATGGTACTTGGTCATTCTCAATCTAAAGAATTTCTCATAAGAAGAGTCAGATTGGTAACCCATTTGTATAGCATCATTACATAGCAAGGCCTTGACTAACACCTCTATCTCTCCACAATATCTGAGCTCAATACTGGGGAGACCAATGATTTATAAACACTCTCATCATTGTCTCTCTCGGAACATACCCCACTCGGGTTCTCAAGGTGTGTTCCATGAGGACTATTCTTATCTTGGTCTCCCTAGTCCTCAAATAATTTTTGTCCTCCACTACTACCTCTTATCTTGGAAGCCCTATCTCATCCTCAAAGAATATCGGATGCCAAATGATTACCCAATCCTCTCATTCTATCTTCCCAAGTGAAGACCAGAATGGTGTGTCTATCTCTCCCTCTCAATTAGGGAGGACATATCAATTCCAATAAATGAATGTACTCATTCCTACGGAAGGAATGTACCTAAGCTCCCTCTTGGTTTAGGAATTTCCAAGATTCTTCCAAGTAAGAAACTTGTTTCCAGGCTCCCTCTTAATTAAGGAGCTACAGCAACTCCTCGGGTGGAGATAATGGGACAACCAATTGCTTGAAGAACTCCTCCCTTCGATGTCATGAATTTCTTTGTCACGAGTCTTCATCTTTTGGGACTTCTTCATAGGGCACAGACTATCCATCACTTTCATTCATGAGTCAGTCATGTCATCGTTCCTTTCATCAAAAAGTGATCCATTAGTCTACATTTTGTCTTGCTTCATGTCATGTTGCCTTCTTCATGATATCTTCTTTAGAAGGATCTTACATCCTTCTACATGGTCCTCACGGAAGACATTCGTAGTTCTTCCTTTGGTAGTCCTGCATAAGCCCATCCAGATATTTGTTCAAAAATAAGAAATGAATAATTAAATCAAAGTTACATTTGTCATGGCCTTTCATCATGACATCTTCCAGTTCGCATCAGCATTCTACATACATGTTGACATATCTCCCAAAGATATCCATTGTCAAGAGTCCCCATCTTTTCAGACTTCCATCAGAGTCTTCATATCTTTCCAGGAGATTTCCTAGTCAAATCTTCTTGGTCCCGGATGTTGAATGCCTTCTTCCATGGTTGCATAGTCTTATGATCTCTTCCTTTCTTTCTTCACACATGACATTTTCAAGAACTTCCAATCAAAGTTCTTCCAATTATTGTTGATTACATCATATTCCATATGAGGATATATTATGTTGATTTCATCTAGTGTGACCCATGCCTTTCGGCATCCTTTCAAAGGAGGAGATCCTTTTCCTTTGATCATGCTTCTGAAGATAGAGCAGTGATCCAAGTTACCTGCAACCATACAACATGACTTTATAATATCGAATACGAGCATACATACCTCATTTACCTTTAGGTCATCTACGCTTCTTTCACCAGCTTCCTTGATTGAAAAGAGCATCAACCCCTTGATTTGCTTCATCTCTTATGTCATCATACCATCATCCCATGAATTCCACAAGTTGGAGTTCCTGATGAAACACTTGCTTCCTCTTCTAGATTGGTAGACCTTTCGATGAAGATTCCATCAGAGAATCTTGAGGATCTTGTATATCCCTATCTAGCATATGTCATCTTTTGATGTATGATGAGCCTTGTCCTGGATGACTTCTTCCTTTCCTTAAGTTTCTAATGAGGTTCCCAAGAGCTATATCCTTCATAGTTGACTATCAGACATCCTTCATGTTTCCTATGGTGATGTCACGAGCTCTTACTTCTAATGCTTTTCCTCTTCCTTGGACTTCCTTCTTTTAGCTTCCTCCACTTCTTCAGTGAAATGGACTTCTTCTCTATCTTCCTTGTTATTTCCCTTCTTAAGCTTAGGACAATCTTTCCTGTAATGCTCATAGCATTGAATCTTAGCTATGTTCTTCTTTCCTTTCAACAAATGTTTGAATTATTTTTTCCCTCAACCTGTCTTCTCCTATCTTGCATAGAGACTACACGTTGTTGAATGGGATAGCCTTCTTATCCTCATAGACATTTGTTACCTTGTTCATTAGATAATGCATTTAGAACAATGAGGATTATCTCTACAAATCTTGCAATTGAGATCTTATGAAGATAATCCTTCATCCTTTGATACCTTCAACTTGTGTAGATTGGGTTTAAGTGGTATGACCTTTCTTATCACATCTTCTGAGAATAGTTTTACCAACTTATCATACATCTCTTTGATGTCTCCAATTCGAATAAGGGGACCTTTGACTGATTTCATAAGAATCCCTTGAGCGCTTTGATCCTTTCCATGTATTCAAATAATGCTTGACCCTCAGATGGTTTGGATACTTTTCCATTGATATGGACAATGACTTCACTTTCTTCGAGGACTATGTCTATCCTCCTTTGTCCATGCAAGGAAGTTCGATGACTTAACCAACTTATAGATCTCCTTGCAAAATGAAGTCATTTTACCAGATTTAGATTATAGAATAAAGATACTTGCTAAGTGAAGATGAAATCTTCAACTTGATTTGTTTGTTGATGATGATTGATGAAGATGACTTGATGCTTCTCAGATGATCCCTTTTAAGGATAAGGAGGAACTTGCTTCAATTGGTGGGACCTTGCCTTATAGCCTTCTTTGTCTTCAAGATAATTCGACTTCTCGGTGGTGAATGAATGCAAATCAGTAATGCTTCTAGGGTTTCTCCTTTCTCCAATATGATGTGATCTTGGTTCTAGAAATGCTTCTCTTGGATGTCTATACTTTGGGCTGCCTTGCTTTGTAGATCTCTTCGACTTAATGAGGGTCTTTGTGGTCTTTTAATGATGACTTAGAGGATTCAAAACTTTTGTTGGTGTAGACTTCTTCTTCGATCTAGGGTTTGATACTTTGATGTAGATCTTGACTTTCACTTTGAAATCCTTCGACTTGCTTTGATGCCTTTCTTGAAACTCGATCCTTCAGAGTCTCTTTGATTGCATGCCCTTTTCTTGACTTTGACACCTCAGCTCTGATACCATGTTGAGAAATCTAGGGCATCATGAATTAGGTGATTTCTCTTAATTAGTAACTGCTTGTGAGTGACTTTTAATTCACTAGTTTAGAATATTCTAGTTTCTTAGGTTATTAGTGTTCTTCTTCACCAAACAGTTACAAATGCATGAACATAAATAGACAAGATACATAGAATGTAGGCTATCAACCAGGGCCAAAACCACTCACTCTTTGAGGAAAACTCGCACAAATTCTTCTTATACAGATTCCAATTGACAAATACCAAGACCAAGACCCTTGACCTAGTTGCCACTCCAAGACCAAGACACAAGTTCTCTTGATTGTCATTCTTCTTCTTGTCTCCTCTTCTACTTCAACCTTCTTAACATCGAGACATTGTTATCACTGAGATCTGATCATTGTCACCGAGATTTCCTTAGTGCATCGTCACCGAGATGGACAACTTTGACAATGATAACAACAGTGTCTTCTTAATAAGGTAGCACCGAGACCTTTGACTGAGATTCCACCATATCATTGTGATAGGTTACTGAATTGCAGTCTCTTTATGACTCTGAACAGCAGTATTCATTATGGCACTGAATTGTGGCTTCTTCATGGAGCTGTAGTTTCTATAACTCATTCCGAAATTGTGTTTCTCGGACATGACACCGAGTTATATTTTACTGAGGTCTAAACACATCATTGTAGTCTCCTATGGAATTACAAAGTTATCCAAACTTGTCACTATGCTCATCCACCCGAAATTCAGAGTGATCTGAATTCCCTTGACTGTGATTATATCCAACCTGTTCACTGTACCCATCTGAGTTCCATCCAAACTTGTCTCTGCCTTGTGCACCGAAAATCTCAAAGATATATCGAACTGTTGACTGTGGAGATGCGAAAATCCTTCACACCTATATATCGCGGTTGGTCCTCCATAAATAAGCCGACATGTGTATCTTGAACACTTGTGTCTCTTATTTGAGTGAGCATGACATGAGTCTTCTATTTCAATTTGAAGCCGACATGAAGAGGAGAATTATGTGCTTGTCTTGCAGGGCTATTTAGGCAATCCTATAGACTCATGACAATGACTTTAATGACAAATCCTAAGACTCTCAATGGGAGCCAACTAAAAATAAAATATCTTGTTCATGAAACCCATGAAGCAAGCATTACAATAATAGTTTTACTTTCTTCTTTTCATCATTTACAAAAATCACAATTACATGTCATTATGAAGACCGAACCTAAGTACACTTTTCAACACCATGCAAGATAGTGTGAAGCCCCAACCAATTTGTTGATTTCCTTGCAAAAAGACATTTTGACAGATTCAGATGTGGACATAAATATACTTACTTGATATAATGCTCCTTATCCTTCCTTCCTTGATGTTGATGATGATATAGAAGATAGAAAACTTCTCCTTGATAAAGGTAGTTTTCTTCAAAAATGATTCTTGATCCCACAGAAAGTGAGATCTCTTTGGATCCTTTGATGGTGATACCTTTATTGATGAAGATCAATAATGACTTCTTGGTGATGTATTCAATGGTAAGGATCTTGCTTCAATGAGAGAGAGATCACCTTAAAGTCTTAATGACAACACCTTTTGATCTAGCTTCCTTTCTAGGATGAATAGTCTTGATTCATAGATTTCTTCAACTTGAGTAGATGTAAGATTTTGGCCTTCTTTTCTTGATGATGATGCCAATACTTCTTTGTAGACTTCTTTGATCTAGAGGTATGATGCTTCCTTTGTATATCTTGACTTCAAGATGATCTTCGCTTTGATGTCTTCCTTGAGTGTCCCTTGATAAGATACCCTTCCTTGATTTAGTCACCTTAGCTCTGATATCATGTTGAGGAATTTAGGGCCTCGAGATTGGGTGATTTATCTTCGTTACATAACTGTCGGTGAATGATTTTTACTTCCAGATTAGGATCTTCTTTTAATTATGTTATTATAAATTTATTCTTCATCAAACAGCTACAAATGCATAAGCCATAAAGAGACAAGAGACACAAAATATAGGCTATCAGCTAGGGCCAAAACCTCTCACTCTTGACAGAAAAACCCGAACAAATTCTTCTCCTTATAGAGATTCCAATTGACGAATACCAAGGCCAAGACCCTTGACCTAGTTGCCACTCCAAGACCAGGACACAAGTTCTCTTGACCGTCATTCTTCTTCTTGTCTCCTATTCTACTTCAACCTTCTTAACATCGAGACATTGTTATCACTGAGATCTGATCATTGTCACCGAGATCTCCTTACTGCATCGTCACCGAGATGGACACCTTTGACAATGATAACAACAGTGTCTTCTTAATGAGGTAGCACCGAGACCTTTGACTAAGATTCCACCATATCATTGTGATAGGTTACTGAATTGCAGTTTCTTTATGAATCAGAACAGTAGTATTCATTATGGCACTGAACTATGGCTTCTTCACGTAACTGTAGTTTCTATATCTCCTTCCGAAATTGTGTTTCTCAGACATGACACCGAGCTATATTTTACTGAGGTATAAACACATCACTGTAGTCTCCTATGGAATTACAAAGTTATCCGAACTTGTTACTATGCTCATCCACCTGAAATTCAGAGTGATCTGAATTCCCTTGTTGTGATTATATCCAAATTGTTCACTGTACCCATCCGAGTTCCATGCAAACTTGTCTTTGCCTCGTCCATTGAAAATCTCAAAGATATATCAAACTGTTGACTGTGGAAATGCGAAAATCCTTCACACCTATATATAGCGGTTGGTCCTCCATAAATAAGTCGACATGTGTATCTTGAACACTTGTATCTCTTATTTGAGTGAGCCTAACATGAGTCTTCTATTTCAATTTGAAGCCGACATGAAGAGGAGAATTATGTGCTTGTCTTGGAGGGCTATTTAGGCAATCCTATAGACTCATGACAATGACTTTAATGACAAATCCTAAGACTCTCAATGGGAGCCAACTAAAAATAAAATATCTTGTTCATGAAACCCATGAAGCAAGCATTACAATAATAATTTTACTTTCTTCTTTTCATCATTTACAAAAATCACAATTACATGTCATTATGAAGACCGGACCTAAGTACACTTTTCAACACCATGCAAGATAGCTTGAAGCCCCAACCAATTTGTTGCTTTTCTTGCAAAAAGACATTTTGACAGATTCAAATGTGGACATAAATATACTTACTTCATAGAATGCTCCTTATCCTTGCTTCCTTGATGTTGATGATGATATAGAAGATAGAAAACTTCTCCTTGACAACGATAGTTTTCTTCAAAAATGATTCTTGATCCCACAGAGAGTGAGATCTCTTTGGATCCTTTGATGGTGATATCTTTATTGATGAAGATCAATAATGACCTCTTGGTGATGTATTCAATGGTAAGGATCTTGCTGCAATGAGAGAGAGATCGCCTTAGAGTCTTAATGACAACGCATTTTGATCTAGCTTCCTTTCTAGGATGAATAGTCTTCATTCGTAGATTTCTTCAACTTGAGTAGATGTAGGATTTTGGCCTTCTTTTCTTGATGAGGATGCTAGTACTTCTTTGTAGACTTCTTTGATCTAGGGTTATGATGCTTCCTTTGCAGATCTTGACTTCAAGATGATCTTCGCTCGGATGCCTTCCTTGAGTGTCCCTTGATAAGATACCCTTCCTTGATTTAGTCACCTTAGCTCTGATACCATGTTGAAGAATTTAGGGCTTCGAGATTGGGTGATTTATCTTCATTACATAACTATTGGTGAATGATTTTTACTTCTTTATTAGGATCTTCTTTTAATTATGTTATTATAAATTTATTCTTCATCAAACAGCCGCCAATGCATAAGCCATAAAGAGACAAGAGACACAAAATATAGGCTATCAGCTAGGGCCAAAACCTCTCACTCCTAAGAGGAAAACCCTAACAAATTCCTCTTCTTATATAGATTCCAATTGACGAATACCAAGACCAAGACCCTTGACCTATTTGCCTCTCCAAGGCCAAGTCACAAAGTTCCCTTGATGAGTTCCTTCTTCCTTGTGTCAATGATAGACACACTTCACAATTCTTCCTCCTTCTCGGCTATATCTCTAAGTATCAGTTCCTAGGGACAAACTTGCCACTTTCGGTCCTAGATCAGAAACCCTAGCCCATGAAGATGGGCCAACTTATACCATTTTTTTCCTTTGGTCTAGAAGGAGACTTCTTCTCCTTGAACTCGGCTTCGGGATCACCTTGACTTTCTCCTTGATTTGACCTCAAATATGATTGTGATACTTCGGCTCCTTTCTGCAGTTTGGACAGCAAAGGTTCAGGCTCCTATGTGTGGATAATTTCAGCCCTTAAAACAGACCCAAAACAATGTTAGGTACTTTGCTCTTCTTTCCCTTCCTTTCATTGATTATAAAGCTCCCTTTTGATGACCTTCGCACCACATACAAACTTCAGACCTTAACCAAAATTCTTGCTCTGAAATGAGATTGTGCCACCCTATTTATAGTTGTTAGAGCCTCATAATAAGCCGACTTGAGAGAGGGTGAGCCGACATGTCCTTTGGTGAAGATCTTTTATTCCATCTTGAAGTCGACTTGAAGAAGATACTTTTGCTTGGTCTTGGAGGGCTTTCTTACTTATTTAAGGACTTATATAAATATGTAACATGCCCAAGAAGGGTCCTTCATACATGACATAGACTCAATTTGACTTTTATGACTAGATGACAAATCCTAAAGGCTCACAATGGGAGCCATCACTAAAAATAAAATTCCTTGCTCATGAAACCCATGAGACAAGAATTATAATAATAATTTTATTTTTCTTCTTTTCATCAATTACATAAAATCACAATTACATATGTCATTATGAATATTGAACCTAGTTACACTTTTCAACAATAAGATGCTGCCATTTTAATATTCAATGTTGCTCTGTGATGCCAGATTAATACGCCCAAACCAATACACATACAATGCCAAATTGCTCAACATAAGATGCCATATTAATATATACAACTACAATGCCATATTGTTCTACAAAAGTTGCCAAGCCATACTTCTATGAGAGACTGCAACACCAATCAAGCCATACTTCTATGAGAAACTGTGAGACCAATCAAGCCATACTTTCGTGGGAGACTGCGATAACAATCAAGCCATACTTCTGTGGGTGACTACGTTACCAATGAAGCATTACTTTTGCGAGAGTCAAACATATGTGTCAACCATAATCGCAGGGATCCCAATATAAAATGTTGCAGAATATAATCGTGTAGATGCCAACACGAAACATTGCAAAGATGCCAATGTGTAATCGTAAATATGCCAATAGATACAACAAAGTGATGACCCGTACTCCATAATGAAAACGATGCCACATATTATGTGATGCGATGTCATTTTAACCACAGTGACTATCGTACAAGCCATGACAAGATCAAACCTTGTTCCATGCCATTGTGAAATAGTGAATCCATGTTAAATGATACTATTAAATCTTTACAGAGATGTGAGACTGAATAGCAAGACCATCATTAGAGATGCGGGAATAGCAAGAATGCCATGCAAGACTTCATATGCACCAGAGCCAAGATCAGCATATACAATAGCGTCAAGGCTAACATATACCAATGGTGACAATACTTATATATATCGACAGTGTCAAGACCTTATGATAATGCCACTGCCAAGATTATATCATAACACAAAGACCATTAACCATAGAGTCCATATACATAATGCAACAACAGGTAACAGAGAGATCTAATGCAAAAACAGGTAATGGAGAGATCTAATGCAAAAACAGTTAACAGAGAGATCAAAGATTCGAGATCATGCCATACTAAACATATACCATATGCCATTAAAAATGAGTCTATAAAGAGGTGCAATATCACAAGAGCGAGAGAATTGTATCATGAAAAAGTCCACAAATCCACTGGAATGTGAAATCCAAAGCTATTATTGGTACAAGCCTTGAATCTATCATAGAGTCGATTCGAGCCATTGTAAGATAGATCTGACCTACAGTGAAGCGAACCTCTGTAGAATCAGATAGAAGTAGAACCAAGCCCTTTTGGAGATATACAATCCTTGAAGAAGAAGAGCGAAGCAATTTTTCCCACCACAAAGAAGAGATATCTCCTAAGACCAAACTTCATAATATAATTCGATCTGTATCAATGAGACATACGAAGTCCTTTTATAATATAAATTCGATGAGGAGACATGGATCTAAAAATGAAGCCGACTTAAGCTTTATTTGGAGGAAAATATTTAATTTTGAATTTTGAATTTGCCTTTCATATTTAAATATATATCTTTTGTTTGCCCCAAATAATTCATTTGACCAATCCTCTTTGATTAATATAGATTTTGTCGAATAATATTTCTTTATGAAGGAAATTCTCCCTGGTTGCCAAATTTAGCATTCACTTCTTCAATAAGCAATATTTTCAACAATAATTAATTCTTCCAATAATCAACAGTAATTGAAGATAGAACAGTAAATGCAATGACAATAGGAGACAATCAAAACATCAACAAGAGACACTGATTTGGTCAAAGACCAAAGAAAAACCCCACTAGGGGGAAAACCCTTTGAAATTCTTCTTCTATTAGATTGTCATAAAATGTTTAGTAGAGAGTACAATAATCCAATTTCAACAATGAGAGTCAAAGATTAGCTTTTGACTTATCCAACAACACTACCAACCAAAACCCAAAACATGAGCCAATAGTCAAATTTGGTCAAGTCCATGGCAGCAACAACTAGTCAACGGTCAATGGTCAACATCCCTTCAAATGTACTTAGTCAACAGTCAAAGAATGCAACCTACTCAACTGGTCAAAGTGCCTAAAAAACAATCCCAAAATTCTTCTTCAATCTAGGTCAAAGCCAAATTCAAAGGCAATCGAAACCCTAGCTGTAGATTTGAAGTCAACCACAGTCAAAGTGCTCAGAAATTCTCAATTTTTGTGACAAGAAATTCAGCCCTCTAAAAAAATCCAAAAACCCAAGTCAAAATAGACCAAATCATGCCCAATCTCCAAAAGTCAAACTTAGTCAAAGTGTTGGTCAAACCAGATTTCAGCCTCCTGCAATTTTTCTTTCCTCTTGCTCGCACATGTGAAAAAGACTCCTGCAATTTTAGATTTATCGAACCCAAGAAGAGAAGAGAGATGTTTGATGTTGGATGTCCAAATGAGATTGAAGTGCCATGAATTTATAGGCGTTAGAGGAGGGCTAATTAGCCTCTTAGGTCGACCTTGTCAATTTGCGTCATTGTGGGCTTGACAGCAAAAAATCCTTATCCAAATCAAGTGCTTCAAAGGTCAATTTTGGTCCTCTTGGAAAGAGGAATTTAGTCCAATGATTGGAATTTGTCATTGGGTTGCCAAATTAACACTCCCTCTCAGCTAGGGAGAAATTCCAACTACATCATGTAATCATCGCAAGTATCATGTCATCAAATCATGTCCCATCTCTGCTCAACTCTATCTGCTGAATCATTCTCGAATCTAAAGAAGAAGAATCATAGGGGAGCTTCAGCTACCACCCTCTATATCAAGCAATAGGTGAGATACAACTTACCGAGCAAGGATCACAACCATCCCATTATGAAATCAATGGGCAAGATACCACTTGCTATATGAGGTAAGGATCACATCCATCATATTGCCTACCGATATTCACAACAATGACCCTCAAGAGTCATGTGGTAGAACACTAGCACCATAATCCAACCTTTGGTGAGATACCCGACTTACCAAACATAAGGATCACACACCCCGAAGCCTCCTCAACCCTTTGGCCAGACGGGGAGGGACAATCCCAACAAGCTCGGCTTGTGGGTATGATGTCAACTAGGGTATACTCTACTAGATCAACATAGTGGGAGATACCTGACTTGTCAAAACAAACAAGGATCGCACACACCCTATGGATGACAATACGGGAGATACCCGACCCACTACAAGAGTAGGGATTACCCACACCTATTGTCCAGAGTTCCCTCAACCCTAGGAGCCCTCAACGCTCCATTCCCATCTTGGGAGCTCAACCAAGGAGGAAGATATGCTCAGTGTTCTCGATCAGCGAGACCTCTTATCCGAAGGGGTCACATCCATCAATCCAAGCTTCTCTCTGAAGACCAATAACTTACCTTTCAACAAAGCCTTGGTGAGAATATTTGTTATCTGTTCATCTGTCGATATGTGATGGAGTTTAACGACTCCTCTCTGCACCATATCTCAAATGTAATGATACCTGATTTCTATATGCTTGGACTTGTCATGAAATACGGGTTTCTTCGCCAGGCAATCCCACACTTGTTGCAAAAAATTACAGTAGTGTCCAGCAACTGTTCAAACAACTCTCCAAAGAGCTTCCTCAACCAAACTGCCTCACAACTAGCCATGCTAGCGACAATATGCTCTGCCTTAGCTATACTCAAAGCTATGGACTTATGTTTCCTGCTCATCCAAGATATCATGGCAGATCCAAGGCTGAAACAACATCCAAAAGTGCTTTTCCTATCAACAACATTTCCTACCCAGTTAACATTGGTATATCCATGAAGTCTCACATCTCCGACAGTGTATCTCAAACCAAGGGTAATTGACCCATGTAAATATCTCAGAATATGTTTGGCAACAACCCAATGTGAATGGAGAGGCTCGATCATGAATTGACTCAGGGTGTTCATTGCATAGCATATGTCTGGACGGGTGTTCACTAAGAGCATCAGAGCCCCAATCAACTGTCTATACTCAGATGGATTCGCCAAATCGGGTCCTGCAACTTCTCCACATAGCTTCTTGAAATTTATTTCCATCAATGTGGTCAAGGACTTGCATTCTGCCATCCCAAATCTTTCCAACTTCATGACATATTTTCCTTGTGAAAGGAAAATCTCATCGTGCCTTTGCCACACCTCAAGGCCTAGGAATTAGTGCATGAGTCCAAGGTCCTTCATCTCGAATTGAGAGGCCAGCTCCCTCTTACACTCGATCATCAGGGACTCACTACCTCTCAAAATTAGATCGTCAACATATAAAACTAAAATCAAGGGCATACCTTGGACTACTGTAAAGTAGAGGTTGGTATCGGCACTGTTTGTGAATCCAAGATTCACCAGGTAACTATCTATAAGGGTGTACCATGATTTGGGGGCTTGTTTCAAGCCATAAAATGCCTTCTTCAACCTGCAAATGTGTGTCTTTCAATCCCTCACTTCAAATCCTTGTGGTTGCTCAACGTAAACTTCATCCAGCAACATGCCAAGAAGGAATGTTGTCTTCACATCCATCTAATGAAGAGTCCATCCTTGACTTGCAGCAAGGGCAACTATTGAACGAATGGTCGTATATTGGGCCACAAGAGCAAAGATATCATCATAATTTTCTCCCTTTTTTTGGGAGAATCCTCTTGCCACAAACCTCGCCTTATATTTCTCAATACTTACGTCGACTCCATGCTTGATCTTGAATAGCCTTTTAGAAGATACGACAAATTTTCTTTCCAGTCTCGACACAACATCCCACGCATCGTTCTTCATAATGGATTCATATTCTTCAGCCATGGTATCCTTCCAAACTTGTTATTTCATAGCTTCTTCAAAGGTGTCAGGCTCAGCTTGAAACATATTGCTCATCGCCACAACATATCGCTGATACCTGCATGGCTTCTTGCTTTCTCTAAAAGTCCCTCTAGCGGGAATGTGTCTCTCGACATCCTGTAATGTGTCACAAAGCCAAAGTGGCCTCTTCCTAGTAGGGGGATCACATGGAGGAGGATCCAAGGGGTCCATGGGCTCCATGGGATCATCAACAATGTCTCTCTCAAATTTTGGTACAAAAGGACCTTCTAAAATATCCATATCATCACTTTCCTTCTAAGGAGGAGGAGGTGAAGGAAGGTCCCTTGCTCTTCCAAGGGCAACATCTTCATTGAATGATACATCCCTGCTAATTTCAACCTTTATTTCTATTTGTCTTTCCGCACATGGAAATATACGAGGCAGCCAAATATTCAAAGATGACCAATGTCGAGCTTGACATCTGTGAATACTTCTTTGGGAGTCTTATTGTCCAATGCTTGATGGGAACCCTATGTTGGATGTATACTAAGGTATTCATTGCTTCACCCCAAAGGAACTTCAGCAACTTTTGATCATGGAGCATGGCTCAGGCAGCTTCCACAATAGACCTGTTCTTTCTCTCAATCACTCCATTTTGTTCAGAATTATAGAGCACAATCGTCTCCCTCTTGATATCTTCCTCCTTGCAAAAATCTATGAATTCATTTGAAATGTATTCTCCACCGTTGTCAAACCTGAAGAACTCAATTTTCTTCCCTGTTTGATTTTTAACCAAAGCCTTGCAGTCCTTGAACATTTCGAAGGCCTCATCCTTGTGCTTCGAGTAATATTTCCATGTCTTACTTGAGAAATCATCAATGAAGATTACGTAGTAGAGATGGCCACCAAGAGAATGTATGGGCATTGGTCCACATATGTCAGAATGAATGAGATAGAGGATATCATTAGTCTTATTCTTGCTACAGGGGAATGGTCCCTTTGTCTTCTTTCCATTGGCACATCCTGGACATACTCCATCATGTTGAGCTTGAACATCAAGGATCCCAAAGACCAACTTCTTCAATTTCGGAAGAGCTTCATAATGTAGATGGGCCAATCTTCGATACCACAGCTCGCTTTGATGATTAGTATCATGGACCATTGCTAGAATAGGTCTTCCAGTGACTCTATAGAGTCCTTCAAATCTAGATCCCAATGTGAAAGCATTGGGGACCCATAAGCCATGTAAGTACTTTTCCTTTGATAAAGACAACTCTCATTCCTTTGTCCACCAAAGCAGATATAAATACCAAATCCTTCTTTAACCCCAGCACATACATCACATCATGAAGCAAAACAGATTCCCTAGAGTCCAAATGAAATTTAACAGAACCAAAGCCCTTAATGGGATGAGTGGAGTTGTCTCCAAGAATAATCTTCAAATTGGACTCCCTCTCTACCAAGTTAGAGAGAACCTCCTTATACCCAGATAAATGATGAGAGGCCCCACTATCAACCAACCAACTATCCCAAGTATCCGAGGGAGAGGAACTAGAAAGAGAAGAAATAAGGATATATTCAGATTGACTAGTAGCAACATTACTTTCATACCTGGAATTTCTTGACTTCTTTTGAGGATGGTGGTCTTCATCGCAATCATTCGGAGCATCTCTTCTTCTTCCATCTCTTCCATTACAATCATTCCTTCAATCATCTCTCCCTCTTTGATTATTGAACCTGCTATTGTTGCTTCTAGTGTTGTATCTTGGAGCATTGTTCTTCTCAGGGCAATCTCGAGCATAGTGACCCTTCTTGTGACAATTGTAGCATTCAATGTGCAACGATTCCTTTTCTCTTCCATTCCTCCTATTTGAATTTCGAGGAGCAGGCTTCCTTGAACTTGATGAACCTCCTTTTCCTTTCTTTTTCTTGTTATGAGCAACAAAAGCAGTGGGCTCTCCTTCTTCATGTTTTTGTATCTTGCCTCTTGAAATCATCCTTGATTCTTCTTGAGTGAGTTTTCCAACGAGCTCATCAAATGACAAGAAACTATTGTTATTGCTTATGGTGGTAATGAAGGTTTCCCAAATAGGAGGGAGACCTCTAAGGGTTACCAACACCAACTCCCTGTCAGGTACAGTTTCCCCAACTCTCTGCAATTGATCTTTGAGACAAGATATCCTCATGATATAGGATTGCACAAATTCTCCTTTATTCATCTTCATATCTTATCATTTGGCTAGCTTATCAAACATATTCTTAGACTTTTTCAGATTTCCAACATAAGCAAGTAAATGATCTTCTAAAACATCAACTATAATTTTCTTTGCTTTTAACTCACCTTTCTTGTACTTGTTCTTGGCAGCAGTGCGAGCATTTTCCATAGGCTCGGGAAATTTTCCTTGTATGTACTCCAAGACATCATTGTCATCTGATATGATTTCCAACCTAATCTTCCAAGTAGCAAAATTTGATGAGTCTCCCAGCTTCTCAGCTTCCTTGAAGAATGAGGTAGACATCTTGACTTGATTAGATACACTCCTTCAACTTTTTCAAAGATGATTGTTTTAGCTCTTATCTCCCTTGGGCTTGTCCTTCACCTTAGCTCTGATACCATGCTAATTTTTCATTGCTCTATGTTATTTCAATTACTTTAGCCCAACTCACTTCTTCAATAAGCAATCTCTTCAACAATAATTAATTCTTCCAATAATCAACTGTAATTGAATATAGAACAGTAAATACAATGATAATAGGAGACAATCAAAACGTCCACAAGAGACACTAATTTGGTCAAAGACCAAGGAAAAACCCCCCAAGGGGGAAAAGCTTTTGAAATTCTTCTTCTATTAGTTTGTCATAAAATGTTTAGCAGAGAGTACAATAATCCAATTTCAACAATGAGCCAAAGATTAGCTTTTGACTTATCCAACACCGCTACCAACCAAAATCCAAAACATGAGCCAATAGTCAAATCTAGTCAAAGTCAACGCTAGTCAAAGGCAATGGCAACAGCAGCAACATGTAGTCAGTGGTCAATGGTCAACAGCCCTTCAAATGTACTCGGTCAAAAGTCAAAGAATGTGGCTTGCTCAGCTGCATAAAGTGCCTCAAAGACAGCCCCAAAACTCTTCTTCAATCTTCGTCAAAGTCAAAGTCAAAGACAATCGAAGCCCTAGTTGCAGATCTAAAGTCAACAATAGTCAAACTGCACAAAAAATATTGATTTTTGTGCCAAGAAATTTGGCCCTCCAAAACAGTCCTAAAACCCAAGTCAAAATAGGTCAAACTATGCCCAATCTCCAAAAGTCAAACTTTGTCAAAGTGCTAGGCAAAACAGATTTCGGCCTCCTACAATTTTTCTTTCCTCTTGCTCACACGTGTGAAAAAGAATACTACAATTTTAGATGTATCGAACCTAAGAAGAGAAGGGAGATGTGTGATGGTGGATGTCCAAATGAGCTTGAGGTGACATGAATTTTTAAGTGTTAAAGGAGGGCTAATTAGCCTCTTAGGCCGACCTTGTCAATTTGTGTCAATGTGGGCTTGACCTCAAAAATACATTTTTCCTTGTCCAAATCAAGTACTTCAAAGGTCAATTTTGGTCCTCTCGAAAGAGGAATTTAGTCCAATGATTGGAATTTGCCACTGAGTTGTCATATTAACATCCTTTACCGTAGCAACGTGTCCCCATGTAGAGTCAAATATTGACCATTCGTGTCAACCACCCCTTGAGCAGAGTACAGTGCAGAGCAATGAAAAAAAATCAGATTTCATCATCATCATACAACTTCTAGTTATCATAATGTAATCCAAATTCTACAGCACTGTGGTCCTTGATGTAAAAATGATTCTAGTATGTTTAAAAAGCCATGTAAAACATCTAGGTAAGCCTATCATTTTTACCAAAGAGTTTCACTCTAGGGAGTTTTTTTTCCTCCGCCAATTATTTGGGTTTGTAAACATTTCTAATTGGTAGAGTTTTTCTCCCAAGCATGCCCCAAAGCTAGGGTGGGGTTCGATGGTAAGGTCTTAGGTGACTCCTAGTGTATCGAGTCTATGTAAATTATCATACTAGATCATCTGTAAAGTGTCACAGAATTTGGTTGAGTCTAGAGGTCATGTTTTAAATGTCAAAATTCCCCTTCTATACTCCTAGTGTATCGAGTCTATGTAAATTATCATACTAGATCATCTGTAGAGTGTCACAGAGTTTGGTTGAGTCTAGAGGTCATGTTTTAAATGTCAAAATTCCCCTTCTATATGGGATTTTCTATGTAATATGTGATGTAAAGATGTAAAAAGTGTTGTGTATAGAGGTTCTAGGGGGTATGAGTACTTCAATTTACACCTCAACTCCTAAACTTTCTATCTAGACACACTTTGAGGGTGGAAAAATATGTCTAACCCCCTCTAGAGTCATTATTATTATTATTATTTGGCAAAAAATAGCAAAATAATTAAAAAGGGAATGTGCACTTCCCAAAAAATAAATCAAATTGAAAGATAAGAAAGGTCTCCTTTTTAAGGCAGAAAAGACTCACAAAAATTCGTTGGGCCAGAAGGAAAATTATTTCTCAAAGGAAATCGAAATTTTTGGTCCAAGTGGTTATTTTGAAAGAGGGAATTTCAAGAAAATTATTTTTGAAGATATTCTAGTGGTCCAAAACCACCCAAAGGCCAAAGATTGGTCCATCCAGCACATCAATCAAGGAGGTCGAAATTCTTGGAGATCTATGCAACAGTAATCAAGGGTTCAATTTTTTTTAGCAGGATCAAGCCATGGGTCAAGTCAACTAGCCTTTTTTCCACTTGGAGGCTCTCATGGTCTCATTTTTCTATATCAGGAAGCTCTAAGCTCCTCATTTGAACAATCATGTAATCTTGAGCTCTTGGTCAGTGAAGCTTTGTCATCCTTGTAATATTTTTTTCTGAGCAATAAAATAAAAGTGTTTGGGGCGAAGCTATGTGTTATTCTTCAGTTATTTGGTATATTTTTTCTGATTTCTTGTGCTTAATGTTCTACTAGTGTTTTATATTGTTATTTCCACTCGCTCTTGAACACTCATTGGTGTATAGTTACCTTGCATGATTGTTCAGATTTGGAGAAACACACTAGGTGGAGTAGACCTATTGGTTTTCAGTCAAACCTTTAGAATCCTCTATCGTTGTGCAATCCAAATCTCTGTGGATCTAACAATTATCTTTCAAGTGTATAGAAATAATATTGGTCATCAAATCTTGGATACTTGGAAACATTCTCAATTGAATTAAGCAACTATTCATGCATAGAAGCTGAAGAACCCATAGTGGGTCAGTTGAAGACTTATCTTTCGAATCAAGAAAAGGGGCTTTCCTTACCATTTGTTCTAGATCTAAAAACTATCTATCTTTAAAAAATCTTTCAAAACGTATTTTAGAGCTTTAATGAATAGATATGTTATTTAAAGAGCTTTTAATGGTAAATTTGTGAATAGAACTTGTGTAAATATTTCCTTCTAACCTTGTATCTATTTCCATATATTTGTATATACTTGTTGGATTTTTTATGTATTCTTCTTTGCAGATCTGAAGGGCATCGATTTTGGGCTTGGATCTATTGTATAAAAACTTTGCAGGCTTGATCTGATCGATTTTAACAAGAGTATCAATTTCTGAAGTTGCGATCAGCTTCCTAGCCTAGACGGCTAGGGCTTTTGAGGGAAGAGAAGATTTTCAAGGAACCTTCTAGCCTTCTCTTGGTGGCTGCAAGGGGTTGGAGGCCTATTTTGCCTTCCAAATCGAAATTTCTTAAAGGATTTTCCTCCATAATATTTTTGCAAATTTTTTCAAGAGTTTAACTTGGGGTTTTGGCCATTCTCTCTTCATATCTGATTTTCTAGGGTAGCTGCTAGCCTTTAGGCTTGATTTGGCACCTTGTGAGGATTTGTTTGTGGCTCACATTAATTTTGGAGACTTTTTCTTGAGTCTTGCAAGCTTTCTAGTCCTCTAGGGCTTTAAACTTTTACCATTAAATTTTATTTGCTAACCCTTGTATTTTGCAGGTGTTTTAACGAAATTTTGGAGGGTTTCACCATATATTTTGAGCATATAAATGAATTTTCAAGGGCTCTTATCACTTGCAAATTTTATAAGCAAAGCCGCATATTTTTTAGACCTATTTCTTCGAGGCCAAGGAGCCTTCTCCTTGACTGAAGCGAAGGGCTTGTTGATAGTGGTGCGCTGAAATTTTTTGACATAATTCGAGCCTTGATCTTTAAGAAAATCACCATAAAAATTTGATTAAAATTTCGATCAAATTTAAATAAAATTTGATTAATTTATGGGTTGGTCGTGTGGTTTTGGAGGCTTTCCTCCTCAAAGTCGTGGGCTTTTGTTAAATTTAGTTAACAATAGTATGTTCTATGCGCAGCATAATTACTTCAATGTACTTTAAGCATCCCAATGACAATTTCCAAATTAGTTTCCAATAGCAATCACATTAACCATAAATCACATTGACAATAATTGTAGATAGAACATAAAATAAAATGCACAATACAAGAGGACACCAGAGTTGGTGAATGCCAGGTAAAAACCTCAATGTGGGGAAAACCCTTTGATAAATTATTATTATTATATCAAACATTCAGCAGAGAGAGAGTACAAAAAGTCAAAATTGACTTGCCAAATCACAGTCAAAATAGCACTATCAAATCTGTAGTCAACTGCAAGCAAACTCAACCCTAACCAGAAAGTCAAAGATGGTCAACACAACAGTGAAACTTCTCCTTTGAAGCTCAGTCAAAGGCATTCAAACTCAGCCTCCAGCAGCGATCAAACTCAGCCCAAGACAGAGATAAAATCCATAGTCAAACTTGGTCAGCCTAAAGTCAAACTCGTAGTCAAACAATCCTGCAGACAATGCAAGTCAAAGTCCTCCTTTTGCCTCGGTTCCTGTGCCCAAAAATGCAGCCTGTTGAGATAGAATTTCCCATCACAAACAATGCCATATTGACATCAATGACAACCTTGACTAACAGTCTCCCATTTTGTCATTGATGGCAATATTCTTGCCCTTTCAACGATTTCTCCCCCTTTGATATCAATAGCAAATGGGGTGCCCAAGTACTCCCCCTATCAAGTTGCTTCTTGATATGCTGCTCCATCTATCAAGGTGCTCTTCCTTCTGGAAATGTGGTCCATGATAGATGTGTTTGCATTTCTTCATGTGATGAACCAACTCCCCCTGCCTGCATAAACTCCTCTAGCTCAAGAAAGATTGCTTGCCTTGTGATCAAGTGGAAGACATCTTCAACAATGGTCCATCGGATGAGTAAAGGATTATGTTCTTCAATGGAGTTGCTCCCGAGAGATGATCTATCAAAAGATGATTGTCCATGTGTGACTCATCAAGGGCTCTGGATAGCTTTTGAAAGAGTAGTCAAAACAAATCACAAGCTCCCCCTAACAGTATGCATGGTCTCCTTTTTGGCAGAGTCTCATCATCAAATACTTGGAATATCATATCTGCCAAAGATGTCTTTATCAAATTAACAACATGTGTTGTTGGCTTGAGTGTTCAAGAGACTTTCGGATCCAATTTGCTTCCTTCTCCATACTTGAGTAACTTTCTTTTCTTGCTTGGTAGTCATAGTTTTAGCTTGTTTTATTTACCCAAAACATGTGTTGTTGACTTGAGTGTTCAAGAGACTTTCGGATCCAATTTGCTTCCTTCTCCATACTTGAGTAACTTTCTTTTCTTGCTTGGTAGTCATGGTTTTAGCTTGTTTAGGAACCCAAGCCAAGTTACGATCACGAGCCATATGACCAATATTATGACATTTGTAGCATTCAGTTTTCTACAAAAATGAGGAAGCATAATTTCCTCCTACAAAGTTGCTTCTAAGAAATTGATGGGGACCATTATATTTGTCCTTGTGGTATGCCCTACAATCCTTTGCCATGTACCCAAAATTTGTACAAGAATAACAATAACCAAAAAATATACTTTGGTACCTGGAGGATGGAGATTGCCTTGATGTACTTCCAAAGTCATTATGTTTTGGGATCCTTTGATCAAATTTATTGCTTCTTGCATTCTTGACACCATTTGCATATCTTCTTGAAGTAGGGTTTCTTCCAATGTCATCTTGACTCTTCTCCTTGCCTTTGCTAGAACTAGGGGCATCAATATTTCTTCCAAGCTTCTCCACATCCTTTGAAGCATTAGGGTTTGCATCATTCCTATTTGAGGGTTCACCTGCATAACCAAGACCTAATTTATCAAGAGGAGATCTTTGATGACTTAGGATGTCATCTAGGGTTTGAGAGCTCTTTAGGCTCTTGTTCAGATGATCAACTTCCTTTTTAAGGATATCAATTTCTTCTTTCATTTTCTTGCATTCTTCATCCTTCTTTGATAGACTAATCTCCATTTCTTCCTTCATCTTGGTTGCTTCACATGATTGGGCCTTAAGTGAGGTGATTTTTTATCTTAATTTGGTGATGTCATCATCCTTTTCTTCTAGTTGGCATGTCATGGTGTTTCTTTCCTTTTCTGCTTCATCAACTTGTCCTTCTATGAGTGCCAAGGCTTCCATCACCTTCTCAGCTCCTTGTGCTTGTTTCTTTGCTTCTTCTAGTTGAGATCTAAGGGAGGAGACCTCTTCCTTGTATTGACCAATTTTCGCTTCAAGTTTGTTCAAGACCATGTGTGGTGGTTTGACAAAGTGTCTTCCTTTTTCTTTGCTTTATCCAATTGATTTGTCATGGATATGACTTCTTCATGATGTCTTTTCTTGTTTTGATGACAATCCTCCTTTAGCTTGGTGAGCTCCTTATCTTTTTCTTGTACCTGAAGCTTAAATAAGTCAACTTCCTTCCTTGTCTTGTCAAGGCTATGGTCACCATCTTGTAATTGCTTCTTAAGCTCTTCATTTTCCTTTTTCAACTGCTAAACTCTTCTAGGGCAGCTACAAGCTTCACCATGAGATATTTTTCGAAGTCATCCTTATTTTCATCATCTTCTAGGTCTTCCTTGGCCTTGATGCCTTCACTCTTGTTTTCAGCTTCCTTAATGGGTTCTAGATTTCCTTCTTGATTTCCATCATCTTCTTGACTAGCAGTCATGGTCAATGCTCCTTTTGAGTGAAGATCTTGAAGTTTGTCCCACATACCTTTTGTCGATGAACATTTGTCCACTTTGGTCTCTATAGCATCCGGTAGCCCATTCAAGATTGTCTTCATCGCTTTTGTATTATATTCCTTGGATTCTTCTTCCATTGATTTTTTAGTAATCACTGATTCCCAGACTTCAATGCATTGAGCCATTAATAAATTTCTGATTCTTACCTTCCATATATCAAAATTTCCATTGAACAATGGAGCTTTCCCAATTTGATTTTCTTCTGCTTTGATGGTTAAGGATTGGAGGCTTTCTTCCTTTCCTTTTCCATTTGTGTTCTAAGGATCAATCTTCAAGCTGTTAGGCTTTGAGTGAAGGTACTGGGTCTAATACCAATTGTTGGAAATACTGAGAGGGAGGTGAATTAGTATTTCTTTTCAATTGTTATTTTTACCAGTTAGATCACTTACAATTTGAACATAGAATGAGAAATAAGAATAAATGTTTTTATTAATCTCTTCTTTACAATATATTCAATACAATAATGTGTAGGGCTCCAACCCTAGACGAAGACACCAAATCTTCAATCTCCCAGGCTCCAACCTGTAGTTTTCCAACCACCAACTTGGACATCCCAAGGCCCCAACCTTGTCCCTTTGAGGCACCAACCTCTAGGGCTCCAACCCTATCTTCCAAGGCACCAACCTTGTCTCTATGAGTCTCCAACCTCTAGGGCTCCAACCCTCAGCTTCAATTCGTCAGGATAAGTTTGATGATTGTTCACGGCTCCCAATATCTTCTTCAACGAGCCTTGTCTATCTTCAGCAATGCCTCCTCCAAATCACTTCATCAATGACAACCTTGTCTTCTTAGAAGGTGTCACCACTACTCTTCATATTACCCAAAACAAAGATCTCCAAAGATACTTCATGAGGTTTGCAGCACAGCATCATGTCTCCAATACTGTCTTCAAAATGGCTTCAAGAGATCTTCTAAGTGTCTTCAATAGACTTCTCCAAGAGTACTTCAAAAGGTGCTCCAAATGCCTGCTCCTTCAATCAAGGTTCCAAGGTTCCAGGGTAGTCTTCAAGGTCCTTCTCCAACAACAAGATTTGTCCACTTCAAGTCTTCTTCAAGGTTTCCTTTAGTTTGTCCCAAAACTGCTCCTATAGCCTAGGCTTCAAAACTGCTTTCAAAGTATTGCTCCAAGATCAATCTTCAAATTACACTTTGAGGAGGTCTTATGCCTTAGGTCTGAGCTATCTCCAAAAGCCTGAAAGTATGAGTGACTGTCCACAGTTCTTCCATTTTTTAGGCCTCCACCACTGACTGCATATGCCTTGATGATGCCACCAGAGTTATTCCAATAGTGAATCATTGAAACCTCAAGGTGCTGGAATGTATCTGAGTTGTTGTCCTTAGTGTTGTAGCTATCTCATCCTTCACTGTTCTAGCAGAGATATATACATATATGTAGCTATAGGACAGATTTGATCCCTCCACAGGTGACTACTTCAGAGGTTTGTTCATAGGTTTGTTCACAATGCCGAGGTGACTGCTTCGGGAGTGACTGCTTCAGAGGTTTGTTCACAATGCTGAGGTTTGTTCCACTGCTTGGGAACCTGTCCAACAACGAATCCGAGCTACAACCCTTCACACTGGTTCGAAACTTTTTTCTATTCTGAGGTATATCTCTTGTCACAGCTGCAAGTCCGAGTGTATCAACTCCAGATTTTTCACCCAAACAAATCTTCAAAAAGCTTCCTCGGTGTCCCTAGTTCACAAGGTGTGAATTATGATATATCTTTGTATCTCCTTGACCGAAATTGATGAGCGAGAAATGACGTTTGAACTCTTATTTATATGGATTCAATTTAGAAATGAGGGAACGTGACTAATGGAGGGAGGTCGACGTGACGCACATGGGTATCGAAAGCTTTAACATGACACAACATGCAAAACTTGCGATATAGGAAAGTTCCAATGCAACAGACGTGATATTATATTAAAACGTTATGATAAAGCCAAAATCGCGTTCGCAACCATATTGGCAATGGGAGATTAGGTCTTATCGGAGGTGCCATTTCAAAAGTTCTGATAAAGTGGCAGATGTGATTTGATAATTAAATCAATATTAAATAAAGTTGGGTCTACACATCAGAAGTCAGAGCAAATCGAAGGTTGTCGCATATCGGAGATCGAAGGTTTTGAGTGGTGACACACAATAAAAACGCCAATATGATATTTCTCCGATAGGGTTTTATTATAGCATTGTGTTATGTTATATGCGTTGGAGCTTTGGTTGAAAGGTTTCCAAAGTTTATTACTCCGACAATGGATTATTATTCAAAGGCCCGATTTAACTTTGGTTTAATATAAAAAGATTAAAATCACATGATAATATATGTCATCATATCATCTCTATATCATCATATGGTCCTCCATCTCATCATATGGTCTCCAACCATGTCATCATATGTCATCAAATCCTTCATCAAGGATATCATAATATACATGAGGTTATGGCATCTTCATACGAACTTTCATCACTAGGGAATTATGATCAATGGGCATCTTAGGGCAACATCACAGATCACAAGAATTTTCCATCACAAACAATGCCACATTGACATCAATGACAACCTTGACTAACAACTTTTATTTTTTTCTTTTCATCAATTACATAAAATCACAATTACACATGTTATTATGAAGACCAAACCTAGTTACACTTTTCAACAAAACCCATGACAAACTTTGGCTCTGCCTGGAATGTATCCTTAGCCTGTAAAAGAGAATTAGAAGCTCAATATTAGAGATTAAATCAACTGATAAATCGTGGTACCTCCATTATCTCTTGCATATCCTCTTTTTCTTAGTAGCACAATGATGAAATCTGAGTGATTCCACTCCCTTAACCAACTAGGGTGTATAGTTTCAACACTGAAGCTAAAAATCCAAGCTTCTCTCCAAAAGTTCTTTTTCTCAAAACGCAAGTCCTAAAATAAGGTGACACTCATCATTTTTCCCCTTTTATAACTTAGTGGCCACTTTTGACACCATTTTACTTTTTTCCTCCAATTAAATAATAAAAGCATTTTTCCTCTCTTATTTAATAAAGTGACTTTTATTAACTAATTAAAGCCACTTTAATGTCGGAAAATGTTTAATTTGTATCCATTGTCACACTAGCCACCCAAAGCCCCTTTTCATCATCTTGCCCTATATATCTTTTCACCTCGATTCCAACGAGCTATTACACTAAGGTGTTTCTCCAAGTAATCAGTCGGAAACAACACCATATGCGTAATTACTTAAAATATGCCCGTTAATAACCTTGTTTTATGAAATCGTCGGAATGCAACGAAACCAAGAGCAAACCATGTGAAATTGACCTTGATGATGAAATATGGTAAGTGATCCCAATTGGACCCATAAAACTCTTCTAAAACCCTTCGAGCCCAACAATGGAGTAATCCCGCTCATATGACCGGGCTAACACAAGCTCTGGAAATCCCTCCTAACCACATCACAAGGTAATCCAAAATTTGCGAACATTATAGTTTCCCGTTATCTTCATATGAAGGCTTTGCTGCTTGTAATTTTGTCACTGAAGATACAATCTAAATCACCAAAAACCCAAATTTAAACCCATCATACAAAACCCATGTTTTGAGTTGCAACTTGTACAACATATTTAGTTTTAGTGCAATACAAAACCAATGGGTGGGAAAAATGATCACTTTTCCAATCATCAATGTCCATAATTGTGAAAAATAATGATATGTGCTCAAATTATCCTTGAAATTTGCCCCAAAAGTCCCTAAAATCTACCTGAAACATCTAGGGCCAACCAACGAGTCCCTAAGTCCCCAATGAAGTCACCAACTGTTTGGCAATGTTCCTAAGGATCTAAAAGTCCCCGAAATGTAGGGTATGAGTAAAAGAATGTTGAATGAATTAATTCACATGGAGCGAACAGCTCAATGATAATACAAAGATATTTACAAGAATAGAAACATCAGGTTTCTATGTAGAATATCGAACAAACAGTTTCATCTAAGAAACTGCTAAAAGAATAAGAATAGAAACATCTAAAAGACTGAGCATTACTAAATAGAGATATAGAGATATATTCTAATACCCTCCCTTAATGCTCAATCTATTTACAACACCAATAGACCCGCGAAATTTTACAAATTTATCAGGACCAAGAGGCTTGGTAAAAATATCGGCAGGCTGCTCTGTGGTGGGAACATAGTGCAAATGAACTGAGCCGTCTTCAACCAGCTGTCGAATGTAGTGGCAATGAGTTTCCACATGCTTTGTTCGTTCATGAAAGACAGGATTCTTGGCAAGTTTGAGCACTCCCTGATTATCACAAAACAAAGAAGTAGGCCCTGTCTGAAAAACATGCATATCTGCAAGCATACGACGAAGCCAAACTGCCTCACAGGCGGCCTTAACTGCTCCCCGATACTCTGCTTCTGTTGAGGAGAGAGCCACTACCTGTTGCTTCTTACTAGTCCAAGTAACAGCTCCAGATCCTAGACTAAACACATACCCAGCTGTAGATTTACAGTCATCAACCGAACCGGCCCAGTCAGAGTCAGTGTAGCCACTGAGAATAGGAGTGGAGCTGTGAGTATATAAGAGGCCATAATCAGAAGTACCACGCACATATCGTAGCACCCGCTTTGCTGCTATCCAATGATCAGCTTTAGGAGCTGACATAAAGCGAGAAATGTAGCTTATTGCAAAACTGATGTCAGGTCTGGTAGCAGTAAGATAGATGAGACTGCCCACTAATTGCCTGAATAAAGTTTCATCCACAAGAGGAGAGGATGACTGTGCTGAAAGTTTGAGCCCTGGTTCCATAGGAGTCGTGGCCGGTTTGCAATCCTGCATTCTGAACCTTTCCACAAGATTTTTGGCATACTTGGACTGAGAAAGAAAGATCTGATTTTCAGTCTGCCACACTTCAACCCCCAGACAGTAATGAAGAAGTCCCAAGTCTGTCATCTCAAAAGTTCTGCATAGATCATGTTTGATCCCATGGATCAAATGTGCAGAGCTGTCAGTAATGATAAGATCATCCACATAGACAACTACAAACAAGATATCATCATCAGTATGCTTGATATACAGGTTTGCATCAGATGGACTCCGCTGAAAACCCTGATCTGTCAGATACTGATCAATTTTTATGTACCAAGCCCGAGGAGCTTGTTTCAATCCATAGATTGCTTTAACTAACCGACACACTTTCTGTTCTTGACCAGCAACCTTGAATCCTGGAGGCTGCGTCATGTAGACTTCTTCTTGGAGATCACCATTTAGGAAAGCACTTTTTACATCCATCTGATGAACTTTCCAATTGAACTGAGCTGCTAGGGCAAGCACAAGCCTGATAGTACTCATCTTGGCTGTAGGAGCAAAAGTCTCCTCATAGTCGATGCCTTCCTGCTGTGAAAATCCTCGAGCCACAAGCCGAGCTTTATACTTGTCTAAGGTTCCATCAGCTTTGTATTTGACTTTATACACCCATTTGCAGCCTATGGGTTTTTTGTCTGCAGGAAGATCAGAAAGAGTCCATGTGTGATTCTTCTGAAGACTCTGAAATTCTGCTTCCATAGCCTGTTCCCACTCAGATATACCCTTAGCTTCTGAATATGTTTGAGGCTCAAAAGTACTGTGAAGGTTAGCCATAAGAGCAAAATTGACTGTAGACTGTTGTCTGTTCTTATGCCTAGAAGTTCTACCTTCAAGGAGCTCATCATCCCGGAGATCACCTATGGTTTTAGCCCACCATTTTGGCCGAAGAGAAGAAGAACCAATATCAGGATTAGAGGGACCAATATCAGGAGGAAGAGAAGCAGGCTCAAGAGCAATAGGGACAGCAAGAGGGGGATTAGCTTCTGGAGGAAGCTCAGATAGAGTAGTATCAAATCTTGATGCTACATCATCCCTCCCATCAGATGGACTGACTGGAAGAAGAACACTGTGAGGCGGATCCTCAGAGCGCTGCTCAGAAGAAGAAGACTGAAAGAATCCTCTGTCTTCATCAAATACTACATCTCGACTGAAGCTAAGTCGACCAGTGGCTATATCTATCAGCCTATAAGCCTTGTGATGATCACTGTAACCTGTCATCATGAGTTTCTGACTTTTGGAATCCAACTTAGATCGCTTAGCAGATGGAATCCAAACATATGCAACTGAGCCAAAAACTTTGAGATCACTGATCTTAGGCTTACGACCAGACCACACTTCTTCAGGAGTCTTCCCTTTAACAGCCTGAGTAGGGGATCGGTTAAGAAGGTAAACAGCAGTAAATACTGCTTCAGCCCAGAATTTGTTTGGAATACTCCGGTGTTGTAACATGGAACGAGCCATTTCAACAACCGTGCGATTGCGACGCTCGACAACACTGTTCTGCTGGGGAGTGTAAGGTGTGGTGAATTGACGTTTGATGCCATGAATATCACAGAAGTTGGCAAAAGCTGAGGAACAAAATTCCCCCCCATTGTCGGTCCTAAGGGTCATGATATTACAACCAGATTCGTTTTCAACTAAAGTTTTAAACTTCTGAAAGGTACTAAGAGCATCAGATTTATTTTTTAAAAAATACACCCACATCTTTCGACTGAAGTCATCTACAATAAGTAAAAAGTATTTGCAAGCAGTTATAGAAGCTGTATTCATAGGACCACAAATATCAGCATGAAGTAACTGAAGTACCTGGGATGCGCGCCAAGATTCTCCATTTTTGAATGACGACCGATGTTGCTTTCCCGCTTGACAGGCGCTGCATACCCCCAACTGCTGAGTCTGAATATCAGGTAATCCTGACACAAGTCCCTCCCGAGAGAGCTGAGAGAGATACTGCATATTGAGATGCCCATATCGTTGATGCCATAGAGTACTGATGGGAGAGACACGAGCTGCTAGTGCCACTTCTGGAAAGTCACCGGTGTCAAGTAGCCTGTATAGACCATGGTCCTCGAGGCCAGTAGCAACTGTCAGACTGGTCTCCCTGTCAATGATGGAACACTTGTGTGCACTGAACACAACATCAAGCTGAGGAGAATTCCTCATAATCTGACTGACAGAGAGCAGATTGATCTCCATACCAGGAACATAGTATACATTTAGAAATATGAGCGTGCGTCCACCAGACTGAATTTGAACTGTACCCCTGCCAGCAACAGTGTACTTTTCACCTCCACCAAATACAACTGAATCACTGAAAGGTGAAAAGTCAATAAACCAGTCACGCCTGTGAGAGAAGTGGCGTGATGCACCAGAATCAATGTACCATGCAGAGGAAGGAACATGTTCTGAAGACCTTTTAGCCATAAAGGCGTAAAAGGCAGAATCTGTCTGCTCGGAATGTTCTGCAACATTCGCTGTCTGATGTGACCCTCCCTGTTTCTTTTGTTCAGAAGCAATCCTCTGCCTGCAGTCTTTCTTCATGTGACCGAACCTGTGACAGTAATTACACTGTACACTTTTCTTCCTGTTAGGATCAAAAGACTGAGATGATCCTCTCTGCTGAAAAGACTGAGAGGACTGATATTTTGCAGCAAATGCATTTTCCAAGGGCACTGATGAAGTACCACTACCAAACTGCTGTTTCCACCTATCTTGCTGCAGAAGTTTGGTACATAAATCTGAAAACTTCAGATCAACATTTGTGGTTGTAATGTTGAGTGTTTCAATGAAGTGTTCATAAGATTTTGGTAGACTCTTCAGGGTAATGACTACCATATCTTCTTCCTCCATGGTCCGACCAATGGCGTCGAGCTGATCTCGAATGTCTTTAATTTTGTTGAGATGTTCCTGTAAAGACATATGTTCATCCATCATGATGGAGAACAACTGATTTTTGAGAAAAAAAGCTCTGCTTTTATCAGATGTCTCATGCAATTCTTTCAATTGTTGCCAGATTTCAGCAGTTGTCTTGCCAGAAGGGATCTGTGGTAACTGATCATCAGCGACAGAGAGCTTGAGAAGCATAACAGCCTCTCGATTTCGATCATCAAATTTATCTTGATCGGTCCCGGCTGTACCTGGACGAAGCTCTTTGCCCAAAATGAGTTGATCAAGACGCCTGTACTCAAAAATGGTCAGCAGTCTTTGTTTCCAAATGTTATAGTTGCTGCCATTAAACCGTTGATTTCCTTCTAACATCAGATTGGTAAGTGTGGCCATTTTCACAAAGAAACTACAGAAGTATGACACACAAGAACAATGTAGCTGACTGTTTATCCTGGTGTAAAATAAAGAACAGACTTTGTCCTGCTAAAAACAATTTGACCCAGCAAAGACAGACTTTGTCCTGCTAAAAATTTTTACCCAGCAAAGATATCTCTCCAGTCTAAATCAATGATAATACTGCTAGCACACAATATATATTTCTGAGAATTTAAAAATCCGCTGATAAAAATTCCGGCAACCAGAACTGCTGATAAAACAATCCGGCAAACACCACGGATTGGTAACGCTGAAAAATTAAATAGTATCGAACCACGTTGGCCCACGTGAGCTATCACACCTTCACGTTACGTCTCAACTGAAAAACGACTCAGCGGGTTGCCACAGGATTCACCGGAATATATATATATGGACCACGGTTTAACTGCCACGGGTTATCAACATACGGGCCGGAAAATATATATGGACCACGGGTTATCACATACGGGTTATCACTGGATTCAACGGAATATATATGGACCACGATTTTTTCAAAATTCAGCTGCTACGGGTTATCAAATACGGGCCGGAAATATAATCACAGGTTTCAGAACGACTGCAAAAAATTATAATCACAGGTTTCGAAAATGGGCCGGAAATATAATCACGGGTTGCGGAATTATATAATCACCACGGATTTTGACTGCAAAAATTATAATCACGGGTTTCGGAAATATAAATAACCACGGGGTTTCAGAAATATATATCCACTCCAATATATATCTTCACAGATTTCAAATGAGTATCCACAGGCTTCAAATATAAATCCTCGGGCTTCAGAAAGAATATCCACGAGTTTTATAAAAAAATGCGTATCCACGGGTTTGACAGTCTTGAAACTAAAATCACGAATTTGCCCGCAGATATAATTTTCAAACCACGATTCTGTCTTTCAAAAAACACAAGTGAGTTTTGAGAGAAAACACCTGGATCATGAATGCTGAGAAATTCCTCGATGTGGTCGAGTAGCTGCCAGGTGAAGAAGAAGATAGCCGGATCCACGATTCCCAGCAAAACTGGCCAGTAAAAAAAAATCCCGCTCCCACGAAGATAGTCACCGCCACAAAGTTATTTCTTTAATAAAATGATCATGCAAGAGAAGAATCCATTTCTGTATCGAGATGGACGACTGTAAGCTTTTATCACAGCGAGCAAAGCCGAGGCTAAGACTCAGTGAAGGCTGCCTGGCTTACAGAGGGCTCGACCTTAGAAAGGACTCAAGAGATTTCGATGCAAAGAGAAATACTGTTCAAGAAAAAATCTCTTAACCTTGCTCTGATACCATAAAAGAATGTTGAATGAATTAATTCACATGGAGCGAACAGCTCAATGATAATACAAAGATATTTACAAGAATAGAAACATCAGGTTTCTATGTAGAATATCGAACAAACAGTTTCATCTAAGAAACTGCTAAAAGAATAAGAATAGAAACATCTAAAAGACTGAGCATTACTAAATAGAGATATAGAGATATATTCTAATAATGAGGGATTTTTGAGTGGAAAGGGTCCTTAGTATTTACATTGTATAATGATGAATTTGCATGCGATGAATTGTTAGTGTTGGGATTTTATCATTATTATTTTTATTTCTAAAATTATAAATACAAGGACCCCTGTGTTAGGGACCCTTACATCCCGCTAACCCCCATGAAATTCCCTTAAATTTGGGGGCACTCCCACACATCCACCATGTGTGTTTCCCCACTCCCACTACCAAGCTCACCCATCCCGAGAACTTGGTGAAACATTACTTCAAATCTATTTCTAGATGGTGTGTCCTCTCTTGGAGACTATTGTTCCATATTTGTGCCTATTTTTGGATGAAGAGGATCTGTCTTGAAGAGGCTAGCATCCACATGCCTTGATATATCCTATGTTGCACCAGCTTTCGAGATGGGGAACGGTGGGGATAAGGAGATGCGTCCCTAGGATGGCTAATGTGCACCCCCAAATTTTTCGAGGGATGGTAGATTGAGGATGGCAATAAAACACACACACACAGAATATTTAAAACTTAGAATTCACCATTGTAGTTACTTCAAGCTTGTAAGAATAACAAGCTATACCATACAGTAGCATGCATAGCCCTTATGCTTGCCAATGCTAAAAATGTTGAAGCAATTCAAAAAAGGTCTAAGTGACATTCTATTATTGGTCATTAGACATGAGCAAAATGCAGTTTAGCTTTAGAAAACTTAAGTGTAACTATTTTCAAAGATTAGTCTCTATAGCAGCTATTCTTCATCATATTACTTGTTATCGATGATTATGTTAAAACATAAAAGGAATTGTCATCTCAATAGGTTTTGCGAACTTTTACAGCTGTGTTGAAAACCACTATAAAACCCTTTGGTTTTATAAAGAGATTATATTCATATATCAAATTAAGAAGGTGATTGAGTAGGAATTTTATTCAAACATTTAGTACTCAATCCAAATCACTATTATCTGATTGTTTTCACAATGCTTGAGGTTGAGATGGTGGAAGCACTAGACTTTGAATGACTTATAGAAACCCATGTGCAACATGTAAAAGCTGAGATGATCCAAAAAATGTAAAGAATAAGAGAAATAACCACAAGGATTAGCGCTTTGAAATGTTGCATTTCATGTTTTCTTAACATGGAGGCTTTGCTTGTTGTAATGTTGTTGTTGAAACAATATTTAAATCACCAGAAACTCAGATTGAAACCCGCCATGCAAAACTCATGTTTTGAGCTGTAACTGGTATAACCAATTTAGATTCAATAGAATACAAAAAAATGGATGGAAAAATTGATCATATTGTCCAATTAGCAATCTATTATTGTCAAAATGGAAGATATATGCAAAAAATCCCCAAAATTTGCCCAGAAAATCCATGAAACCTTCCAAAACGTCTTGGGGAAGGCCAACAAGTCCCTGAGTCCCTGATGAAGTCCCCAACAATTTGGGGACGATTCCTAAGGGTCCATAAGTCCCCAAAACATCAGAATGCAGTGTACTTTGGTTTTCTTGGAGGTGAACGAGTCCCCATGCAACATAGGATATTTACAAACATAGATCTAACTACTAATAATTTATCACTCGTTAACTTGTCACGGAGTTAGTTAGAAAAAAACATTTTACGGTAAGAGACTTAGCTCACTTTATATAAAGAAGAGTTTCTCTCCATTTCAAAAGGGGTAATTAACAATTGGAGGATGTGGAGTGGGACTAGTGATTGAAGATTGGAGCTTGGAGATGATGGCATTGTGCTCCATTGTGTATCAATATTGAAGACTAATGAAGAAATGAGGTATTGTTGTTTTCGAGTATGGTTATTTTGTATGATATTCAATTGTTGTAAATCTATTGTAGAACCTTTATGTTTTCATTCTAACATAGAGGCCTAGCTATGGGAACAATACTCATCTAAGAATAAGCAATGTGACAAGTCCCTCTTATTTTATTGTTGTGTTATTTCTGCATTGTTTTCTTCCTTCCATCGTATCTAGTTTTTGATTGGATAATAATTCAACTAATAAAACACCACATTTTATGTTAATTTGATGTTTGGAAAAGTGAGCCCTCCAAGATTAGACTCCATGTCATAATTCTCAGCAAGCACCTCCAATTTTAATGTATCAAAAAAGTTCACTTTTCCGTGTCTACAAACTACTAGATAAACATTTCAAGCTAGATCTTTTATCTAAGTATGTGGAAGGTCTGATATTTGTCTTTCTATCTCATATCCTACTTCAAAATAGTTAATGGTGATAAATCAATCTATTCATTTTTTAAAGTCCCATGACTCCATTAGGCACTATTCCCTCATCAACTCATTAACTTGTTTCTCCTCTTCCTTTCCTTTGTTTCTTTCCCATACCCCCTTTCCCATTTCCACTTCACTTCCACATACTACAACCGCTTTGTTTTATCAAAGATTACTCTTCATTGTTCACCTTGAGCCCCCACTCCATAGCCTTGATAATCCTATCCTTAGAGAAGCATCCATTGAGTTGGAGAAGAGACAAAAAAGAGAGACAGAGAGAGAGCTATTGTAGTGATAATGGTTAGCCTTCTTGAGTTGCACAAGACTAGCCCCTTGGTGCTTGGGACTTTACACTTTTTGGGTGGTAGATTTTGTTGTAACAGGTTGAAGCATGGTAAACCCCCAAATTGATCATGTTAACATCCACAAATAGAGTTGTGTTCTGCAGTTATGTTGTCTATTAATTTTTAAGTGTAGAGAAGAGACAATGTTAGATTTACACAAAACCAAGACCCGATATTTAATTCCACACAATAAATTACTGAATAAATGCACTGCTAGATTCCTAACAACTAATATTCACTGGAAGCAAATTACAATCTACATCACATGAATCACAAGCAAATTTTTGCCCGACAAATCAGTTCAGCATTAATAAAACTCAAAACTTACTTAGGCTCTCATCCTGCGATAATGGCCCAACTGAGAAAATACAGATTACCATACTTTGGATCTAATCCACTAGATTTTCTCTCTCTTGTAGATCTAAATCTCCAACCCCTCTACACTCTCTCAAACCCAACACACGCTCACTGAGATACTGCTCTCAATCTTGTGTTGTTGTTCTGTGTCTTCTCCTCACCTTAGTCTTGCTTTTATAACTTTACATTGAAACAAAACCCTAACCCTAACCCTAGCCCAAATCTCATAGTAATTGATGGCCAAGATTAGATCTCACCTCACTTCAAATCGATGGCTAAGATTAAAACTTATTCACTAAAGTAAATTACTTTATTTTTCGCAAGTTTTATTATAGCTCAATAAGCCAACATATTAATATGTGCTTTTTCCTTAATTTAGACTTAGGCTAAGTTATATTAGCAACTTGCTCAACCTAGAGCAAGTATTCTAAAGAGATGTTGGCAAGTTCTACATGCCTAGACACAAGGCCTGTGCAAAAGTACCTGCCTAAGCTACAAACTTCAACACTCCTTCTTAGCAAGGGAGGTACTTCCGAAAGAACCTCCTCCTCCTGGATCTGTCTCCAATACCACCACGTCATGCGTTGTTGTAGTTGCTACCTTTGAACTGGAAGGCTTCCCTACTACTTGCTTTGGAATTTAATCTAAAGACTTGTTCCTTCCAACCATGCTCCTAGGACGTTGTGTTAGAAAATCAGAAAGGCAGAAAGATTTTCTTATACTTGATAATTACTTATGATGTTCTTGATTTCTTATTAGATTTCCTTTATATCTTCTTTCCATTTAGTTCATCAAGCAGTTACCAAAGCAATAGCACATAAATCAATGGACACCAGATATAGGCACACAGTCAGGACAAAACCCCTCTAGGCGAAAACCTAGTCAATAATTCTTCCTTCAATAGTTTTCCTAAGATAATCCAAGACTCTAGACCTTGACACAAACTTTCCTTCGCACCAAGTTAGCCTTCTTCTTCCTTTGTAGATGATCTTATTTGACCTGGCAGCAATAGTAGCACTATGTGGCACTTTCTTAGACCCAATAACTTCGACTTTGCTTTGGAGACTTTGATCTTGACTGAAAGACTTTGATCTTGACTTAGGAACTTCGATCTTGGCCCAATACAGCTTCTTGAGGCAGCAACACCCAACAACAACAACTTCGACCTATTCTTGTTCTAGCAGCAGCAACATGCAGCCACTAGTAGTGGCATCAACAAGAGAACTTCGGCCTTTTAATCTAGGGCACGAGGGAGAGAGAGAGATGCACCAAAATTTCGATTTTCCTTTCTTCTTTCACCTTGATCAAACTCGCACTTCTTTAGCCCTCTTCCTTCACTTCGCACTTTTTCTGGCTTCTAGAGAGATATCGAACTTCCTTGAGATATTCTCCTCCAAATGAATTCGAACTACTTCTTTTATAGCTTTTATGTGAGGTTGAATAGCCCTCCTTAAGGCCGACTTGGTGTGGAGGCAGCATTTTTCATTTTTTACTCAATACTAAACCTTTTTACATGATTTAAAAGCCCAAGAAAGGTCTCTTTAAAAGTACAATGACTCTATTAACTCAGAATAAATCATAGAAGTCCTCAATGGGGACTTTGACCTAAAACATGGTGACCCAAGAATAAAACCCATGCTTTAATAAGTCACAACAATAATGATAATAATAGTAATAATTTTCTTTATTCTTTTGACAAGTACATTACATGATGACTCAAATACATTAATGAAGACTGAACCTAGTTACATTTTCCAACACTCCCTCTTAACTAGGGAGGTATTCATCATATACAAGTACAAGGAAGATCTCAACTATATGAACCATGAAGAATTTTTAGGCACCACAATGCCATGGACTAGATTCCTGACCAGGGCAATCTATCCAAGTGGGACTAAGATGGACTCAAGCTTTCAACCTCTCTAGGTACCATTAGGCTTACTTACTAACCATCAACCCAAGGATCTAGGTGTGTATCTGAGGTCAGAGCTCTATGACCAACACCACCCTCCCAACTTCGGGACCTAGACATCAACACAAAGTGTCAGCCAGATGTCCTCCCAGGCAATGCTTCACTCACAAAGCCTCAACACTCCTTGATCCAGTAGATCAAGGACAACAAATCTCTCCCGATCAAACTGATCGGTAACCAGCATGCTATCAAAACCTTCGAGAGATTTACCTGTACAAACACAACCCCAATCAATAATATACTTTCACATGTTCATAAACAAACACAAACCTTCGGGGTCTTTCAGACAACTGATGTTGCTTCTCAATACAGTAGGACTATCAACCAATCTTTGACAAAATATTCCTCAATTATACACTTTCCTTTCCTACTTCACATGCAGCAACATATCCTTCAAAATGCATTCTCCAATCAAAACTATGTTATGCCCTCCCTCTCAACTAGGGAGATTTCCTCTATCCAGGCTCCCTCTTAATCTCAGGGAGATTTCTTCTATCCAGGCTCCCTCTTAACCTGGGGAGAATCTTTCATGGCTTCCATCTTTCTTATCAGAGTCGTTCATATATCATGATTGTCACATCAACTTTACTTGCAATCATCTTCACTATCTTGAATATGATGTACCTGCACAACTTAGATAGCAAGTACAACCAAAACTATAGAAGCATGAAGTTAGCCATATCAAAATGTTATAATAATGGAAGCATTAGACTTTACAAACATACTTAGCAAGAGACTATACTTGAACATCTTGCCCAAATTTTGTTACAAACCCTAAATCACATCAACAAATCAAAATATTAAACTTGTCTAGGGTTTCAATATTCTTTCAATGATACGATAAGTTCTTTCATATAGAAAACCCTATAAACAACTCAATGTGTCTAACAACTATCGAAATTCATATGTTAGACTCCTCACTAGGATTTCATACAATAGCTTCAACAATCAAAACCGATCATAGCTTAATCAACAACATAACTAGCTTCTACTATGGTTTGATGTACACCCTAGATTTCTCATTTACACAATCTCAACAATCACTATATAGATTCATAGATTCCAGATTGTCATATCACACATACTAGAGAATTTAACTACTACTAGGGTTTAGCTGCAAAACCCTAGATTTCCCAAACAGCATCATCCTAGAATATCAAACTCAGACAAGGGCTTATATTAAACCCTAAGACTTATGACCATCAATAATTAGGTCAACACACATATCTAGGAATTCATTATTATGCATAAGCATATCATATATTAGATAACATTATTAGGGTTTCGACCAAATGGACACATATACACCTAGGGTTTCATTCCTAGGATATTACTCTAAAGACATAACAAGGGTTTTGCTTATAGGCCCAACCAAACCCTAAAGATCTAGGGTTTCATAACATAGCAAAGCAAACCCTACTATACCAAAACTTCAAGGGTTTGGGATCTTAGACAACATCATTCAACCCTAACAAGTTAGGGTTTTCATGATCATACCAAAACCCCAAACATGACATCATCAACAAAACTTCAAATAGCATTATTCAATAACCCTAAGCAGGCTAGGGTTTCACACATTATCATTAGCATACCCTTAAGTTAGGGTTTTCCAGAGAAACAATTTAGGGTTCTTGAACAATCAAAGACATGAGGGTAGATTTATCAAATGATGAATCACTCAAAACAAGATTAATTTGATTCAATACAGCTAGACATAACGATGTTAGTAATAGGTTATCAAATGAATAAACCTTTATTATGAAGAGATCAATGTTTTGCAATTTAAGGCATACCTTTGTTCCTTAACAAACCTTGTCTTGGGAGGCCCTCTTCTATAGTCCTTGAGGATTTGGCAGATGTTTTCCTAATCAAGATAATAGAGGTAAAATGGTGATTAGTATTTAACATAACCAAAACTTAAACAAGTACATGAAACCAAAAAATGAAAAGAAATGATATACTTATATTTGGAAGTTATTGAGGGCTCCCTCCAAAGCTTGAGGGATACCTTATGTCAAAATCTTTGGGTTCGGCTTTCTTTAGGGCTTCTTCTTCAACAAAATTATCTTGATCTCTTTCTCTCTTCTTATTCCTTGGATTGTTGGGGTAGTCACTCCTGTAGTGACCCTTCTTATGACATTGGTAACATTCTACCTTGGACATGTCTACCTTCCTTTTCGGTCCTTTCGATTTCTTGAAGCTTCCTTTGTGATGAGTAGTTTAGGCATTTGAAACTTCTTCAGGGTTGGCAACTAATGAGATCCTTAAATTCTTCTTGGCTGCAAGCAGTCCATAGTTCTTCAAAAGTGGGAGCAACCTTCCAACTATTAAGTCCTGCACCCCAAGAAGGTGGCAACCCTAATAGAGCAATGATCACAAGTTCTTTGTCTGGAACAACTTCATTAATGGCCAGAAGATCATCTCTGATACTTGCTATTCTCACAAAGAAGGAGGCCAATGTGTCTTCTTTAGTCATCTTTGTGGTCCTTAGTTCATTCTTCAAGCTTGGTACTTGACCAATGTTCTTAATAGTGAATAACTTTGACAAGGCCTCATACATTTCTTGAGCATGGTCAATGTTAGCTATGTATGGGACAAGGTTATTATTCCTTCTACCATTAGAGTCATGGCCACTAATTCTAATTCTCTGAACTTCACTTTATCAACATCACTAGAGTCTTCTGTAGGCTTCTTTACTCTTCCTCTAACCAAGTCTAGCACCTTATTCTCTTCAAGAATGAGGTCAACCCTCTTCTTTCAAGACATGTAGTTTGAGGCTCCTTCCAGTATGTTCTCTCCCTTTATTGAGTTAGACATTGTCGTTGAAGATAGTAGACTTCTTCCCTTGAATAATCCTTTTGAATGATTCCTTGATCAAGTACTTGAGACTGCCTTTTTCTTCTTTCTTCACCAAAGCTCTGATACCATGTTAGAAAATCAGAAAGGCAAAAAGATTTTCTTATACTTGATAATTACTTGTGATGTTCTTGATTTCTTATTAGATTTCCTTTATATCTTCTTTCCTTTTAGTTCATCAAGCAATAGCACATAAATCAATGGACACCAGATATAGGCACACAGCCAGGGCAAAACCTCTCTCTAGGGAAATCCCAGTCAGTAATTCTTCCATCAATAGTTTTCCTGAGATAATCCAAGACTCTAGACCTTGACACAAACTTTCCTCCACACCAAGTCAGTCTTCTTCTTCCTTTGCAGATGATCCTATTTGACCTAGCAGCAGCAACAGCAGTAACAACACTATGTAGCACTTTCTTGGACCCAGTAACTTCGACCTTGCTTTAGAGACTTCGATCTTGACTGAAAGACTTCGATCTTGACTTAGGAACTTCAATCTTGGCCCAATACAGCTTCTTGAGGCAGCAACATCTAACAACAGCAACTTCGACCTATTCTTGTTCTAGCAGCAGCAACATGCAGCAACTAGCAGCGGCATCAACAAGAGAACTTCGATCTTCCAATCTAGGGCACGAGGGAGAGAGAGATGCACCAAAATTTCAATTTTCCTTTCTTCTTTCACCTTGACCAAACTCGCACTTCTTTAGCCCTCTTCCTTCACTTCGCACTTTTTCCGACTTCCAGAGAGATATTGAACTTGCTTGAGATATTCTCCTCCAAATGAATTCGAACTGCTTCTTTTATAGCCTTTAGGTGAGGTCGAATAGCCCTCCTTGAGGCCGACTTGGTGTGGAGGCAACATATTTCATTTTTGACTCAATACTAAACCTTTTTACATGATTCAAAAGCCCAAGAAGGGTCTCTTTAAAAGTACAATGACTCTATTAACTCAGAATAAATCCTAATGCTCAGTGGGGACTTTGACCTAAAACATGATAACCCAAGCATGAAACCCATGCTTTAATAAGTCATAATAATAATAATAATTATTATTTTCTTTATTCTTTTGACAAGTACATTACATGATGACTCAAATACATTAATGAAGACCGAACCTAGTTACATTTTCCAACAAGTTTCTCCTGAGCATCCATCAATGTTAGCTTATACCAACTAGTCCTAAGAGATTTGAAAGAGGCCTCCTACCTATCTTCTAGATTAGAATGTCGAGTCCCTGGTATCAACTCAATCTTCAGAGCGTCCTGCTCAATCTTTGTCACTAACATCGATCTTATGCTAAGTCCTTCTAGCACTACTTGGGGTCTATCTCAGTTCTTTGAGACACCCACAAATTTTGTTGCCAATCCCCTGACTAGTATGGTCTCCCACTCTTCCTTTGAGGGCTCAACTCTGCCAATCCTACTGATTATTGGTACTATCCTTCATACCTACCCTACCGACACTTGCAACCCGTCACAACAAATCCCCTACCCAGTGACTCTTTGTTGCCCATTGCATCTTGCAAATCCTTAATCGCACACATCCAGCGTGGCCACTCTCAGTTGCCCACTCGCATTGTTTTCTAGCCACCACCATGACCTACGGCTCTCGCTTGTGTCACTTGTGAAATTTCCTTGAATTGCAACAGCTAGAAATTTATTCTTCTAACTAATTAATTAGCAGTTTATTTGTTACAGCAAATAACGAATTAATCACACTACAATTCTTCACAATAAAATTGCATTGTGGAAAACAAACTGGAACTGAGAAAATATATGCACACACAAAATAAAAATGACACCAATATTTTTGGACTAATGGCCCCGGAAAAACACCGAAGGGAAAACCGGTGCAGCAGATGAGGGTTTATTTTATTATTATGCAGCAGTAAAATCTGAGTACAATAATCTAGATCCCTGACTAGCAATCCTCCAGCAAAATAATTTGGCCAAATAATTTGTGAGACATTTTGTCTCACTCCAAAATTGATCCGGCTCCAACAACTGGCCCAACTCAGCTACTTGAAATGCCCATGCGCCAGCCTCTATGCAAGCCTTGTGCAGGGTCTACTCGCAATTCCTGTGAAGTTGCCCAAAATCGGTCGTTATGCCTGACTCTACCTCTAGAATTGACTCGCTTGGCCTCCTAGAAATTTTCCTAGCCACTAGCACCTGAATCGACCTCCTCTTCAGCTGAATCGAATTGCCCTTTGAAGCTTCTTTGTTGCCGCTCCGCAACGTCACTAAGGAAATAATGCATCCTTCCTGTTGTTGCCTCTCTAGCACTAGAACTCCACCAAAACTCTATTGATCAGTGGTTGTCATTGATGTCAACCCAAGCAGCACCAGGGGCTACCTCGATCTTGCATGGGCATTTTGACTTGACAACTCATACTATTTTTTATCAAAGATCTTCTTGATGGATCCTACTCGTCGAGATGTTTCTATTGATATATGGTACGCCTCTTAGTTCTTCACAGTTTGAGAGTTATCTACGTTTGAAATTGGAAACCCCATTAGTGGGCTAAAACCCCAGGGGTTGAGACATCAACTTATTCCTCAACGATTGTCAATATATGACAGGGATTCTCACCGTAATCTCACCTCGTATAAGTTGAATAAATTGAAAATCCAAAGATAGTAAACCAATCATTGACTTTACTCTCAGGTAGGACCATATGCACTAAGCCAATCACTGACTTCGAAATTTTTAGTAGAATTGAAATTTTTTCTATGTAAATATTAACAAGGGACAGTAATTAATTAAATTAAGGATATTTATTATAATTTAAGTCAATAAGTATTAATACAAATATTAAGAAGAATATTAAAACGATTCACTTACCTTAGAATAAAATGATACATATTTTAAATATTTAACATTCTAAAATATTATGAATTTCTCCTCTAACGTACATTAAGAAGCCCTCCTCCTTAACACCAAACGATCAAATGATCATGGTTTATTGTCACATAAGGAAGTTATGTCTCCTACAAACAAGGAGCCCTATAAGGAAGTTATGTCTCCTACAAACAAGGAGCCCTATAAGGAAGTTATGTCTCCTACAAACAAGGAGCCCTATCCAACGTCTAATTAAGAACCTTATACTATATATATCTTGTGAAACTTTGGCATAGAGTAGATTATGCACTTAAAAGAAAATTTTAAAAGGCTAGCTCTGAAATATTTTTTCGCTAACCTTTGGGCTACTAACGCAGAATTCTACTGGGGATAAGCGAAGAATTAAAGGACCTCATCTTTCTGTTGTGGACAGCGAAGAATTAAAGGACCTAATCTTTCTGTTGTGGACAGCAAAGAATTAAAGGACCTAATCTTTCTCTTGTGGACAGCGAAGAATTAAAGGACTTCATTTTTTTTGTTGTGGACAGCGAAGAATTAAAGGACTTCATTTTCTGTTGTGGACAGCGAAGAATTAAAGGACCTCATTTTTCTATGAGCCAACAAAGTGTATTTTGAAATTGATAAAGTCACTACAAAAGTAGGACCAGATGGAACGTTACCATGGTTAATTCTCTGTGTGATCTGGGGTTCAATGTAATATATTTCTGAGCATCAAAATTCTGAAGCAGAGTATTGCTTGTTAGTCTAGCAAGGGTCTCATGATCTCATGCTGATAAGGAGACAAAGAAGAGAAGCACAGTAAGGAAGTCTCTCAAAGGTGGAAGACAGTTAAGGAAGCCTAATTCCACCGATCTGGTAAGGCTTGTCTAGGGCTAGCATTAAGGCCTGTTTAGCATAATTCAAGCTTATGATAAATGTTGAGGCAAGTCAAGAATTGGTATTGTGTTATGTCTGGTTAGGTCTCTATTGTAAGTAATTTCATAAATGTATAAAAGTTATAAGCCTGATAAATCACCATTTTAGGACAGTGTATGGGACTGTTTAGGTTCAGTTTTATTAGGTCTGTGTAGGGTCTGTTTTAGGAATAATTTGCACAAGTATCAAGGTTGGATAATATTACAAGCAGAATATCACAGGTATGTTTTATATTGCAATATTATTGTAGTCAATTTCATTATTCTTGCACTAATTCTCTTTGCAGGCAAAGGTGAGTGTTTTGGTTAAGGGGTTATACACTTTTATTTTCTTTTGCATATTGGGGTTTCACTTGGGCATTGCAGGTCTCATCTGAGTTCAGTCATCCTCATTTATGACAGTACAGCAGCACTGAACAGTGGTGACAAAGTTGTGAAAGGGTAGCCAAAGATAGGTGGTTGTACAGTCAGATTATGTTATGTTGTGTCTAGAGGGATTGTTTGTGTTAGGTGATAGGATTGTCATAGTTGTATGGTAGTGTCACAGTATGCATTCAAAAGATCACTGCAGCTAGCAAGGACCACACATCCACAGTCAATGGTAAGTCTGCTACAGCAAGGTACGTTCAATCAGTATTTACATTTTGAATTTTGAATTTTTCTCTGACATATGTTTTGCAGGACAGTATAAGTGTTTTGTTTGTGTATTGGTTTGGGTCTTGTTCATTAATGCATGTGCAGGAAGGAGGACACTTTAAGACAACTCGGACACATACTAGAAGGACGTGCAGCGCCAAAGTATCATTACTTGAAGCAAGCACGACAGTACCTCAGCAGCTGCAAGTGATCCAAGAAGCCGGGTCAAGTCAAGCATCAGTTCCTGTCAAGAGTCAATATTGTAAAAGATCATCATTGTAAAATTGTAAAAGAGCCAATATTGTAAAAGAGTCAATCTGCCTAGAGTTGAGGCCTTATTAGGAGGTATAGGAGTCATTGTTGGATGATGTCATTGTTAGGTTGCAGTCATAGTGTGATTGGGTAATTGGTCAAGTACAAGATTATCATTGTAATATCACTGTAACATGGATCATTGTCCCTTGTACGGGAGTCCACACTTTTGTATTTACTTTTGTCTATATAGGGTTGCAGGGAGGTGCTAGGCAAGTGCATGAAGTTGCCTACAGGTTGGAGTCTGTGAACACTTCAGGGTGCTAGGCTGGTCTAGGGTGTTGGGGCATCCATTCAGTTGATTACAGAAGAAACCAGGGCATTGGGGCGTCCTTCCAGTGGGCGCTGGAGAAGAATGCTTTTCTAGAATTCTAGGAAGTTGTTGCTTTCATTTCAGTTTAGGCTGAAGATTAAAGAATCTATTAGAAAAGCGTTCAGTGGTTTTTGACCCGGAGGGGGTTTTCAACCTAAAATTTTTGTGCCTACTGTGTTCTTTTAATTACTGTTACTACTGCATAAACATTAATAATAATTGAGGATTAACTAATGCTCTGAAAAGATTTAAAAGTGCTAATTGCTAAGGAATACTAATTCACCCCCCCTCAGTATTTCTAACAAACTCTACTATTGCTCCCTCAATCATTGTTGCTTTGGCTCGAAATTTCTCCTGCTTAATCTTTGCAACTCGACAGCTCGATCTGCTAAGGAACTCACTTTCCCTGTGTCTCACAACTATGTCTCTAGTGTATCATCTCCAACCCCATAGACTTGCTCTTATAATTTCTTGTTGAATCACCAACAACCATGATTAAGTAGTTAACAACGACTAAGATCATCTCAAACTCGATCTGTGTGAGTTTCTGGAGCTTTCTCAATTTTCCTGAATTAAGTCCTATTAATTAACCAATTTTCCCAAGTTAGACTTAGGAAAAATTTAAATGATCATTAATTAATTTAATTAAGGCGTTTTGCAAGCTTATCTCGCAAAACCTTTTCTGGGTTTTGTAGATCTTGTCTTCCTTAGTCTCTTAGACACAAACTGAGACTAGAACACCTATTTGATGCTACAAAAACTAACATCACTCCTCCGCGAAAACAAGAAAACCTTTGTCTGGCCTATTGTTGGCCTTCTCATGCTTGTATAGCCCATTGTCCACACTCCGCAAATCAAGCTAGGGTTGCCAAATATTGCCTATTCCTACAAACCCTACCCGTGGTTATGAAACACTTTCACACGATCACTGTTGGTACTACTCCCATGCACAGCTGGCTTAGGCGCTTTGTGTTTTACAGTGGTTGCTTACCATGTATGCAGGCTCTCTCTGCCCACTGTCACATACACAACCCATAACGGCTCCTTTGTAATTTCCTCACGCACAGGGCATTCTTTGCTCGTTTCTATGTGTCGACCCCACTCCTATTGCATCTAACTGCTTACATTCCTACGCCTGCGTCCTTGTCTCGCATTTTTCCTATGGACTACCTACAATTTCGGCAGCATTACCCTTTTATGCATATGCGACTCTACCTGCAAGTCACCCACTACACAATCTTCGTCCATCATGTTCGAGCGTATCGCTACCCTAACAATCTGCCGCAATTTACAATCCTATCAAGTTTTCTTTGGTTATTGTTACCGCTCAAACTAACAGAGGTCGTAGGAAGGGGATCCTACAGAGAAACTACTAGGTCAGGGGACAACAACGGAGCAACAGCCCACTATCACCTCAGCTAAGGCTCCCTGCTCTTTACAAACTATCACTGATGGGAGGAGTCCCGGTATGAGAGGAATCACAAGAATGGATGGATCGATGATAAGATATGGGGTGATTCCTAAAGCCTATTCACAGGAGAGGTTCAATTAGATGGCTTGCTTGCTTTGAAAGCAGCGTAATTGGCTCTCTAGGAAGGGCTAAAGGATGCCCAAGCATAGGGCTAGAGAATATGCCTTCTCAAGGGGCTTCCTAGGCTTAAGGATCCTTGAGAAGAAATGGATTCTATATAGTCCTTGTGGAATTTGAGTTGTAGGGTTGTGGTACCACAAAGAACCCAAGTGGACCCAAATTAGGTCAAGGGCGTGGAGTTGATCAAACAAGGAGGGTCTTGACCTAATGAGGGAAGAGAATAAGATCAAAGGAAAACAAAAATTGAGAGTTGAATGCAATGATCCAAATGAGGACACTAACCGAAATGGTAGTCCAGGTGCATCATCCTCATCTAAAAGGTGGAACACGAGCGATCACTTAATGGTGTTAGGAATCCATGAAGTACTCTCTGCTATGGTGGAGGCCCATGGCTCTCAACACTCACCCTACAAGTGCCAACATGACCCTCTGGAGGGCTTGGAACCCATATAGGGTAACCAAACCCCAAATGGAGACCCACCTGCAGTCTAGCATAAGATCCAATGCGTCCACTAGCCCTCCAATACAACAAATCATTAGAGTAATCAAGTAAAAGATCTTACAAATCATGGAATCAAATGAGCAATTCATGGAGGCATGTCCTTTCATAGTGAGCTTTGGCATGTACAAGTGTCTCCAAGCTCAATAAGGGGGTTAACCAAGGAACCTATTAGGTGGTTTCAGCCTTTCAAGGGGGGACATGTCCATGGTACATCCATCAATGGGTAGGTGGCATGTGATATAGTGATAGAATGGAGTGGGGATCAGGGGAAGGATCCAGGCCACATGTCATGGTACAAGGGTAGCTATAATGAGGAAATCCCACACTTGGGTACATGAGTGTAGGAGGGAGCAAATCTTGGCACATGAGTTACCTTGGCTTTTGTTTTTCCACCCTTCTTCATATGCATTTTGCCTTTAATTGATTTTTCTTCATAATTGCTCGGGGTTCCAGGGGATGAGAGCATGATGTGTAGGATATAGTAGTAGGTACCCCCTTTTAAGGTGGGGCATTTCATTGCCCACCAAGGGTTGGGACAATCATGGGTTCCTTAATGTGGAGGGGGCTCATCTAGGGCCCATAGGAACCAAGGCGATGGCCATAAATAAGGGGAAGAGCTCATGTTTCGCTTTTGCCCACATGCTAAATTTGTGTCCCGACCATCTTTTGCGTTTTGTGGTACATTTCCTATTGAGAGTGGCCAAATAATGCTTTTTCTTTTCTTTTTAGCTGCATCAACCTCTGGGGCATCGTCCCAAGCCCGACCCAAAGTGTGGATAAGGGGAGGGGGAGGCTAACCCTATGTGGACCCATTGGACACACGTGGATCCGATTGGGAAAAGTGATGAATGGGGTTAGAATGAGTAGAGTGGGGTGATGTATATGGTGTCGGGAAACTGGACCACGCAACCAAAATCGGGATTTCCCATGTAGTGCCAACCCTAAATCTAGTGGCCAGTAAAGGAGATCCCACGGGATTAGGATACAAGGCTAACCACTAAATTGGGCAAAGAAGACAAGAGTACAAACCTAGCCCACTCTTTCCGCTGAATCCCTCGGCCAATCCATGCTCAAAAGTGTCCATGACAAGTAAGCAAAATCACTCAACTACACCAATGAAAAGCCATACCTTCAAAGTCGGGAGGCCCACCTTCAAACATACAATCATAACAAACAGGAGAGGGACCACATGGCTGGCTCAACTGGCGAAGACAATGGCACATCAAGCTATCTGGTGGCTGCAAGGGATTGTTGGCTACTAGCTGAGGACCATTTAGGAGAAAATTTTCTCCTATGCATACTACCCACAGGTAGTGGGTAACAATTCCCATTGTGGCTACTAGCTTACCTTCCGACTTTGCGTCGATGGCTATTATGGCAGTTAGTTGTCTCTAACCTTTACGCAACCCCTGTTACTCCCTTGCTTGTCGTTCGAATGTTTGACCAAAGATGGCAGCTAGCTTTTGCCCATTGTGTCTCGTCGGCCCCAGCTCCCGTAGCATAATCATGCGGCCTCTGTTGTAGCCAAGTCACGACCGCAGTGACCTTTGCAATGACAGTTGTTGCTTTCCTATGTTGGCCACATTCTTTACTCACACTAGTCGCACCACCTTTTTTTATTTCCTCACTTTTGTGCTGCAGTTGTTGCCTATTGTAGTGGTCTACTATCAGCGTTTTGTGGTTGCAAGTTCTGTCCTTTGTGGTTAACTTCTCCGAAAGCTAAGTGGGTCGTCAAACTTATCGGCCACAACCCCAACTCCTTTTTTTTAGATCTTTCATGCCCACCAAAAAAATTCCGACCCGGTAAAAAAATTTCTCTCAGCCATTCGATCGATTTACTTCGAGCACTTACGAAAAAATTTTGTTTTGTACAATCACAACCGATCCCGGCTCCGATGATCCGGTACGAACCTGACTCCAATGATCCAGTACAAACACGACGACTACGATTCCAAGATCTATTCAAAGTTCTTGCTCTAAGACCATGTTAGATTTTACACTAACCCAACACCAAACATTTAATTCCAAGCAGTAAATTACTAAATAAACGCACAGCTAAATTCCTAACAAATAATATTCAACAGAAGCAAATAACGATCTGAATCACATTAATCACAAAGAGATTTTTGCCCAACAAATCAGTTCATCATTAATAAAACTCAAAACTTACTTGGGCTCCCGTCCTGGGATAATGGTCCTACTAAGAAAATACAAATTACAATACTTTGGATCTAATCCACTAGATTTTCTCTCTCTTGCGGATCTAGATCTCCAACCCCTCTGCACTCTCTCAAGCCCAGCACACGCTCACTGAGATACTGCTCTCAATCTTGTGCTGCTATTGTGTGTATTCTCCTCACCTTACTCTTGCTTTCATAATTTTACAATGAGCCAAAAACTTAACCCTAATCTCAAAGTAATTGGCGGCTGCGATTAGATCTCCCCTCACTTGAGAATAATGGCTAAGATTAAAACTTATTCATTAATGTAAATTACTTTACTTTTCCTAAAGTTTATTTTACCTCAATAAGCCAACATATTAATATGTGCTTTTTCCTAAGTTAGACTTAGGCTAAGTTATATTAACAACTTGCTAAACCTAAAGCAAGTGTTCTAAGGAGATGTGGGCAACTTCCACACGCCTAGACACAAGGCCTGTGCAGAAGTACCTGCTTGAGATACAAACTTCAACAGAGAGAACAATGAACATAAGAAGAATCAATCCCTAAAATTTCTCCATGTAAGACTACAGTTTCCTTGAGATTATTCAGGGGAATTTAAGGTAGTAGTCCAACAAAGGAAGCATGCGTTAATGTACATTTTGCATTTACAGATTATTTTGAACTGTTTTCTTATTTAAACGAGACTTTTTTTCCTAAACTTATTCTTACCATCTGTAAGTGTGGTTGTTCTCAAAGAATGTACATCACTTTCACTAATTTAAAACAAAAAAATTGATCCTGCAAATATCAGAATTTCTTCTTGCCAGATCACAAACCCACAAAGAAGTTCATCGGTGTATGGAAGGTCTGTAATTCCTTGTGTAGAAAGCTTATAAACACCATACAAAAAATGAAAATTGATAGTATCTCTTCAAAACAACAGTCACATCATTTGGTATCCATAAAGTTAAAACTTAACTAGGGACCACTAACAAACATGCTGTCACTGTGCACACAATAGTTTTTAAGGTCTTTGAACTACCTTCCTCTTTGTTTGGTACAGTTACATAAACAACAATACTAGGAACAGTGCTAGAAACGTCTGCCATTGTTTGGGAGCGGATGCCTTGTACGTTTGATTGACTGCTGAAGCTGGACCTGTCCAATTTCCATGCAATACTTGATCATATTCAAAAGTAAAGATGAATAAGACATCCACATCTAAACATAGTGAAGAAAAAAAATTGATCATATAATGATATTTATAGAGGAATCCAAACAAAAGACAATTATGACGTTTAAACTTTATGCCCATTGGATGAAATATAAATCCTTAGTGCTATAGAGACCATAATATCTACACTTGTTCCTAATCAACCCTCGGCGTGCAAATTAGGAGTGGTAACAATGGAACTCCTGGACAAGTAGCACTATTCAGAGTAAGATATGAAAAACATTCCACCAGATTATTAGTAAATATTTGTTCTGTGAAGTAATATATGAAACATTTTTCAAAAACATATATATGTGAAAACCATATCTTTAACTGCATGGAGCCAAGTCGTAACTCGTAAGTCAAGATACCAATGAAAGCCACCAATATCAACAAGTACAGAATCAATAAGAAAAAGTACAAGAATGAAAGATAGATATCTTGAATACTAGGGATTGTAATGAAAGGTACAAGAATGACAGAAATAGAGAAGAGACCTTTACCAAAGCTAGACAACTTTGATATATGAGGAATCCACCATATATCAACAGGGCAAAGATATTAATTCCCAAAATGATCTTTATGAGAGTTGATTAGGTATCCCTAGAGCTCCTAAAAGCCCTTACAATATTAGAAAGATTGCATCGCAGGGTATTACAACGACCAACTTTCTAATAAAATTTAACATGCTTATCCAAGCTATATTTGATTTTTGATGTTATCAATCTTGCTTTTACCTGAATATCATTATATATCTATAGTTTACATATCTCTAATGTCACTTTATTGTATCCTCAAACTAACATATCTCAATTCTAGCTTTATACCATATTGATAAGTACTTCAACGGACACACACCTAAAATAGAATGTAACATTGTTTATGGAAGCTAATCAAAGTTGCACTTTTGCCTATTCCATATTGAGTGTGCTCTTCTACTCCAAACCCTATTACATTAGTTTCTTTCAAGCAATGACAATCATTGGGGCATTGAGTCTAAGGAGATGGTAAGTCTTCATGGAGTAATATTATTGATGGAAGCTAATCAAAGTTGCATTTGTCCCTATTCCATATTGAGCATGCTCTTCTACTCAAAACCCTATTAAATTAGTTTCTTTCAAGCAATGACAATCATTGGGGCATAGAGTCTGAGATGGTAAGTCTTCATGGAACTTTGGCGAGGCAGCTTTGCCAGATAGTAGCATGTTTTCTTGTTTCTTTCTTACAGTGCACAAGGCTTACATTATTTTATTTGTAAGACTTTTTGCAACTTCAGGGATCAGTGATGCACTTATGCACACTGGATCTAGGCCAGAAGATTTAAACGTGTATGTAGTGTGTCTTGGTGATCCATCAGTGAGCTGTATTGTCATTTATGTCTACATGTTGCAGACTATGTAGGAAATCTACTAGCCAATCCTAAGGAATCCTGTAGTAGAGCAAACTCAAACAAACTAAGGCAGAATCACAAGGTTTTCCTAAATTGGAAAACAGAAAAACAAAAAAAATTAAAACATTAAAATTACATTTATCCACTACCAAATAAGAAAAGAATGTAAAGAAAAAATGCATCCACATTTGTATTTAATTTGGTTACATGGAAATCCAATTTTCCTTCCCTAGAATGCCATGTCATAGCTAAAGAATATGGCAGCTTTTCCTATACATCTCCATCGGATGCTGTATGGCTAGGTATTCATCTAGATCTAGCAGCATCCTTTGAACACAATCATAGAATCTTTCTCTAACCTTGACATCGAAAACAAAATTACAAGGGAAAGGGGCAAAGGGGTTGACGAAGACCCCGATTGAATAAATCAAATGATGGATCATTTTGTTCCATCTTTATCAATCAAATTTCATATCATTATGTACTTGAGCTCTCCCTCCTAACCTTTGGTCCCATATTATGTTCTATAGCTTATTTTTCCTTTATGGTCTCATATAGATACTCCATTGTAGGCTTTTCACCATCAATAAATGAAAGAACCCTTATCAATGGTTCATTCATAGCATAAACCTCCTCTACTTCATTCTAAAAGATATCTTGATAAAAGAAGTTTGGTGATAGCATTAGCATAACACTGATCACAAATAAACATCCTCTTCAATCCCAACGTATAATGAGGGATGGATTCAAGAAAAATGAAGTTGGTGACCAAAAAAGTGATGGCAGGATGCAACAATTCTCTATTTCTTATGTTTCCTCTCAAGTCTAAAAGTATTGATGCATGGACATATATCAATTTGGTGATGCTCTTGGCCAATTCAATCACCTCATTGATAAAGTAAACTTCGCCAATATCTGCTAGCATCAACGTAATGCAATGGGCAGTGTTACCCACCATTTTGTGGGTGATATCCCTAAGAGAAAAAATTTCTCCAAGATGGTCCTCAGTCGGCATCCAGCAGCCCTTTTCAACCACCAACTAGCTCGTTGTGCCACTTCTCCACTACTAAGCCAGCCATGTGGTCCCTCACCTATCTGTCATGATCATATGTTTGAAGGTGGGCCTACCAAACCTAAAGGTATGCCTTGTCATTTGGTAATTGAGTATTGTAGTTTACTTATCATAGAGACATTTGGACATGAATTAATAAGGGGATTCAGCGGAAATAATGGGCTAGGTTTGTGCTCTTGTCCCCTAGACCTCTTTTGGATGTTACCCTTGGACCCTAGTCCCGTGGGATCTCTTTTACTGACCATTGGGCTCTTGGGATGGTACTTCATGGGAAACAACGATTTTTATTTGCGTGGTCCCGCTCCCTCATCCACATACATCACTCCCCCTCTACTCATTATAACCCCATTCATCATTTCCCCCACCTAGGTCCACATTCCTCCACTGGGTCCATAAAGGGTTAGCCACCCCTTCCCCTTGCCCACACCTTGGGTCGGGCCTGGAACGATGCCCCAGAGATTGATGCCGCTGAAAAATAAAAGTAAAAGCATAGCTGGCCACATTCAACAGGAAAATGTACCATAAAATGAAAAATATGGCTAAACCCTACCCCCTTGACCTAACTCCCGGTCCACTTGGTCCTGTGTGGTCCCATACACTATTAAGGATAATCCTTCAAGGATCACTTGGAATCCAAGCTTTCACAAGAATTTTAAGGCTTAGGGACCTCCATTATGAGATACACACCCTAAACATAAACCTTGAAATTCACTTTAAGCCCTTCCTTGAGAGCTTACAACCTTGCCTTCCAAAGCAAGCAAGCCACACATTTGAGCCTCTCTAGTGAATAGGCTTCCAGGATCACCCCTCACCCTATCATTGGTCCATCCATTTTGTGAACCTTATCATAACGAGTCTCCTCCCATCAGTGAAAGTTCGTAAAGAGCAGGGAGCCTTAGCCGAGGTGACAGTGGGTTATTGCTCCACTGTTGACCTTAGCCTAGTATTAGTCCTTCAAGGATCCCCTTTTAGGACCCCTGCTAGTTTGAGCGATAACAAGCAACACATGGAATCTAATCATGAAAAGTAGCAAAGCAATGGATTCCTTGATTTGTTGCTTAATTCAAGGAATCAATTTTTGGTTCTCCTTAGTCATGTACAAGTTCCAGTGATGTGGATGAGTTCAAGAAGCAGTTTGACTAGTGCAATTTTGTGGAAGACCAAGTTATTTGTCTTCAAGTGTGAGTTGATTTGGGAATTGAAAGAAATGATGGAGTTAGCCTCCTAAATTTTAGGAAGGACTAGTTAACAAGTTGTGTTAACTATTTTTAACTAGGAAACGACCAGTTCAACTTTCCAAACATAGAACTTACTAACAATAGCCTATTCAAAGTGCTTATAAGGAGATCGAAGGCACAAATTGTAATCATTCTTGAGCATGAGTTTGTGAGCCTGTGAAGCTTGTGAGAGGAACAAGCCAAGAAGCTTTTCTTGTGCGAATTTTTTGGAGGAGATTTCCCTTGAAAGTGTGCACGAAAATAGGGAGAAATTCCTACTTTTTAGGAGGTCGAATGGTCTAGGAAACAACGACCTATTTCCTAAGGATTGTGCAAGGATTTTGGGCTTGAGTGTGGGCTAGTTGAGGGAAGCAGATCAGTATTCTTGCAGGGTTGTTTCAAGCCTAGTTCAAGGTTGAGAGATCAGTTTGTATTCTCTATTGAATCAAGGTTATTTGTAAGATATTTGTAGCTTATTCTTCTTCAATATTATTCTCAAGCAAGCAAGGGTTTTCCTAGTTGGGTTCTCTAGAAAAATTGTGTTCTATTGTGTGAATTGTGCTTTTATTTATGTTCCTATTCCACTGCAATTTGGTAGAGAAATTTTGGGTCTATGTGAAAAGGAAATTGTTTTCAGATTGTTCATATTAGCATATCAGAATTTTGTGGATTTTCTACATCCAAGAGAATGTGAGGTATTTGAACTTTGAACCTTGTCCATTAACATTTTGCCAATTAACAGTATTATCTAATATGTAATACACAACATGATGTACACCCATCTTCCAATGGACAATTAACTAAGAAATTTAGGTGCATTCTTCTCTTCCCATCTGTTCAACCATTGGACATAGCTATGCAGCTAGTGATTTTCCACAAATTCTCTGAACTCTTCTAATATAGTATTGATATCTACTTTTTCTTCTTGAAAGTTTGCCCCCCTAACACATCATAAAAAGGGCCCTTATATATTGGCCCAACATCAACATATCGTATTCACTGGTAGAACAAATTGTTCTTGGCGATGCTAAAGAATATGCCACTCCATAGGAAACGCTTTCCCAAAACCTTATTCAATTTTCCTTTTTTATTATTTCAAAAACAAAACAGATTGAAAGTTGTGCCCCAGATTTCATCCTTGGAAGCAAGAATGTAATGTAGTTCTTATGGAAGGTGACACAGTTGATCTCATCTGACTCCCCACTCCCTACAACCCAATGTACCTATAGGTCTCCTTGCTATTCCACCCACTACAATTTAAAGCCACTAGTGTTGTTTGGCATGTTATGTCTCGCTGAGTCATGTCTTAAACAAGTATATCGCTCAAATTCACCATCTCACATCCCACTCACCTACCCGGCTCCCCATGCTTTGATGTGCCTATAGGTCTCCTTGCTATTCCACCCATTACAACTTGAAGCCACTGGTGTTGTTCGACTCACTGAGCCTGGCCGAGTCATGTCTAAAATGAGTACTTAGCACCAAGTTTACCCAAGTCTATCAAAGTCCAGTCTAAAACAAGAACATGGCTCGAACTCAATAAATAGACTCATGACTCGGCAGGACTTGGCTTAGACTTAGATTGCACAAAATTTGATATATTTTGAGTTTTCACTAATCGCCAGGTTTTGTCGAGACTTACTGAGTTTTGTCGAGCCACTGACTTCTATTGAGCCCCGAACCAGGTGAGCCTTTGCCAAGTCCAAGTCGAACAACTTTGGTAGCCACAAAGATTTTGTTCCTTTTTCTTCAAGAGCAGCAAAAGCTTGCCATCAATGTTATGAGGAGGCGCCTTTATGGGGCTCAACTTCTCTTCCTAGGATTTTTGCAAGGTGGCATTTTAAACGTAAATCTCTCCACACAAAAATTGGAGTAAAGTGTACATTGCATTTTATTACAAGTCCTATTATCAAGCTACCCATATGCAAAAAATACCTCTAGAACCTTCAGCTTGTTAGTGAGAAACAACTGCAACCTACGGAAAATAAAATACAATATCTCAAGCCTAAAGAATGTTTGGGGAAAAAAAAAAACACAGTGGCTGAAATTGAATCAAAATCTGCAAAAACTATGACAAACATCATGCAAAAAGCAAACAATATCTTTGTTGCAGAAATCTGCAAATAAAAAAAAAAAGGTTCAGAAACAAACCTGGGATGTGAAAAACTCAGTGGATGCAATCTATGTTAAGCAAATGGAGAAAATATATATCATTTACTAATAAATTGCATCTACACAAAGGACTCCCTGATAGGAATAAAGGACCATTGTCAAGAAGCTATAGTTGTTGAATGTCTCGAGAATTGGATTTGTTGTCGCACAGAACGTATAGGTACCGCAACAATGGCTCAAATCAAGGGTTGTCACCCTGATCCCCAATCTCTTTGTTTAAGCTGTCTCCCTACAGCAAACTAAGGGGGGTAGACCCTATGGAAATGAAATGAAGAACCAGTTGGGAACCAACCAATCCAGGAGAATTGTTTTTAAAAAATCGCCGAGTCGACTCCGACTCGGCCGAGTCAGACCGAGCCAATGCTTGGCCGCGTCGGCTCCGTGGCTGAAACGGAACGGTTGGCCGAGTCGTTACCGAGCCACTGATTAACTCGATCGACTTAGTAACAACTCGGCCGACTCGGTAATGACTCAGTAGGCTCGGTAACAACTCGGTCGACTCGCTTTGACAAAAATCCTGAAGCACATTTGTCAAAAGTTGTTCCGCCTCCTACATATCAATGGTTGGGTTGTTGTTTATTGCATATTATAGCCCTAAATTAATTTATCACTGTGAGAAAGTTTTGAGAATTACAAGGTCAAAGTAGGTTATCCTAGTGGCATGAATTAGAAAACTGGAACAATGCATTGAGCCATACAATGTTTTAAAAAAGGCAAACATTCTAGCAATGGACTAATAAATACATATTTACCTTTGATTGTTCTGGAGCTTGACCAGAATTAAATCAAGGGTTTTGAGACTTCATTAGGGGCAGAAAATTGGTATTATTGTTGTTGTAGTCTAGTGATTGTCCTTAGGTTGAGGCAGAAAAGAATCCTGGCATTTGTATTGGACAGTGCACTAGGTGCCATTTTGATATAATGGAGATATTCATGAGCCTACTTTGATCATATGTTGTCTTCTCTCTATATTCTAAAGCTTTGTGTTTGGAAACATGAATGAAAATCTTTAAAATTATGTTTTTTAATAAAATATATATATATATATTTAATGTATTTTTTACAACGACCGAGTCTTTGAAATCAAACCGGCCGAGTCAATACCGAGTCGCAGTCGCAGTCGCAGTCGACCCTCGGTCGTTTTCGAGTCGGAGTCAGAGTCGACTCTCGGTCGTTTCTAAGTCGGAGTCAGAGTTTTAAAACATTGTCCGGGAGACACAGTTGAGTGACCAAATACTTGTTTAGATTTAACAAGACTTAAATGATTTGATTTAAATAATTGATACCAATGTCTTATGGAGTCAACTATCTTGCTAGGAAATTTAGGACCAAGTACAAGATGGACAACTGCTGCTAAGGAAAATGTTATTATGATGAAAAGAGATGCAAGATGTGATTAGCAAAGGGATGAGTGAGTAGTCTTGAGGTAAGATCATTAAGGCTCAAGTACTTAGTATTGATTAACTTTATGACAAGAGTACTTAATGAAATAAAGAGACAATCTTATACAAGACAAAGTGCCAAATATCTCAAGTGCCAATAAGATACACAAGATAACCAAGATGACCACAAGATATATGCTCTTAAAGAAAGATCACTAATATGCCAAAAATTTATAATAACCACAAGCCAATAATGATATTAATGTCAAAAAAGAGAACTAGAGCATTTATCCAATTTATGCTTCAATGACAATTCTTCAATAAGATTATCAACGCTCCCTTTAAACAATTAAGATTCTTCCAAGATAATGTCAACGACAATTAGATTCAAACCATTCAATTATCTTCAAATTACTCAATATTATTCAAATGGAATAAATCACCTTCAATGCTACTTAGCTTAAAGAGAATTATATTTCAAGGCAATTACCATTCACAAGTCAAGGCACGAGAAATGCTTTAGAAAGATAAATATCGACTATTCCCAACTTAAATGTTCTTTAGGGCAGCAAGCTTATATATGTGATTTTGAAGTAGGAAATCAAATGGCAACAGACACTTAGACTCGAAATCCCAAATCCAAAAAACCACTAAAATTCGCTAATGTAATCTATGCAAACAGTTGCCCTTACAAATGAAACAAGAGCACTTATTTTTAGAGATAATATCTATGACAACAGTTATGTTTTCAGAGACAATAAGAGCACCAAAAAAGAAAAATATTTATGACAGCAAAGAAATGCTTGCTGCAAACAAATATATTAGTCCTCTAAAAACTTGTGACAGACACCTTCACAATGATGTTAGAGCACTTAATTTTCAGAAATTGTTTTTTAGGACAGAAGTAAGAAAAACTTTAGAACAACAACAAACAAATGTTATGACAGCAGCAATATGACAATGAAAAGAGTAAGCTATCAATGCTATCTTTATGCTAAAAATTTACTGAAAATTTTCCAAACTTACCCACATGAACTATTAAAAAAATTTAGCCTGTTATGATGTAATTTTCATAATTATATCAGATGTGATATACTTATTACAGTGAGCAATTAAAATATGAAATAGAATTATTGATGGATGCCCAACTCAAGAAATTAATTCCTTAATGTATTAGACAACTTAGGAACTGATTTTAGGCTAACCCACATGAAATTTTGCTACTGTTATATTTCAGACTCCAAAAACAAAATTATTTAGAAATAACAGTGATCCAAAAATGAAGATCTAGGCCAAATTTTTGATACCCATCAAACATAAGTGACTTATTAATGTATTTAGCAATTTTTTCAATTAATTTCAAACCACTTAGATGAGTTTTTCACCACTATTAGAAAGGTATATGACTGTTGTAGCAAACAGTGAAGAAAAAGAGGGTTTAGAGATCAAACCCTTAGGCCCTAGGCCTTGAAGATCACTTGCCCATTAATACCTGAAACATAAATTTTTACCAATTTTCTACAAAAAAAACCAATGATTAGCTTCAAAAAATTTAAATAGTCAGATCAGAAATGAAGCAAGGGGAATCTAGGGCCAATGACGGCTAGTGTTGGGCAAGGAGAAGGGAGACATGGGCTTAGGAGTCCGAAAACTTGAAACCCTTGTTCTGAAAAAAATATTTTGCTTCAGATACAAAATCTTCAATGGCTAGCCCTGCAAAAAATTTAGAAACTAGATCTTGCCCTCCAGGGCCTAGATCTATCGTAAAAGCCAAAACTTTCCTTAAGTAATTCCATATCTGAAGCCTTTAATGAAAGATCTTATCGTTGCTTCCTTGCAAACAAAAGTTTGAGGCTAGATCTTCCCCTCCAGGGTCTAGATCTAACTCAGATCTGAAGATCTCCTTGGTTGATTTCTCAGATCTATTCCTACAAACAACTTTTGAGCCCAGATCTTGCCCTTTAGGGTCTAGATCTAGCTCAAATCTGAATATTTCCTTAGTTGATTTCTTAGGTTTATTCATGCACAAGTGAAAAGAGAAAAACCCAATACCCAATATGTACAAAAATAGAGAAAATACCAAAAACCCAAGTGTTAAAATTCAAAATTATGTTACAAAATTTCAGATCTACATAAGTAAATAACAGATCTATACAAATAATTTACATATCTATACAAATGATTTACAGATCTATCAGATCTAAGGAGTATGAGTCCAACTCCGCTCCCAGATAGGTATATCTAAGACTCTTTCTAGCCAAATCTAGCTATTTAGCACAGTTTTTTTTAAGATAAATAATTTTTTTAATTTTAGGTACTAGCCCAGAAAAGCCCTACAAAATATATTTCGATAGATAATCTCGAAGTTTTAATAAGGAAGGCTCTCCAAATTTTAAGTTTTGGGAGTCCACTGGTCCAACCAATGACTTCCCCAAACGCCCAAAATCTTTGAATGAAGATGACTTCTGCATACTTAAAATATAAGCCATCAAATAAATAGAGGTGTAAAATAACGATCAAATCTTCAAAGACTGGAGATACCTACGAATCGAGTAAAAATCTTAATGATAATTTAAAACCCAACAATTTAAGTAAGATATTTGTGCAATAAATTGATCGACAAGAGCTATTAACCAGCAGCTTATGAATAAGATCAGCAAAAAATCAAACACACGTTACCATAAGATACCAATGAGGAACACTGTCATCAAGTAAAACCCCAAAGACTTTGTGTTGTATTATTCCATAAAAATTTACAAAAGCTTCAAGAGCTAGTACACAATCAAAAGATCGGATGATTTCAAATGACAAATGACCTCTAATTTATAGATTAATTCTCCAACGACTAGTTGGCTTGATCCCCGTCAAAGTAATCTCGACCGTTAAAAAAGATTTAATTATTTTTTAATCTCCTCCGTTGAAATTATTTTATTTTTAAAGGAAATTCGAATTTTTCATTTAATTGAATTTTAATCAAACTCAAAATTAATTATTTTGAGTTGATTTCCTCAAAAAATTGACTTTGACTTAACTACCAAGGCCCAAAGGTCCAAAATCTCTTGAATTTTCAATATACCCTTGGCCGAGGACTTCCAAAAATTAATTATCTAGGACCCACGATTTTTTTAATTTGGGGAATTATTTTTTCCTCGGACACAAAATTAATTAAATTTTTGGCTTAGGATTTTGATTTTTTTTTGCCAGAAAAAATAACTAATTAACTTAGATTTGACTTTAATTAATTAAATTTTAGCTTAGGATTTTTTTAATTTATATTTGCCAAAAAATTTAATTGATTGACACATGAAGGGATTAATAATTTTTCCAACCCTCAAATAATTTAGCCATGGTATCTAAATATGAGGGACCATGAACTAAAATATTTTTTGACATGAAGATTTTACATTTTAATACATGAAGGGAGAAAACCCATTCGTTATAAACCCTCAACATTTACCCATTTCTATAACACAAAATATGATCTAGTAGACCAAGTAATTTGTAATAAAATAATCTAGCCAATTAGCTAAGATTATTCCCAAATTACTTTTACAATGACTCGATAAAAAACACAAGGACTCACTTAATATCTGACAACAAAATCCACCCTAGCTTTGACGTGAAGTTGGAGGGAAAAACTCTGTCAATCATGTTTAGAGACAGATGAATCAGTGAGAAAAAAAACCTCTTAAGGTAGAAATTGTCATCAAAATACTATGTTTACCTAGGTTGTTACATACATGATGGTCTTACTAAGATCATTTAAATTATAACCATGCAGAATGAGTTTACATCTTTAACAAATTGTCGATTGATGATGAAATCTGAATGATGATAACACTCGAACACGATAGATCCCTTTTGCGAAAAAATGGGGTGTACTGCTATGGGGTCGTTGACACAGAGTGGTCAACGGGATCCAAAAATGAAAATTGGGCACATAAGGAAACCAAGATAACTCGAAAGAGTTCCCCGTATTGTATTGCATAACGAGAAAGTGAAAGCTTTCTTTTATAGGATTACAAGCAAATCGATTCAATCCATTTAATGAATGTGGGATAAACTGAGAAACAAAATAAAGTGAAATAAGAAAGCATAAACAGACGAAAATTGTTGCCCAATCCATGAAAGATATGTTGCCGCTGAATAAACACCAACTTTGCCCTCTAACAAGAAGTTGGAACATTCTTCTCTCTTGAATCTTCCAAGAGCACAACCAACCAATCAAAATGAGTGAAACGAATCATTTTTATTTATGTTTATAGAATATTTTTTGTGTTGCCAATGATTTATTGAAATTACACTTTTTTCATAAAATCATGAGTTTAAAGCTGATATTTCTCACTGGTTGGATAAATTGGCAAAAATCTTACAACTGCTAATTTTCAAGCATTTTTTGCAACATTGATTTGGTCATCCTTAGATCTCTAGAAGGTTTATGCCAAGTTGGCTAAGGCTTCCTCAAAAGTGTCTCTAGAGATAATGAAACCATTCGCTTAGATTTCTATGAATTCCGAAAGGAAATCTTAGGGAGCACAATCATTGCTCTCTAAAATGTGGCAGGTACATTAGACATATACAATGGTAATACACTACATACGAAAGTAAATCTTAGAAAGCACCAATCATTGCTCTATAAAATGTAATAGGTACATTAGACATATACAATGGTAACACGCTACATACGAAGGTACCCTAGGGACAACTTACAAGTAAAGGTAGTCAATTATTGGTAGCTGAGAGCAATTTGGATATGATTGCAACTTAAGAACTCATCCAAAACTAAGCAGCACTTTTTCCATATAGCGTGTCCATAAATTGATCAATGATGAAGGCTAAGGAAAAGTGGTCTACACAAGTGACTTTATTTAGTTCCCTATAGTGATCTGGAATTTATCCAAGACAAAGAATTAAAGGTATTATAGACTCATGTGCATGGATGTGCCTATGTTACTTTATGCAATGGATCGATAAGATTGCTAGAATACATAGACACTGAGGCAGTTAGAGAAAACATAACAGTCAAACATGTAAACACAACAAGTTTAATAAGTTCACCGAATGCTCCTGGGCTACGTCTCCTGGTCCAGCCTTCAATGGTGGCCTCTCTATTATGTTTTCAAGCAGAGTTTTTACAACAATGAGCTCAATTCGAGTCCCACTAAACAGATAAAAGTCAGTAGGAATGGAGTGCACAGACTCTCCTTACTGAAACTCGACCTCTAATGGTCACAGTAGTATGACAGGCCTATGCCGAGGAGTTTGCTTGAACCTCTCAAGCCTTCTATGGAGTACACAGACTCTCTGACTCTCTCCGGCTCTGTCTGGCTCGATGTTGCCTTCAGGTCAGCTCGACTTCTACTCTCTGTTCTCTGCTCTTAGCTTTCTGTGTCTAGCTAACTCTTGTCACTGCCTGCTCTGTCTCTGTCAATTTGTGGCTTTAAAGCCAGTCTGTTCTTTGACTGTTCGTTTCCGCTTCCCGACCTTCTGGTTTCCCTGCCTCTGTCCGTTCGAATTCCTCTGCTTTGCGTCATCATCACTGGGTAACGCCTCGTAGGGAGGTGGCCACCTGTTTCCTAACGAACTGGGTGTTAGATTCCTTGAATCATATTTGAATGGTCGTTAATTCCGTTTGCTTCAAGATCGCCCGCGAAACACGAATCATTTGCCAACTCATCGTCCACGTCAGACTTCAAATCCCCTGTAATCTTGCTTTATAACTTCGCCAAATCTGGTCATTTATCGGGATGCGCCTCCGCCGTTGATCTAGGCCCCCCAGATCCTACGGTCGTCGTTCGTATCGGGCAGGCAAGTTGCATGACGTTTACCCATCTGATGCGGGCGGTTTTCTCTCTCATCCGTCGAACGCGTGTCGCTCGATGTGTGGCATCGGGCGGGACTCAGTCAAAACTGCTTACCACCTCGAGGCCTTCCAATATCCTGCCGGTTTGTGGAATCCCGCGCTACGGAACCGAATGCATTACTTTTCCACATTTCATAGCGATTTCGGGTCCGGGCGCTTTAGGGCTTTCCTTCACTGAGGGGGACGCCCTGCGATACGCGATTAGCACTTAGCGCTAATCGCGTATTAGAATCTACCTCCGTTTCTCAAACTAGCCTCCGATTTTGCCAATTTGTGCCAGGGCGAGTTACCATGGGCCAATGGTTTGTGCGCTCGACCGAGGGTCCTTGTTGCTCCGCTCTAGCCACAACTGCAACTGTCACAAGGATTCCTTCTGATAGCTTGATTTTTCTAAGACTTGAATCTTTTGGCATAATTTGAAACAGTCATGAAAACTTAGAGAGTGTTTAGGATCCAATTCGGATCATATAGTCTATGCATACACTACAACAAGAGATAAAATCCATCAACAATTAAACATTGGATAGATAATTCATGCATCTAGTAGTTTTTGTTTCCTTTATTACTAGTAGTCCCATCATTATAGGGTTTAGCCTCCTCTAAGTCTTCCTAACAAGCTTCACATCATCACTTCGATATATATAGTGTTGGCATAACTCAGGGAATATAACTTTAAGGTCTGCATATGACCATACAAAGGCTTCTTTACAAGCCTCCTACACATTTCTAACTTGTTTCTTTTGAGATGGGGATATGAAAAATTATTAGCCAGTGATTTACCTTCCTCTATTTCAATATAATTTACTTCTTAACTACAAGTGTCCCGAGTATGTACATTGTGAATGTGAGTACAAAATTGCTCTATATCAGCTCCTCTACTTTAATCTTGCAAAAAATTGAATAAACTTAGGATTTTGTAGCATCGGCAACGTTTCTCTAGATTACACATAAAGTTTGTCCATATGCATATTGGTAATGCCCATAAGGATATATCACATGGGAGGAGAAAGTTATACTATTTTGAGTATTAAAGTTAAAATCAGATATCAATCTCTCATACAATGAGAAAACCTTTGTCCATTACTTTCTTCTCTTTGTTGTTGAATCTACATGTAGAAAAACTTAGCAAATGTTTGATAGCCATCTTGCATGTGATGTTTTCTTCTAATTAATTGCCCTAGGGAGGATGAAGTAGCCTATCCAACCCTGTAGGCTATATTCATTTAAAGGAGGAAACCCATTCTCCAATGTTTTAGGGCAGCATTGGGTAAATTTGGGGTAATTGGAGCAAACCTTGGGGAGGAAGCCAGAATTGGGGTCAAATGGAGGGAAACTTGTAACCCCCTCACACTAAAATAGGGAGGGATCCCGTAAGGAATCTATAAATAAGAGAGATAAAATCATTTTTCTCGTAATGGATTGGTTGCATATCTTTGTTTTGTGAGCTGGGGCTCTAAGGGTTTTAAGACCCCTTCTCTTGAGTAGTTTCAGTGGTGACGCTCCTACCCCAGCTAATCTTCTCTCTCTATCTTGTTCAAGCATAACATTTTGAGGCATTTCTTATATGCTTTGGGCAAAGAAAGGATGAAATTCTTTGTAGTTAAGAGCTTCTTTGGCACCAAGGCCTGGTTGAGGATTCTACGGCAACCCTATTTTGTGACACCTTCTCCTATTTTAAGGTTGTTGTAAGGCAGCAAGATAGCTCGAGGCCTCTGCCCTAGACAATTGAACAAATCGAGGCTCTTATCCTAGGCAACAGGGGGGTCTAGTTACCTTGGAACAGAGACTCAATCAGTAGAACTTTGACTGGCCAATGAAACCCTCTCTGGAAAGTTGCAGAGGCCCTTCTAGGGCAACACCTGAGGCATCATGACCTCCTCAGACACTTCCTGAAATAATGACACCTTCAAGGGTTTATATGTGGCAAATGTGAGATTCCTAAGTGCCCCATCAGGGTCGCAAATCAACTATAATAGGTAGCAATATTTGTTCGATCTCCTATGGCAACTAATCGCAGTACAGGAGAACCCTAGGAGGTTGCAGCCTACCTCCCTCTGAGGTTTTTTATTGATAATGGTTTGAACCTAGATAGGGGCGTATGGGACTGGGCATCGAGCCAAGTTGGCACCAACAACAAGGCAGTGGACTGAGTATTACTTGGTTAGAAGAATCAAGTCTAAGTTGTTACACAGGACACAAAACAATCCTGTAAGTGTTTATGAGTCAAAATTGTTGATTAGGGTTTGATTATTGCAATCACACATAAATTGCTAGGATTATACTTGAAGCATTGTCACTGCTATGGAATCAGACCTTTTAATGTAATAGCACTGGAAGTGATTGCTAAACTAATACTGATGTGAATTATTGATATATTGTGAAATCTACTATTGACAGCATTGTTGTGTATTCTATACTATCTCTGCCTGAAATTGAAGAATATTGTGAATTTAGTAGAGTTTATCTTGTGATTTTACAACCATAAGGGAAAAAATCCCCTTGGGACATTACATTGCAATACTACTATGATATATACAACCTCAAGGCAATACTACTATGATATATACAACCTCAAGGCAATCCTTTCTCTATGGAGTTCATTACATATACAACATTGTTTTTGGACCATGTTAATTGAATAGCAATTCTCAACATGTCTCTTTTGGCATGTTGGGCAAGGTACCAAAAGGGATCCTTTGATTCTTCTTTTATAACCTTCAAACTAAGAGTTGTCAAGTACAATTCCATAGAAGACAGAATGTCCTTACTGAAATCCTCTAGTTGATTCCTAAACAATGTCCTATTTACGCCTTCTAAACTTCTTGCAGCTGCTAAATTTGTCATATTTGGCCTTCCTGTGATCTTAGAGGATTTTTCCTTCCCTGTTTCCTTGAGCTCTTCAAATCGGTGTTTTAAAACTCAGACTCAGACTCAGAACAGGTCAAGGGTCAACTCCGACTCATAATTGACTCGGACTAGTTGATTCCAATGACTCAGTCTTTGTAAAAAGTACATTAAATATTTAATTTTTAATGAAAAAACATATTTTTAAAGATTTTCATTCATGTTTCCAAACTCAAAGCATTAGAGTAATAGAGAGAAGACAACATATGATCAAAGTATGCTCATGAATATATCTATTATATCAAAATGGCACCCAATGCACTATCCAATACATGTAATATATGGAGATCAGAACATAACACATAACTAAGGAGGATCTAAAATTTAAATGTCCTCTACAACAAAACAATACAACTACAGGACTACAAGTCACTAACACAAAATACTATCTAGTGATCATTACTGCCAGACATGGCAACATCATTTGAATCGGAGTCAGATGGGGAAACCCATGGCTCCTCCTCCTCTTCATCAAGATCTCCAACTGCAATTGTAGAAGTAGTAGCACTACCACTAGTTGAACGCTGAGATAGACGAGTGTTATGCGCTTGCATCACGGCCGAGTAGAGGAAGTCCTTGTAGCTGGAGGACTTGGGTCACTAGTGGATCTGCATAGCTAAATAGTCCTTGTTACCCACCACTTTGTGGGTAGTATTCATAGGAGAAAAATTTCTCCTAGATGGTTCTCAGCCGGCATCCAACAACACCCAGATAGCTCGATGTGTCACTATCTCCGCCACTTGAGCCAGCCATGTGGTCCCTCGCCCATTTGTTATGATCGTATGTTTGAAGGTGGGCCTCCCAACCCCGAAGGTATGGCATTTCATTGGTATAGTTGAGTAATTTTGCTTACTTATTGACACTTTTGGGCATGAATTGGTGGGGGAATTCGGCGGAAAGAGTGGGCTAGGTTTGCACTCTTGTCTCCTCTGCCCGATTTATTGGTTAGCCTTGTATCCGAGTCTCGTGAGGTCTCTTTTACTGGCTATTAGGTTTAGGGTTGACACTACATGGGAAATCCCGATTTTGGTTGCGTGGTCCCACTTACCGACACCATATACATCACTCCCCTCCGTTCATTTTAACCCCATTTATCACTTTTCCCATTCGGGTCCACATTTGTTCACTGAGTCCACAAGGAGTTAGTTTTCGCCTCCCCTTGTCGACACCTTTGGTCGGGCCTGGAATGATGCCCCGGAAGTTGATGTAGCTAAAAAGACAAGAAAAAGCATATTTGGCCACTCTCAACAGGAAATTGTGCCATAAAATGCAAAAGATGGTAAGGACATACACATTTAGCACTTGGGCGAAACCCAAACATGAGCTCTACCCCTTATCTACGACCATCACCCTGGTTCCTATGGGGCCCTATACGAACCCCCTCCATAATAAGGAACCTGTTAGAGTCGGTCTAGTAGCCCTCCACTAGAGATCAAAGCTCTTTGCATTTCATAGTTAAGTGTCTCATCAGTGTGATCATGTTGCATTCCGTTAGGCATGCCATAATCTCGGTGGAAGGAGTTTATGTCGTTATTCCCCTCTTGTTTGGCACTGCTGGTTCAGGTTTGTTCAAATAAATAAAGTCCTCAAAGGGTCATTCATTTTGCTTTAAGTTTTAAGGTCTTAGGTCTAGGGTTGAGTCTAATTTTGTCTTGAGAGGTCATCAAGGACCAGTAGGCCAGAGGAATGTCCTTCATTAAACATTTCTTATCATTGTACAGCGAAATTTTTGCCTTGTTCTCAAAAACTCTGTTTTTGAAAACAAGGTCATTATCTCCTTTTTGTAAAAATTATCAAAATTTCAAATTCTTCAAATGTCGAAGTGCAGCCTTGGTCTCCTTTGCCAAAGCATCCCAGAAGCTATCCCTGCAAAAATTTTCAGAAGAAATCATCATTTCAACCAATTTTTCAAAGAAATGAAATTAAAGGTCAGAGCCAATTAAAGCAAAAAGTGTCAACATTCAAACATTACAAAGTGGGTTTTGGGCAAGTAAAAAATTAAAAGGAAGCCTATAAAAGCATGCCATCCCTCATTGGTAATTCATTTGCCTCTCAACACTCCAAGAGAATAGTTGTCAAGTCGATTTCAAAGTTCATTGGGCGAATTGAGCAGTTGCAGCAGCGCGCTACGCATCAGAGGAGGCGCGCTACGCGTTGGGGAGCGTGCTACGCATCAGCGCGCAGTTTCCAGTTCAATTTAACTCAGGCGCTACGCGTTGGGAGGCGTGCTACGCATCAGGCTGGGCGCGCTACGCGTTGGGTTTCTTGCTCAGGAAATCGCCAGCAAGCCACCAAAACTGCTTTTCTCTCCAAATCTTTTCAGGTAGGCCTCTAATCATGGTGATTTTTGGTTTGGCTAAGATGAATGAGCAATGAAAATGCAAAAATACCATGCTAATATGGAGTAAACCCTACCTTGCTGTATCAAATATTAAAAATGCAAATGTGTTAGGGTTTCATTGTTACCTATTTTCCCATTCTTCTTTCCCCATATTTTCCTCACCATTTTCCTTGACATTTCCCATGCAAATCATATAATTTCCCTACTAAAAATCATTAAAATCCCTAAACCTTATTAATTCCTAAAATCCTATGTAAATTTCCTAAACCCTACTTCCCATTACAATCCTACAAATTATGATTGTATATGTTCCATGTTCCTTTCCTAACATTTCCTTCCACATTTGTTTTCCCTAATCCCCTCAATTTTCCCTTTTCACTAACATTTCCCATGTGTGTTTGTCCCCTTGGTAACAGCATTTGAACAAGTCAAAACAGCAGTTCATTGGGTGCACAGTCAGCATTATTTTTCAGTCACTTGCCTCCAAAACCATGTCAGAAACCGAAACAGATTATGAGCAAAGTGATGACCGTGAATCAACACCAGAGGTAGAGGTGCCAAGGAGGCATCACAGGGATGGTAAGGGTGGTCAGCATGTCAGGGAGGAACCCACCTCTTTGGCTTATCTACAAGCTTGTCCACTTGCAGTGTCATGTTTCCGATATCTATCATGCTATGAATATTGTGAAAGAATCTCCCAAATTCAACACCACAAGGAATTGGCCCGCTTGTTTGTCCTACATTTGCACAATGGGCATGTGAATCTTGCAAGAGTGGACTTCACATTGTCACCTGAAATTGTTGCTCAAGCAACAGGGATACCAAATATTGGAGAAGAATGGAGCAAGCGCCAGCCGTTGGACAGATTTCATTATGACCCATATATCAAACCTACATATATGAGGTACCTAACTGGTGTTTTTCCCTTCAGATTCTTAAGAGACGAGTATGCACCTATGATGAAGATCATCATTCGCTATTTCACTTGTGAGGGCAGATTTTCACGTTTGTATTCGTACCATATCCGTTTGTTGATGCATTTCACACGGGTACGAATGATGAACATTCCATTTTTCATGTGCCGAAATATAGAGAGGATGGTGCCCTTGGTGCAAAGAAAGAGCCCAGCACAGCAACACAAGAGCATTTATCATTATGCACTGATCAAGATTGTGGTCATGCATCAGTTGGCACAACAGTGTATTCCATGGGAGGATTTCATTTCTCGTGACTTGTTCACAGTGCCACAGCCACCTTCTGAGGTTTTCCGTGATGAGGGAGGGCCTTCACATCAGTTTGATATTCCAGAGCCCAAGCATGTCAGCACTCCTCCTTATGTTACATATCAGAGAGGCCACAGGGTCTTATTTGCATCTGCACGGCGAGTATTATCTCCACATCAGGTGGAAGGGGTCTCGCCTTCTTCATCAGCACAGCGAGTGTTATCTCCACATCAGGTGGAAGGGGCTTCGCTTTCGACAGCAGCACAGGTACCAGAGAGAGGCAAGCAGCCCAAGATTGATGAGGGGCCATCAGGTGTTCTAGGCATAGATGTTGTTGATCTTGATATCATTTCTCCTAGCCTAGAGTCAGAGGAGATCATCCAGCAGCTAAGAGCTGAAAATGACTTGTTGCAGCAAAAATTGGAGATGGCAAATTGGACAATTACTTATTTGGAGCAGCGCAACAAGCAATTAGAGGATGAACACTATCTTGATGAGTTGCGGAGGATCCGAGAAGACCGGAACTTGGCTCGCAAGAGACCCGGTGATTTGACACCTAAGGAGCAAAGCTCTATGCTCATTCAGGTGAACACACATCTAGAGAGGTTGATAGCAAAGGCAAACAGGGACAAAGACATGCTCCGACACATGAAGAATCACTATTGGGCTCGAATGCATGTGTGTAAAGCAAGAATGAAGGTGCTCAAAGGACGGTTGGCCAAGGCACTAAAACGGAGGAAAAGACCCGATCCCCTTCATATTTTGGCTGAGGCTACCTTAAAGGAGCATGGTGCTCAATGATGCACTTCCAGCTCAAATTTCAGGAAATTTTGAGCAATTTTGGTCAATTTTGACTTTTTTGTGCCACACACAGGTTTTTGCTCTCAACGCGTAGCGCGCCGTGCGCTACCCTGAAGATGGGCAAGTCCATTCCTCAAAAACTCAGCATTTTTGGATTTGTCATGACAAATTACACTTGCTCAGCAATTACCAAGACATTTCATCAGGTTTTGAGCCCTCAGAAGGTCAAAAAACATGCAAAAAATGACTTTCTGCCACTTTTTGGACACACAGAGAGCAGTCTTGGGAGATTGCAATTTTGGAGGGGCAAATGACCACCAAATTGAGAAATTCCACTTGGGCTGGAAAGTAGACATCCAGACCTTTCCAACAAGCCTACTTTTGCATCATTTGGACGTCGGGAAGTGCCTCAAAAATTGGCTCAAAGGCACACTACGCGTTCAGGATTGGGGCGCTACGCATCAGGGAAGTTTGCCAGATTTTCACCTACAGCTCAGCAAAACGCAGATTTGACTAGTTTTGACTTTTTGGAGTGATTTTTCATCCTCCTTGATGTAATTGATGTAATTTTATGATGTCATGACACTTATTTATCTCTTCTAGAAGATTCATTCATAAAAAGTCAAAAATTTAATGAATGAATTGGTTTCCTAGCTTATAGAGGCAAGTTGTTTTGACTGCCTAGATTGTAGTGCTCAGTTTAGAATTGGTTGAAACAGCTCCTAGGATGATGAGCTCGACCCCTAGAGGCAAGGAAGTGTGTTAGCTTGCCTATATTATGTACTTTCTTAGTCATTTTCATGGTTGGACGCTGGAGGGATAAGCTTCTATTGTATTACACTTTGTATCTCTGCAATTTTGGCAAAGGAAAGACCAGGGTTTTGCAGCACTTTTTGGGATTCCTGTGGTTATTTGTGTTGATGGTGTGCTTCTCTCATGTACTTGTAAGTGTGTTATGTGTATCATTTTCCCACTTTTCTTTTCTGCACATTAAGTAAATGAAGTGTTAAGGTAGAATTCATAATTTATATGCTCTGCCTTTAAGTTTGCTTAATATCTATGTTTTCCTCTGTCTAAAGAGAACTCTTGAAAGTTCTTGCTCTCTTTAGCTCCTCACCAGTCATTCCTATCCATTCACTTAAATCAAAGGCATCAAGAAAATCTCCTACCTTGCCCCAAAAAGACCTCTGCAAAAGCTGTGTCCCATCCCCGCACCCAAAATTGCTCTCCCCTTGTTTTCCACCAAAACCCTAAAAATCTGAAATCAAACCTTCTCAATCAGTTTACTGGCCTAAAATCAGTATTCTTATTGGTCATCTCCGCCCTTTGAAGATCTTTTGTCGAGATAGACCCGGAGAGAGCCCTCTCCTGCCCCGTAGGGCTAGCTACGAGGCTAAGTGGTTTGATGTTGCCTTGGATTTTGTCTTTTTCAGCCTGAGGCCAAATTCAAGCGCTAACAGAACCCATGATTGTCCCAAGCCCTGGTGGGCAATGAAATGCCCCACCTTAAAGGGGTATCCACTGTTATACCCTACACATCATGCTCTTGTCCCCAAGAGACCTGAGCAGTTATGAAGAAAAATAAATCGAAGGCAAAGGAATATGAAGAAGGGCAGAAAAATAAAGGTTGGGGTAACTCATGTACCACGATTGCTCCGTCTTACACTCATATACCCAAGTATGGGTTTCCCCTATTATAGCTACCCTTGTACCATGGCATGTGGCTTGGAGCCATTCCCTGATCCCCACTCCATTCCACCATTGTATCACATGCCACCTACCACTTGATAGATGTACCATGGACATGTCACCCCCTTTAAAGGTTGAAACCACCTAATAGGGTTCTTGATTAACCCCCTTATTGAACTTGGAGACACTTGTACATGCCAAAGCCCACTATGGAAGGGCATGCCACCATGAAGTGTCCATTTGATTCCATGATTTGTAAGCTCTTTTACTTGATTACTCTAATGATTTGTTGTATTGGAGGGCAAGGGGACACATTGAATCTTATGCAGGATTGCAAGCAAGTCTCCATTTTAGGTTTGGTCTCCCTATACAGGGTCCAAGCCCTCCAAAGGGTCACAGTGGCACTTGTAGGGTGAGCATAGAGAGCCATGGGCCTCCACCATAGCAGAGAACACTTCATGGATTCCCCAGCACCACTCAGTGATTGCTTGTGTTCCACCTTTTGGATGAGGATCATGCACCTGGATCACCATACCTAGTCAGCTTCACACTTGTACCACACACTTGGCAGAGGTTGGAGGGTCCAAATGAGGATATGTCTCACCGCGAGAGACAAAGGGAGGGCCTATGTCATCATCCTAGCCCTTAAAAATAGTTTACAGGCATTATCAATCCACTTGGAGACCCATGAGGATGGTATTGTGCCCCCACACCCACTAGGGGACACCACATGTGACTTGCTTGGATATTAAGGGACCAACCCCTTGATCATTGTGTTTGGAGCCTATTCTCTCAACATGGCACACTTCAGACTCCACTAGGCCTTCTCAATGGCTCAACAAATCATCATGTTTACTACTTTGCCCTTTTGAGAGGCTTATCTTTCTATTTTGGAGCTATCTTGGTGGGCTTGTCACCAAGGCATATAAATATTATACATTATTTTATTATTTGGGGCTAAATTAGGAAAATTAGTCCATTCGAATCCCCTATTGAATTGTATCAATAAATGAGAGGATGATTCATTTCTCTCATCATCACTTGGATTGGATTAGTATTTCTCAAGAGATTTTCGCACTTATTTCTGGGAAAAAAAATTTGGAGTTTCTGGATGCACTATGATGTTTGGATTTTGGCTATTGTCTTTGGTGTTTCTTTATAATGCAAAGTTTATGAATGGATTTACTATCTCTCTCTCATGTAAGTGAAATTTTAATGCTATTCTTGTTATCTTACTTGTCTACTGCATGTTATTTTCATCATTATTCTTGTATGGGTTAAAGTAATGTGAAATTCTTCTGGAAAGCTTGAATAAGTGATTCAATCCATGCGTTGCTCTTTGAGGGAGTGGGTGAATGTTCCAAGAGGCATCTCGTAAGTTAAAAGACCTCGAAACTCCATTTCTTTGCAACTTTGAAATATAAAACCCTAATGGCGTTGCTCTTTGAGGGAGTGGGTGAATGTTCCAAGAGGCACCTCATAAGTTAAAAGACCTCAAAACTCCATTTCTTTGCAACTTTGAAATATAAAACCCTAATGACCTTGTTGTTTCACCTTGAAAGGATAGATTTAGTCATTTAGGGCTCCTTAGCATACGAAAATTCTCGATCTAGGTGTACTTTGACTCCATTAAGTCCAAGAAGCAAGGCAATGATCCTCGCATCCATTTGTTGGTCAAAATTATCCCTCTTTTCCTCATTTCTCCCAATTTTAGGCCTAACCCTAATAGGTCATCTAGGGAATCAAGTGAAATCCTCTGGAGCCATTCAAAAGCCTTGAATTTTGGCCCAATACTGCATTGTGGTTTTCTCAAGGGGTCCTCCAAGTTTGAGGCAAATCTGACAGTGGAATCCCGACATATAGCAAGCCCTAGATATAAGACCATCTCTTTCCCTACATTGATTTGGGTTAGTGTCCTAATTTGGATCACTGCCTTCAAATTTCAAAATAAAATCATCCTTTGATAATATTCTCCTCCCTAACCAGGTCATGCCCCTCTTTTGTTGATCAACTCCACACCCTTGACCTAGTTTGGGTCTATTGTCACTCGGTTTGTATAAGCACTGCGGCAACAACTTAGGTTAGAGGTTGTCACTTTGATCCCTGACCTATCCATTCTAGTTGTCTCCCAACAGCGAGCTATGGAGGGTAATCCCTATGAGATGTGAGAAATGTGAGGCTCGTTGGCAACCACCAAGTCAAGGAGACACAGTTGAATGGCCTAGCCACTTGGTTTATTTAGCAAGATTTATAGATTAGATTAGATTTAGATGTGAGACCAATGCCTTATGGAGTCAATTTCTTGCTTTATATCGATTAGGGACCAAATGACCATATGAACAACCGTTGCTTAAATACTTAATTATCCTATATGCTATGCAAATCCTATGACTTAGGTGAGATGCAAGATCTTGTAGGAATTTACAGGGTAAGTTCCTCAGAAAGAACACCAAAAGGACACCGCTCACAACCAGATCACAGATCAATACACCAGTATTTTTGACGTGGTTAAAACCCTCAAAGAGGGAAACAGTCCACGGCCTGCGCCAACGTGGCTACTACAGGCAATTTATTAATCAAAGAATGAAAATTTACATAAGCTTCTCTCATGCACGGATTACCCGCACAATGACCCTCCATGCGCTTTAAATAGAACTCATGGACCAATCGGGTGTCAAGCCACGAATCAAGTGTCGGTAATACCGAGGAGAGAGTGAACCGTCGGATCACTACATATCGTGACCGTCGGATTGTAAGTTACAAAATGTACAACGGTAAAGAAACACACTTTACCTAACTCTATACCTAACTCTATACTAGACCAAATTGAACTTAACTATTTCCTATGTGTCGGAATATCCTAACATCCCCCCTTAAGAACAACTTGGGATAGGATTGAAGGATTTACAAATATGACACAATAGGAGAAGGAAGGAGGCACTAGAGCCTATCCCCCCTTAGTGACAACTTCCTAAACTCCAAGCATATATCGAAGTTTAGTGAACTTCGCCTCTGTGAGAGCCTTTGTGAAGATGTCTGCAACCTGATCATCTGTTGAACAATATTGCACTTCAAGAACATGGTCATGAATGAGCTTTCTGATGAAGTGCATGTGTAGTTCAATGTGTTTGCTGCGCTGATGTTGGACTAGATCTTTGCATAGCTGAATGGCACTTTGATTATCACACCAAAGTGTGGTTGGATGCTGCTGCTCAAAGCCAAACTCTGATAGGATCTGACGAAGCCACAAGGCTTCCTTACTAGCTTCCACGGCACCACGATACTTTGCTTCTGCTGACGAAAGAGAAATGGCAGCCTGTTTCTTACAAGCCCATGTAATAGGTCCTGAACCAAGAGTGAAGACATAACCGGCAGTAGACTTCCGATCATCAGGGTCACCAGCCCAATCAGAATCAGTGAAACCAACTAATAGAGGAGCTGCCTTGGCACTGTAATGAATCCCAAACTGTACTGTACCTCGAACATAACGAAGTATTCTTTTAGCTGCTTTCCAATGACTTTCACGGGGGTTTTGCATAAAACGAGCAACAAGGCCAACAGCAAAGGAAAGGTCAGGACGAGTATGGGTTAAATACAAGAGTTTTCCTACAAGTTGACGGTATAAGGTAGCATCAACTTCAGGAGAAGTACAAGAGACTGAAAGTTTGACTCCAGACTGAAAGGGAGAAGGGGTTGGCTTACAGTCTTCCATGTGAAAATGACGAAGAATATCACAAGCATACTTGGACTGGGAAAGGGAAATACCCTCCTTGGATTGCAAGACTTAAAGACCGAGAAAATAGTGTAAGTGTCCTAAGTCTGTCATTTCAAATTTCTTTTTAAGGCTGGACTTCACATGGTTTATAAGGTTGGGATTACTACCAGTAAGAATAAGATCATCAACATAAAGAACAAGGATGATAAGAGAGTTGCCCACTTTCTTGGTGTAGACAGTATTGTCAGAATAACACCTAGAAAAGCCAGATTCTAAAAGAAAGCTATCCATTTTGGCATACCAAGCCCGAGGAGCTTGCTTGAGACCATAAAGAGATTTCTTAAGTCGACATACAAGGCTGGAGTCTGTTTGGATGAAGCCAATGGGTTGTTCCATATAGATTCTTCATGCAAGTCCCCATGCAAGAAGGCAGATTTAACATCCATCTGATGGACTTCCCATTTTAAAGAGGCAGCAAGGGAAAGAACAAGGCGGATAGAGTTCATTTTGGCAACAGGGGAGAAGGTTTCAGTGTAGTCAATGCCTTCAACCTGTGAAAAGCCCTTAGCAACAAGACGAGCTTTATGTTTATCAACTTTCCCATCTGGTCCATACTTGGTTCTGTAAACCCATTTACATCTAACAAGTTTGTGTCCCTTTGGTAGAGGAACAAGATCCCATGTATCATTTGTCAACAATGAATGATATTCTTCATTCATAGCTGCTTCCCAATGTGGATGGCCTGAAGCTTCTGCAAAAGTGTCAGGATCATGATTTACTGGAGCTTGAGCCAGTAAAGAAGAGGCTCTTTCAAACTGAGAACGTGTACGTCGCTGATCTGTAGGATCACCGGCAAGATCACCTGCTGCATCCCGAGTAGCACGGACCCATCTTGGAAGTTGAGGATCCTGAGAAGGTGGGGGAGGATTGTCATCCTCACTTTCATCATCTGAAGAAGAAATGTTTTCAAAAGTAGAAGAGATAGGAAGAGGTGGCACATCCGCCGGACTAGGCTCGCAGGCCGATTTATTTTCATCAAATTTTACATCTCTTCTAATGATAACATTTTTGGACTTAAATGGAATAAGTCTATAACCTTTTACATCTTCAGAATATCCAACAAAAGTACATTTCTCACTCTTAGGTTCTAAAGCTTTATGCTTTTCATCTGGAATATGGGCCCATGCTTCACTTCCAAAAACACGAAAGTGACTTACATCTGGTTTAATGGAACTCCAAGCTTCTTCTGGAGTGATATTCTTTAGAACCTTAGTAGGAGTGCGATTTATTATATAATTTGCACAATTAATTGCTTCGGCCCAAAAACTAAGACTGAGTCCTTTAGATTGCAGCATACAATTAGCCATTTCCTTTAAGGTGCGATTTTTCCTTTCAGCTACACCATTTTGTTGTGGAGTGTATGGAACAGTATGTTGCATTTGAATTCCATTTTCGGTGCAAAAGTTGATGAATGTGTTTTTAACATATTCTCCACCATTATCAGTTCTTAGCTTAAGAATTTGATGTCCAGATTGTTTTTCAACAAAGGCTTTGAAGGCCAAAAATGTGTTAAATACTTCGCTCTTGAGTTTTAAGAAGTATACCCAAGTGCGTCTGGAGAAATCATCAATGAAAGTTAAGAAATACTTGCAGCCAGAGAATGAAGCAACAGGAAGTGGACCACATAAATCACTGTGCACAAGCTGTAAAGGGGCTGAGGCATGCCAAGAGGCACGTTTTTCAAAACTGTCCCGATGATGTTTTCCGAGTACACATCCGGAACAAACACCATCTCTGCAAGATACCATAAGAAGACCTGTCACCATATTTTCTTTACATAGATGCTGAAGGGAGTGATAGTTTAAGTGACCAAATCGCTCATGCCAAAGTTTGCTCACTTCATCATTATGAGCAACAAATACTGAGGGAAGATTTGATGACCCAAAGTTGTGAAACTTATACAACCTTGTGGAATCATCAGCAATACCAGTAGCTAGAATCTGTTTAGGATCTCTTAGATCCTTGATTACAACATCATGAGGTGAAAATTCAACAATTTTACCTTCACCTGAATGAGTTATCTGATATACAGATAGAAGGTTGCAGGATAAGGTTGGAACACATAATACATCATTAAACTGACCATTGTCTAGATGAACAGTTCCAGTCCCTACAACATTAAGAGATCTATCATCACCAACATATATATTTTTGGTGTTACAATCATTTAAAGAAGAAAACATGGCTTTGTTTTTGGCCATGTGATAAGAGGCTCCAGAATCAATGAGCCACTCATGAGAATGAGAAGAAGAAGATACATTTAATGCATAACCAGACTGAGATGATTGACAACGACATGCAGAAAGTGCCATTCCTGAAGATGAAGTTGAAGTTGAAGTTGAAGAATGCTCCACATGGATGTTATGTTTCTTCATTGCGGCTTCCAAGGCTTCCATCTTCTTAAAGCATTTAGATTCTAAGTGACCCTCTCGATTACAAAAGTTACAATGTCTATCAGTCTTCTTCCATTTGTTTTTATTGGTCCTATCATTTTGCTGAAATGATCTTTCATTTTGAGGCTGAGTTTGCTTAGGACCCTTGTTTGGTTTAGGACCATTCTTTTTAGGATATGACTTCTTAGGATTCTTTGAATTTGGTTGCTGCTGGGCGGCTAATGCTTTCTTGGAAGAGTTTCCAAGATTAAGAAGACCAAGGTGTAAGAGTTTTTCTTGTTCTCTTATTAAAGAATCACAAAAAGAGTCAAAGGAAGGGGCCTTGTAGTCTTTTCCCTGACAAATGAAAGCTTCCCTTGTAGAATGGAAGGTGGAAACAAATACAGAGTAGGTTGGTCCCAACTTAGTAAGGATGGAATAAATAAGGTTACTATCTTCTTTCTTAACCTTAACACCTTCCAAGAGATATCTAAGGGTCTTGAATTTGGACAAGAAATCTTCAATGCAAGAAAAATTATTAGGATCCAATGTAAGCAACTCATTTTCAAGTTGATGGGCTCTAATTTCATTTTTAATCCCAAAAACTTTAGTGATTTGTTCCAATGCTTCATGAGGAGTCTCAAGTTCTGCAATATGGAATCTAAGATCAGGAGAAATAGACATCCCTATCAAACCACGTGCTTGATCTTGTCTATTTTCCCATTTTGCAGCCTTGTCTTCATCTTTTGGTTTCTTCTCTTGGTCTGTGGCTATTCTGTAGAGACCTTTACTTCTAAGTAAATCTTCCATGTAGGATATCCATTGGAAGTAGTTAGTGCTGTCAAGAATGACTTGGCATGGACTTTCCATTTTTTTTTAAACTGAAGCCGAAGATGCTGAAAGTAAGTGTTCCAATGGATAGATCTCGAAAAATTAGGCGGTTTTAAAAAAAACGGCTTTGAAAAAGGCTTCCGGATGAAGAAGTTATGGCTTTTTGAGAAAAAAAAAATTGTTGAAGTTGCCGGCAAAGTGCGCGAATGTGCGGGAATGAAAAAATCCGCCCCCACAAAATGGAGACTTGAACCCAAGACCTCTACTCTCTTAAAATAGCTTTCAACCAATTGATATATACAAAAAAATTGAGAGAGAGAGAGAGAAAGAGAGAGAGGGGGGGGGCCTTGGTTTGCGTGCTTGCCTTGAGAAAGCTCTTTTTCCCTACAAAACACAAAACACAAAACCCAACACGGACATGCAAAGAAAACGAACCTTATGGCTCGAAGTTAGCTTTAGCCAAAAAACTAGATATTTTAAAAAATGAACCTTGCGGCTCAAAGTTAGCTTTAGCCGAAAAACTAAATATTTTTCTCAATGTTTCTGATTTTCCGAGATCACACTAAGGTGCAGGGAAAAGAGCATATGCATGAGAAAAATCCTTCCTTTTTGTTTCTGATTTGCCCAGATCGCACAGAGTCGCAGGGCAAAGAGCATACGCAGAAATGAAAGGTATAGATCCGGTTAAAAAAAAAAGGCTAAATAAACCAAAACTGAAATAAGCAGAGAGAAAATAACAGTAAACTGCAAATAAACACTGTATACCTCCAGATCTTAAAAAAAACACAGCTAGGGCTACCTGAAACCTTTTCGCGTGAAACGAAAGGGGTTCCTCACTGGAACAGATGCTCCGAACCAGTGTTTTTAAAACCGGAACCGGTGACCGAACCGGTCCACCTAGCTAACCGGTTTACCGACCGGAACCGGTCTAACCGGGACTGGTTTGGTCTAAACGAACCGGTTTTTAAAAAATACATTAAATAATTAATTTTTAATGAAACAAAACTATTTTTAAGATGTAAAACCATGATTCCAAGCCAATAGAGACAAAATATGCAAAGTTTGCTCATTTATATACCATGCAAAGGTGAATATATCAAAATGGCACCGAGTGCAATACATATCATCGACAAAATAGCAAAATACATAAGAAATGAGGCTCTAAATGGCCTATAAAGTCCAAAAACAATGCTGCAAGCTATGAGGCCATTGGCCTACTACAAGTCTACAGTGTACACATGATCAATCATCAAGTCCATCACCGCTACTAGACACAGGATCATCATCAGGAGCTACATAGACATCATCTGGTTCAGAGTCTGAGGATGCCTCTGCCTCATCTGCAACATCAGTATCAATGCCACCAATGACAATAGAAGTGGACCTAGTGGAAGCACGAGTTTGTCGACCTGCACGACTAGTGCCTTCCATTGGTTCCTTGCCTTTCCTTGATGCCGCTACTGATCCTGGTTCTGATGCCGCCACATAATCTGCCTCATCCTCCGCTAAAGCCATGTCGATATCAAAATCAGCCTCAAACACAGGATCTTCAGTCTCCTCCACCCATTCTGATGTTGGATCAATATCGTCCAACACAATGGGATCTAGATCAGGTGATTTGCTCATCATTTGGTTCCTCCTCAGTCGAAGGTTGTATTGCACAAAAACAAGATCATTTAACCGTTTTTGTTCCAAACGGTTTCTCTTCTTCGTGTGTATGCGCTCAAAAACAGACCAATTGCGCTCACAACCTGAAGCACTGCAAGTTTGACTGAGGACTCTAATTGCAAACCTTTGCAATTGAGGACACTGGCCACCAAATGACTCCCACCAATGTGCTGCAAAGAAAAAGACAATAATTAGTAACTTAGTTTATAATTTGAATTGTAAAGAACGTAAACAATTTTAACTTGAAATGAAATACAAAATGGAAATTGGAATTGCTTACCTGGTTGGTCCACATCTCTTGCCATCTTTGCCAAGTTTTTGCCAAAAGTACCACTTGCTTGATTGAAAATAGTAAGTTGTCTATGTATATCCAACTGGTCTACATGGTTAGGGACCATGCGCTCCAAGCAATCAATCAATCCAGCTCTGACCTCCCCATCATGCTGATCTCCTAGCCGATTTTTATAGTGATACCTTGGGTTCAAAAAATACCCGGCTGCATGTATAGGACGATGGAGTTGATTGTTCCATCTGTTATCAATGATCTCCCATATACGGCCATATTTAGCTAACCTGTCATTGTAAGCTGCCCGTATCTGCTCCTTTGCCTGATCCATAGCTTCATAAATGTAGCCCATGGCCAATCTTTCCCCATCCACCAACCTTAGCACCTTAACAAGGGGCTCGGTAATTTTCACAAGCTCTACAGACCTTTTCCAAAAATAAGTGTCTAACACTTTCTTTTTGGTGTCTTTTCCATCTGGTCTACGAGCCCACCGAGATTCAGACCATTCATCAGAGGAAAACATTTTCTGCAAGTTTCTATGTTGACCATTGAGACATTGCAACGTGAGGAAGTGAGTTGCAAATCTCATAATTGTAGGCCTAACAAGCTCTTTGCCTCCAGTGTGTTTCCTCATTAGGCTCAATACCCATGAGTGGTTGTAAATGTATTTTGTAATGCACTTGGCATGCTCTACAGTGTTTTTTACCCACTCCACCTTGCCTATATCCTCAAGCATGAGGTCTATGCAATGTGCAGCACATGGAGTCCAAAATATGGTATTATATTTGGCCTCAAGCATCTTTCCAGCAAGAACATAGTTTGAGGCATTATCAGTGATGACCTGCACAACATGCTGCTCCCCAACTTCCTGAATAATGTTATCCAAAAGCTCAAATAGAAGGCTTGCATCCTTTACCCTATCAGATGCATCAACTGATTTCAAAAACATGGTTCCTTGAGGGCAAGAAACAAGGAAATTAATGATAGTGCGGTTCTTTCCATCGGTCCATCCATCTGACATAATGGAACAACCTGTTTTGACCCATGACTCTCTAAACTCAGTCAAATACTCATCAATGGAAGATATCTCTTTTTGCAAAAGAGCTCCCCTCAAGTCATGCATACTAGGGCCTTTGAAGCCCTTTCCTGCAGCTATAACAGAGTCCCACATAGCTTGGTAATAAGGTGAGCGAGCAGCATTAAATGGGATATCTGAATCATACCACCATCTAGCAATGTATTGGTGAGAAGTTTCTTTGCATTGTTTTTTCCAATGCTGATCCAAAGTGGGTTGAGAACTTGGCTGGGAGGAAGTGGGATTAGATTTAGAAGAAGCAATGGTGGCAGAAGATGAGAAATAACTTTGGATGTTTGGTCTCTTTGGTCCTCTTGATGGTTGGCCAACTCCAACAGAAGGATGAACATAGTGAAAGGGGTCATTGGTGGAAGGGATAGAAGTGGAGTCTTGAATCTCATAATCATCATACCCACTCTCTTTCATGGCTTCTAATAATTCCCTCTTCCTTGCAATTTCATCTTGGATGGCCTTCTCCCTAGCCTTATCCTCATAAAATTTTTCAAGCTTGGCAATGTATTCTGCCCTAATAGGACCTAACAGTGCATTTGGTGCATCACATGGCTTTACTTGGCCTCTTACCCCAGCCAAGTGTTGTTTCAACCTAAGAATACCCCCACCTCCAATAGATTTATGGCATAATTTGCATATCATTTTTCCCTCAACTACATCACAATGAGCCCATGCACTGTCCTTTCCTTTTGGAGCCATGTTTGCTTGAAATAATAACAATTTGCAAATAAATCTGCCATTTAAAAAAAAATTTGCAGCTAAGGAACATGGAAAACCAATGATAAATGTAGGAAAAAAAATGCACATGCAAGCTACAAAATTTGATAGCATAGAGCTAGAGAGTTCATAGGCTTAGCATAGATGATAGATCATTGAAGTGAGAAGTTTATAGCACAAAAAAAATAATTCATGGACAGCAGACCCAAATGAGGAATTATCAAGTGCAAATCCTTACCTGGAAATGCAAAGTAGCTCCCTTAGCCTCCTCTTGATGATGGCAACTCCACTGACAGCTACACACTATCTCCAAAATAGCTCCAACTCCAACTCCAAGATGACTACTTCAGCAAAAACTCCACACTCTCCAAGCTCACAAACAAACTCACAAACACTCCAAATCAGTTGTGTGAGACAAATGAGAGTGAGAGGGGTGTCTTATAGCAAGTGTGAGGGTGTTTTTGGAGGGAAAATCCCTTTCCCTCACCCCCAAAACCCCTAAACCGCCCTCACTTCCCAAAAAACCGTGAACTTTTAGCATTACCGGCGGCCTGTCCATAAACCGGCCGGTTTAGGACGGAACCGGCCGGTTAGCAATAAACCGGCCGGTTCCGGCCTAAACCGGCCGGTTTTTACCGGTTAGGTCACTTTTTCGGGCAAATGAGGTTTGTAACCGGGTTTTTTCACCGGTTCTGACCGGTGAGCCTCCCAACCGGTCGGTTAGGCCGGTAACCGGTCCGACCGGAACGGTTTTTAAAACTATGCTCCGAACACAACAGAGCAGTCCTCTCGGCCCGAAAGCAGTCAGAAACAGCAGATCTAGGAAACAGCAGTCGGATGCAGTTCTACCGGCTTCAGATTTGGATCACCAACGGACGCGGCCCTCAAATAGCTCTGATACCATGTAGGAATTTACAGGGTAAGTTCCTCAGAAAGAACACCAAAAGGACACCGCTCACAACCAGATCACAGATCAATACACCAGTATTTTTGACGTGGTTAAAACCCTCAAAGAGGGAAATAGTCCACGGCCTGCGCCAACGTGGCTACTACAGGCAATTTATTAATCAAAAAATGAAAATTTACATAAGCTTCTCTCATGCACGGATTACCCGAACAATGACCCTCCATGCGCTTTAAATAGAACTCATGGACCAATCGGGTGTCAAGCCACGGATCAAGTGTCGGTAATACCGAGGAGAGAGTGAACCGTTGGATCACTACATATCGTGACCGTCGGATTGTAAGTTACAAAATGTACAACGATAAAGAAACACACTTTACCTAACCCTATACCTAACTCTATACTAGACCAAGTTGAACTTAACTATTTCCTATGTGTCGGAATATCCTAACAGATCTTGGTTTATTTTAATTAAATGCCTACTCTAGGTGTATCCCTTGATCTTTATCTATATTGAGCCTAAACTCTAAAGTAAGTGGCAGAGAGTCAAGGTGAAGCAAGAAATGGTTTGGTTAACGATCTCTCTCCTTGAAATCTAACATACCCGTGCCTCCAATGCTGCAGAGATTGTTGCTTTGACGACTACAAGGTCATCGTTTTAAATACTCTAGGGTCAGATTTCTCAAGCAAAGATTGAAAGGGTGTTCCTATCTCTCTATCAACCAAGCATATGCCTAGATGTAAGTTATTAAATGCAAGACTAGCTTAGAATGATATGCAAGATGAATGAGTGATTCTTAAGGCGAGATTACTTAAATGTTTCCTTAAGTACTTAGTTATGATTTATTTCAAGTTAAGATATCAAGTACTTAACAATGCTTAGAAAAGGTAATATCAACCACAAGACAGGTGTTAAATTCAATAGTGCCAACAAGGTACAACTGCTCAAGTGTTAAATGACAAGATATATGCTCTTAAAAACAAGATCAAATCACAATAGATATCTACTTTAGATATGAACCATAAATCAAATGACAACTAGAGCACTTAATCCACTTAGAACAATCAACAAATGATATTGGATGTTAATGATGATTACTTGAAACAATTTGAAATCTTCCAAGATAAATGCCAATATTACTTAACTCCAATTGTCCAATTAGATTAGAAACCTTTAAGTAAAGAGCACTTAGAGCTTAATTCCAATATGCGATTATTATTCACAAATAGATAGGAGCAATAATGAGGGCACAATTAGATACCAATATTCAATGAGCTCTTAGATCTATTAACCATTCAACAAGGTGAGATTAATGTGCTTTAGGGAGTGAGTTTATTAAATGCGAACTTATAGTGTTGTTGATCATGAACTCACAAGAAAACAAAATGTTAGCTCAATATTCAATGCTAGCAACCTTCTTTACAATAGCACAAGGAACAATTGTGAGCAAGGAAATCTCTTATGCTACTTATGTTCCAATGTTTACCAAATGAGCAATGAGTTAAATTTATGACAATGGAGAGATGGGCCACTTTAGATTCCAAATGCAAGATGCATATGCTTGCCAAATGTGAGAAATAAAAACCCAAATGTTAAATTAACTTTGCCAACACAAAACTTTAGATGAATTAGCCTTCTTATGATGCACGTTTCCACTGTTATATCAAACTTATTATGTAGAGATGACAGTCACCAAAACAATTAGATCTATACCAAATCATGAATGCCTAGTTTACTTAAGTGGCTTATTAATGTACTAGGTACTTCACCAATCAATTTTATGCCAATTTAATGTGGATTTTGTCATTGTTAAGAAGAGATTAGAATGTTGTAGCGACACAATGAGATAAGAAGGGTTAGGAGATCAAACCCTTAGGCCTTAGGCCTTGAAGTTCACTTGCACACATGCCCACAATTTTTCTAAACACTGAAGCACCTACAAACATAAGGTTGTGACTCAAATCCTCTACAAAACCCACCAAGAATCAGTCCCAAATTCAAAATGACTAAACAGAAATGAAATGATGGCAAATGAGGGTCAAGAAAGGGTAACGCTAGGCCCTAGAGGGCTAGCGTTGAGGTGAAGAAGGGTTGGAATGGAGGATGCAAGGCCTGTAAGGCCATGAAGAGCCGCGACAAGGGTGAAAGAGGGCAGCCGAGAGGGAGGGAGGCTGAGCAGAGATGAGGAGGATCAGGCCGAGAGGGAAGGAGGGCAACCGAAGGCAATAGGAGGTCTTTTAAGGCTTGCGGAAGGGATTTCAGGGGAGGCTTAGGGCTTAAGGGCTTATGGCCAGGCCCACAACGGCCAAAGAAACCCACTGTAGGGGCTAGGAAGGCAAGTTGAGGCCCTTAGGGCCCTGCGTCTAGGATTGAAAGGCTGACGGCTAGGGCTTCATGCCCACGTCCAAGGCTAGAGGGCCTAAATTGGCCTGCGGCTAGGCTAAAAAGGGAAGACGGCTAGGGCAGAGGGAGACGCTGAGCCTAGAGGCCCAAAAAAATCGAAACACCTCCCCAAAATTCAATTTTGCTTCAAATATGCAATTTTGTCCAAAATCCATTGATGTTGGCCCTACACAAGTGAAATTACAAGTACCAAAAACCCCAATATATACAAAAATTTCATAACCCCAAGACCCAGTTGCAAAACAAGGGTTAGAAAAAATAATTCTACAAAAAATTATTTTACAAAAATAATTTACAAGTTATATACAAATATACAATGCTTGAAAAGATTTCTTGAGGAATATTATTTTATAATAATGACAATGGCTAGATGTGTTTAGAAATATAGATATTAAACCATAGTCTTAGTGAAGTAAGAAAAACACATAAAATATCCAAGGTCCAAAAAAAGTCAGCCTGTGCCCACAGTTTGTGAACTTGGAGACCAAATGGTCAAGGAACCTGCAAACTCTATATATTTCTTAAGGAAAATCATTAGATCATACAATGAATTGGATCACCTAAGATAAGCCCAAATCTTACCAATAGAATGTTCCTATCATCTACAAATGAAATAAAACTCCATATAATATTGAAGCACAATATAGGAAAGCACATACTCAGCACATACCACAAATCAATGAGACAAAGACACCATGAACTATACCCCAAAGTCTTTTATTGTGAAATTCAAACGTTCTCAGCAGAACAGTGGCTTCACACAGCGTTTACAAAATTACATCTGACCAATGATGACAATAGAAGCTCAATAGTGTTCTATTTATAAAGAAAATCCCTCCAAGTGGAAAATAACGGCTAGTTGGCTTGATCCCCGTCAAAATAATCTCGACCGTCGAAAAGTACTTGATAATCTTTTAATCTTTCTCATCGAAAATATTTATTTTCAAGTAATTTTCGAATTTCTCATTAAAACCATTTTTTATTAATCCAAAAATAATTATTTTGGATTAATTTCCTCAAAAATTTAACTTTGACTTAACCACTAAGGTTCAAGGGCTTAACGTTTTTCAAAATATCCAATTTTGCCTTGGTGGGGGACCTCCAAAATTTGACTCTCATGACCCACGAATTTTTTGGTCATTTTCCACTCGGAGAAATTAATTTCTCTAATTTTAGTTTTTTTACTCTAAATTAATTAATTTTTTGGCTTAGGATTTAATTTTTATTTTGCCAAAATTAATTAATAATAATAATAAAATAAAAATTAATGAATTGACACTTGAGGGATTAATTATTTTTCCACCCTCAAATACTTCAGTCATGGTGTCTAATTGTGAGAGACCATGCACTAAAATATTTTTATATGAAATAATTACATTTTCAACCCTCAAAGGGGGAATACCTGTTCATTATAGACCCTCATAATTTTTATATAATTCTTCGACACAATATGATCTAGTATACCAAGTGATTTGTAATCAAATAGTTCAGTCAAATAGAGTAAATTATTCTCAAATCACTTTTACAACGGACTCGACTAAGAACACTAGGACTCACCTAAGACTTCATCAATAAATTTCACCCTAGCTTTGGGGTTTAATGGAAGGAAAAAACTCTTTCAATTAGCCGTGTTTAGAAACATGGGTAATCGATGAGGTTAAAAAACCTCATAAGATGAGATTTGTTGCCAAAATCATAGGATTACCTAGGTTGTTACATATTTACACGGTCATACTGGTATCATTTACATTACAAATTTGCAAAATGGTTTTACAATGACATAATAAGTTGTTGGTTGATGATTCTGATCTTTTGAAAAAATTAGCACAACTGCTTCCTTGGACTTGTGGCAAAATGTGTGCAACATCTGGCTCCATATGGAGACACGTGCTTCATTAAAGTAACATGAAAATCCAGAATCTTGTATCCAAGAAAACAGAATTCCATCAAATAGATATCCATTCAAAATCGAAATCATCATGCATATATAGAATATTTGCTAGAATAGAAAAATCTACTCTAACAAACTAAAATGCAAAGACATAAAACATAAGTGCATAAAATAAAACTAACTAATGACATAAATGAAAAGGAGTAGGGTTAGAGATACTATACAAAGGATGCCCCATGGCATCAGATGTCATCTGTGTGGCATAATCTGGAACATCTGCTCACTGATAGGTAAATCAATAGGTTGTTTATCAAATGTCCCTTGCTAAAATTTGACCCTCTTTGGATGGTGCAAATGTCTATCATTGTACTCCATACTTCTGTTGAAACCAAGCCTTCTTGTTTTTCTGCTCGGAAGATGGATGGAACAAGGGACGAAGAAACATGATAAACTAGTTGAATGAACTTTGCCTCATACTACGGCGGATGACCCTGTTTTTTAATCTACTCGACATTTTCCAGCTTCTTTGGAACTTCAACATGATACCTTTTTTCCACTTCTCTATACAATCTAACCATACCCCCAGCTGCTGTAGGAATAGTAGTATAAGAGAGATACATTTGAATACATCCTCCTAAATTGGTTGCAAACTTCCTTGAGAGAAGCATTCCCCACACATCTGGAACATCAATAATTGTTATGTCCATGGTGATCATTTTGTACGAATGGTTAGCCAAAGAGACCTATAAATCTTTAACTATGCCATGGACTTCAATTCTCTTTTCGAATCCATGGAGAAAATGTTATTATAAGGCCTAGAGATTCTTAAATTTAACTGATCCATAACCTTCTTAGTCCTAACATTCGTTGAAGCACTGGAATCTTGTTGGAAATACTGAGAGGGGGGGTGAATCAGTGTTTCTTTTTAATTGTTCTTTTTATCACCAAAACACACACACACACACATATATATGGAACACAAAAATAGATAGCTGAAATAAATGCTTTTATTAACACAAACAGTGCAATGAAATAAATACAATATATAACTGGTTGCAATCAGTTGCCAAGCACCAACTTGGACTTTTGTGAGGCTCCAACCTCCAGAGCACCAACTCTGTTCTTCCAAGGCAATAGTTCTACACTTAGGAGCACCAACTCCCAAGGATTCCAATCCTTTCAGTTCTGAGGCTCCAACCCTGTGGGCTCCAACCCAAACCTGGTATAAATTGTTTTGTTGTAGTTCTCTGCTCCCAAACCTGCTGAGCTTCTGCTTCACTCCTGTTCTCCTACTTCTCCTGCCTCTCCTGCCTCTACTGCCTCTGCCTGAACTTCGGCTTCCTCTCACATTGATTATTCGCACACACTTCCTTGTTTTTTCTTGTTTTTGTATTCCTGATGCCTCTGACTATTCGTTTCTGCTTTCCACTGGCTCTTCGGCTTCTTCAACGCTCGCTTCAGCTTCCTCTATGTTGGCTTGTCTTTTGGCCTCCCTCTTCTTCATTGCTTTGGCTTTTCGATTTCCTGTAGCTTCCTCTGTCTCTTCGTGCTCACTGCTACATGTTAAAACTGTAACAGAGCCCCTTTTTTTAAATGATAATAGGCATATACAGGACTTTATTGATTAACGGAGAGACTGTACCAATCAAGACGGACCCACATGCCACATCCCAATCGCAATCGCAATCGGCTTTCGTTCAGGCCTCCTGAACTATCAGAACTGTTATCATAAGCCTTTTGGCCTAAAAAACCCCGCGCAATACAATTATTCTTATACCACAAGTGGTATTTCGGAAGGGCCTTAAGCGGGAACTGGTATTCAGCGGATGGCTTCTGATTCCACTCGGCAGGCGACACGTAGCAGCGGGAAGGAAGAGGATACCGCTTTTTTGGGCGAGTATTCCTCGAGCTATATGTCCACCCGAAATATATGTAGACCGTTGGATCTACAAAGGGATGATCAATGGTGGAGGGTTGGATGCTCAGGTAATGTGGGCCCGCCTTTTTATGGTCGCAAATGTAATACACGAGAACATATGAGAAAACGACCAAAACCGCTAAACGGGCAGACTTCAAATTTATTTCGCCCACATTTATAACATTATCGGGCCCGTTGTGTATATCGCAATCGGCGTTTCAAGGGTGCAAGGCCTTAAGCACTTGCGATGTGTCGGACGCGACATATATATTAAGCCAAACTATAATGTTGCTTCGGGTCCGCAACATATCACTTCGGGGTCTTTCCTTTGTATTTCGGCTTTTACACCGAAAACCCGTTAATACACACAAAAACCTTTACGCGTGGAATTCAAACTTTATACAGTCGGGTTTATAACACCCATCGGGTTCGCCTGTGTAATTGGGCCCCGCTCCTTTGCATCGCAGCGATGCGATATTGCGATCGCCGATCATCGCAGTTGCATGTCGCATGGCCCCGAGGGTCTTTCCCTAGCCTCGTGGCATCACCAACGCCGAACCGTCGATAGTGTATTGTCCGCCGATAGTGTATTTGCCTATTTATATATATTTCTCCACTCCCGATAATGTATTCCATTATAACTACGTTTTCCGCCTCCCGATAGTGTATTTGCATACATTGCTCCCGATAGTGTATTTGCATACATATATGTGTTTTGTAACATATATTGCTCCCGATGGCTCCCGATAGTGTATTTTGTGGCATATTGCTCCCGATAGCTCCCGATAGTGTATTTTGTGGCATATTGCTCCCGATAGCTCCCGATAGTGTATTCTGTGGCATGTTGCTCCCGATAGCTCCCGATAGTGTATTCTGTGGCATTCATTGCTCCGATAGCTCTGTTTGCTTCCTCCGATGGCTCTGTCTGCTCTTTGCTCCTCCGATAGCTTTGTTTGCTTCCTCCGATGGCTCTGTCTGCTCTTTGCTCCTCCGATAGCTCTATTTGCTCCTCCAATAGCTCTATTTGCTCTTTGCTCCTCCGATAGCTCCATTTGCTCCTCTGATGGCTCTGTCTTCTCCACTTGGCTCATTCGATAGCTCTGTTTGCTCCTCTGATGGCTTTGTTTGCTCCTCTTGGCTCCTCAAATATTGCCATATTGACATTAATGACAATCTATGTCAACAATCTCCCCCTTTGTTATTGACGGCAATATTCTTCTTCTCTCCCCCTTTGACATCAATGGCAAAGGAATGCATACGGACTCCCCCTGTCAAACTGCTCCCCCTGTAGAACTACTCCCCCTGTCCTGCAACATCTTTATGAATGAACTTGAGTGATGCTAAAGAAATAACCCCCATCTTTTGACGAACATGTTCAAATGCTTCTCGAGGAAGGGGTTTTGTGAAAATACCAGCTATCTGCTCCTTAGTATTGATATATTCCAAGATGATGTTTTGTTCAGCTACTTGTTCACGAAGGAAATAATACTTGATTGGTATATGTTTGGTATTTGAGTGCATCACTGGATTTTTGCTGAGATTGATAGCACTTGTGTTATCACAATGATGGTAATTGGTTGATCTGTACCTATGTTGACATCTTTTAGAGCTTCCTTCATCCATGGTATTTGATTACAACAGTCTGCTGCAGCTATATACTCGGCTTCGGCTGTGGATAATGATATGGATGTATGTTTTTTGTTGAGCTAAGATACTAAACAGTCTCCTAGGAAGAACGCATTTCCACTAGTACTTTTCCAATCATCTACACTTCCGGCCCAATCAGTGTCGGTGTATGCAGTTACAGTCAGTGTTGAGCTCTTAGGGTACCAAAGACCGAAATCAAGAGTTCCTTTCAGATATCTGAGAATTCTTTTTACAGCTAACAAATGGGATTGTTTAGGCGCAGATTGAAATCTTCCCACCATTCCTACTACCTGCATTATGTTGGGTGTTGTAGCAGTTAAGTACAAAAGGGCTCCAATTATTGACCAGTAATGAGTTGCATCTACTCGAGGGGAGTCATCATCTTTGCTCAATTTACAATTTGTGGTCATAGGTGTGCTCATGGGTGCACAGTTTTCCATTCCATATCTTTTAAGCATGTCTTTAAGATATTTGGCTTAATATATAAACAATCCTGCTCTGGTTTGAGATACTTGTAGTCCAAGGAAGTGAGATAACTCTCCTATCATTGACATCTCGAATTCTCTTGACATGTTTTGAGAAAATTCATGGCTCATTTCATCATTATTGCTAGAAAAAATCGGATCATCAACATAAACAAGTGTGACTAGTAGCTTACCTTCATCCGTCTTTATGTAGAGATTACTTCCTGCGACTCCCTTCTTGAAGCCTTGTTGTTGTAGATAGTGATCCAATATTGCATACCAAGCTCTAGGAGCTTGTTTCAACCCATATAATGCCTTTTTCAACTTACAGACTAAGTCTTTTCCTTCCATTAGATCAAACCCTTCTGGTTGCTCCATGTAGACTTCTTCCTTGAGTTCCCCATTCAAAAAAGTTGATTTTACGTCCATTTGATGGACTTTGAATCCTTTTGAGCAAGCAAATGCCAAGAACATCTTGATCGCTTCCATACGAGCTACTTGTGCAAATGTCTCTTCAAAGTCAATTCCTTCAATTTGTGAATAGCCTTTGCAGACAAGCCTTGCCTGGTTTCTGATAACTTGTCCTTCTTCATTCATTTTATTTTTGAATACCCACTTGGTTCCTATTATGTTTTTGTCCTTTGGACGAGGTACCAGCTCCCATGTCTCATTCTTCTCAATTTGGGACATTTCTTCTTCCATGGCTTTTACCCAATGAGGATCCTTACTTGCTTGTGCAAATGTTTCTAGTTCTATCATGGATAGAAGAGCAATAACGTTTCTCTTTGGTGTAATTATCATCCTTCTTCGGGTTTGCATCCCTTCATCTCTATTGCCAATAATCTGCTCTTCTGGATGATATTTCTGGAGAAACTTCTTTAAAGGGGTATGATATGATGTGGTTCTTTTTCCTCTTCTTCTTCTTCCTGATCTATTTCTTCTTCTTTAGGTTCTTCTTCTTCAATGAGAGGATCATCTTCATGTTCTTCAATTTCTTTTTCTGGAAGGTCTTCATCAATCTTTACATCAATGCTTTCCACTATTTTCTTTAGTCGAAAATTGTAGCACTTGTAGGCTTTGCTCCGTGTAGAGTATCCAAGGAATATCCCTTCATCAACCCAAGAATCAAACTTTCCTGGTGAGCCATCATTGATTTTTATGAAGCACTTGCTTCCAAAGATCTTGAAGTACTTCACTGAAGTAGGTCTTCCTTTCCATACTTCATAAGGATTTTTTTCACAATTTGGTCTTAATTGAGTTCGATTCAAGGTATAGACAGCTGTCCCTACTGCTTCTCTCCAGAATTTTGGTTACAAGTCTGCTGCTAATAACATTGTTCTTGCCATTTCTTGAACTGTCCGGTTTCTTCTTTCAACTACCCCATTTCGCTGGGGTGTTCTAGCAGCAGAGAATTCTCTTTTAATTCCATGTATGTTACAGAACTCATTAAATTCTTTTGATGTGAATTATCCCCCTCTATGTGTTCTGAGGCACTTAATTTTTGAGTCCTTTTCATTTTCTACAAGTGCTTTTAGATTCTTAAAACACTCAAATGTTTCAAATTTATATTTTATAAAATATATCCACATCATTCTAGTATAGTCATCAACAAATAAAACAAAGTACCTTTCTCCTTGGAGTGCCTGATTTCTAGTTGGTCCACATAAATCAGCGTGGATGATCTCCAAGGGCTTTGATGTAGAGAGCTCCTTGATCTTGTGGTTGGTTCTGGTTTGCTTTCCATGTTGACAAGGACCACATACTCTTTGATTTGGTTTGAATAGCCTTAGGATGTCTCGTACAGCTTTAATCTTACTAATATTGATCAGATTTTCGAAGCTTGTATGTCCAAGTTGCTTGTTCCACAACCAACTTTCATCTGTCTTACTCAAGTAGCATTTATGCTCTTGAATCTTATTCAAAATGTAAATGTTGTCTGGTGTTCTAACCCCTTTCACCACAAGTTCCCCCGAGGAAGAGTTCCTTATATCACAGTCTTTGGTGCTATAGACAACATTATGTCCTTGATCACAGATTTGGCTGACACTCAGGAGGTTGTGTTTGAGCCCGTCTACTAGCAAAGCATCTTGAGCTTTTCCTTTTCCATTGATGAGGGTAACAATTCCTTTTCCCGCAATTCTGCCAAATCCACTTCCAAAGGACACATTTCCTTCCTTTTTGCTCAATGAGACAAACTTCCTTTTGTCTCTTGTCATGTGTCTGGAGCACCCACTATCCACAAACCAATGATTTTCATTATTTTGAGCATATAGAGCCAGGCCACATTTATCCATGTTGGGATTCTCACTACTTGCCTTTCCTCTTTTGAGAGCGTAGTTTTGTTCATAGTGTCCATTATTGTAGCAAATGAGCGAATCAGATCAAATTTGGTCAAGGAATCAAACGAATTGAAGGTTTTGATTTGTCCCTGCCTTTTGGGGCCATATGGTTTGATTATTTGATCCTTTAGCTTTGGTGTTTCACTCTTGCGAGCCATGCAATGTCTGGCTTGATGACCAAAGTTTTTACAATGAAAACAATGTCCAAGAAAGATAGTTTTGTACCTGTTGTAGTAGCCACGGTTTGAGTCAATTTCCTTCCTTGGAATTACTCCCGCTTCATTCTTTGGATTTGAGATGGGCCTTTGATGGAATATTGGTTTGTATTTGCTGTAGTATCCATGATTTGAATCCACATTCTTCTTTGGTGTTATTCTCTCTTCATTCTTTGGATCTGGGATGCGCCTTTGATGACATACTTTTTCTTCTTTTGGGTTGCTGGAAAGTGCATTGGCATAGCTTTTCACACTATTCTTAGTGCTTGATGATTCTCCTTTAAAACCTATTCCAAACTTGTCATGTTGAGGTTTTTGACTTTTCAGGATAGTCTCAAGTATTTGAGAGCTTTTCCAACCCTTTTTAACTTGCTCCAATTCCTTCCTCAAAGATACTATTTCGGCTTCATGTTCTTCGCAAGTCTCTTCTTTTTCTTTTAGCTTTGTTTCCAAGAGATCTTCTCTTCTTCTTGTTTCCTCGTTTTCTACCTTGAGAGAAATGATTTTATTCCGTAATTTCTCATTTTCTTCAATGGCACTTATTAACAGTTCATCTACATTTCCTTCTAGCCCTGAGTCATCTTCATTTGTGAATGCCATGAATAATGTTTCTTGGCTTTCATCATGGTCACTTTCCTCATCTGATTTCCTTTTGATGACTACAAATTCATCCTCATCAGACTCATCTTGCTTAGAGAAGAAGTTCTTCTTATTGGTCCCTTTCTTTTTGTATACCCTTCTTTTAGAGTTTCCTTTATCATCACTATCATGTTTATGAGGACATTTTGCAGCATAATGACCTATTTTTCCACATTTGAAATAGATAAAAGGGTACTTACCTTTTAGCTTAGATCCTTTCTTCAGCTTTTGTACAAATTGAGCCAATTCAGATTCCACATCAGAGTCATCACTACAGTCATTCCTTTCTTTCCCTTTCTATGATTTTGAGGCCTTGAATGTTGCATCTTTGGAGCTTGGGCCACCTTTTCTCATCTCATAGGCAATGAGGATTCCATGGAATTCATCCATCTTGAGAGCATCTAGATCCTTTGCTTCTTCTATGGCGCTTATTTTGGAGTCAAATCTGTCTGGAAGACATCTTAAGACCTTTTGAACAATGGTACTTTCTTCAATCTTTTCATCCAATCCTTTTAGGGAGTTGACCACTTCAGCTACTCGGAGGAAGTATGATGAAATATCTTCTTCATCTTCCATCTTCAGACTTTCAAATTGCCTTCTATGAGTTTGAAGCTTTGCCTTCTTGACTTTTGAGTCTCCATCGTATAAGCCAACTAGCTTATCCCATATTTCTTTGGCAGAGTTACAATTCATGACTTTTTTAAACACGGAATCAGTGATTCCACGAGTGATGGAGTTCAAGGATTTTGCATTTGCAATGTAGGCTTTCCTCTCATCTTGATCTGTTGGAAGGGTGGTAGGAATTTGGGACTCATTTAGAACGAAATGCCGGACTTCAGGTCCAAGGGACATTAAGTAGTAGGTCATTCTCTTTTTCCAGAAACCAAAGTTGGTGTCGTCGAACAGAGGAGGTTTTCCTGACGCTTCGTGATTTCTCATCATGACTACGAATCCTTCTTCAAGTTGTTAGGCTAATATGAAGAAGCCCGCTCTGATACCAATTGTTGGAAATACTGAGAGGGGGGATGAATCAGTGTTTCTTTTTAATTGTTCTTTTTATCACCAAAACATATATATATATATATATGGAACACAGAAATAGATAGCTGAAATAAATTCTTTTATTAACACAAACAGTGCAATGAAATAAATACAATATATAACTGGTTGCAATCAGTTGCCAAGCACCAACTTGGACTTTTGTGAGGCTCCAACCTCCAGAGCACCAACTCTGTTCTTCCAAGGCAATAGTTCTGCACTTAGGAGCACCAACTCCCAAGGATTCCAGTCCTTTCAGTTCTGAGGCTCCAACCCCGTGGGCTCCAACCCAAACCTAGTATAAACTGTTTTGTTGTAGTTCTCTACTCCCAAACCTGCTGAGCTTCTGCTTCACTCCTGTTCTCCTGCTTCTCCTGCCTCTTCCTGAACTTCGGCTTCCTCTCACACTAATTATTCGCACACACTTCCTTGTTTTTTCCTATTTTTGTATTCCTGATGCCTCTCACTGTCTGTTTCCGCTTTCCACTGGCTCTTCGGCTTCTTCAATGCTCGCTTCTGCTTCCTCTATGCTGACTTGTCTTTTGGCCTCCCTCTTCTTCATTACTTTGGCTTTTCGGTTTCCTGTGGCTTCCTTTGTCTCTTTGTGCTCACTGCTGCGCGTTAAAACTGTAATAGAGCCGCTTTTTTTAATGATAATAGGCATATACAGGACTTTATTGATTAACGGAGAGACTGTATCAATTAGGACGGACCCACATCCCACGTCGCAATCGCAATCGTAATCGGCTTTCGTTCAGGCCTCCTGAACTATAGGAATTTTTATCATAAGCCTTTTGGCCTAAAAAACTTTGCGCAATACAATTATTCTTATACCACAAGTGGTATTTCGGAAGGGCCTTAAGCAGGAACTAGTATTCAGCGCATGGCTTCCAATTCCACTCGGCAAGTGACACATAGCAGTGGGAAGGAAGAGGATACTGCTTTTCTGGGCGGGTATTCCTTGAGCTATATGTCCACCCAAAATATATGTAGACCGTTGGATCTACAAAGGGATGATTAATGGTGGAGGGTCGGATGCTCAGGTAATGCAGGCCCGCCTTTTTATGGTCGCAAATGTAATACACAGGAACATAAGAAAAAAAGACCAAAAACGCTAAACGGGCGGACTTCAAATTTATTTCGCCCACATTTATAACATTATCGAGTCCGTTGTGTATATCGCAATCGGTACTTTCAGGGGTGCAAGGCCTTAAAGACTTGCAATGTGTCGGATGCGACATATACTTTAAGCCAAACTATAATGTTGCTTCGGGTCCACAACATATCGGTTTGGGGCTTTTCCTTTGTATTTCGGTTTTTACACCGAAAACCCGTTAATACACACAAAAACCTTTACGCGCAGAACTCAAACTTTATACAGTCAGGTTTATAACACCCATCGAGTCCGCCTGTGTAATTGGGCCCCGCTCCTTTGCATCGCGGCGATGCGATATTGCGATCGTCGATCATCGCAGTCACATGTCGCATGGCCCCGGGGGTCTTTCCCTTGCCTCATGGCATCGCCAACGCCGAACTACCAATAGTGCATTTCCCTATTTATATATATTTCTCCACTCCCGATAGTGTATTCCGTTATAACTATGTTTTCCGCCTCCCGATAGTGTATTTGCATACATATATGTGTTTTGTGGCATATATTGCTCCCAATGGCTCCCGATAGTGTATTTTGTGGCATATTGCTCCCGATAGCTCCTGATAGTGTATTCTGTGGCATAGCTCCCGATAGTGTATTCTGTGGCATTCATTGCTCCGATAGCTCTGTTTGCTTCCTCCGATGGCTCTGTCTGCTCTTTGCTCCTCCAATAGCTCTGTTTGCTCATCTAATGGCTCTGTTTGCTCTTTGCTCCTCCAATAGCTCTGTTTGCTCCTCTGATGGCTTTGTCTGCTCCTCTTCGCTCCTTCGATAGCTCTGTTTGCTCCTCTGATGGCTCTGTTTGCTCCTCTTGGCTCCTCGAATATTGCCATATTGACATCAATGACAATCTATGTCAACGAATCAAGCATGCAATTATGAAGCAAACGGTCATTAACATCCAAGGTGAGAAAGAAAGTTTGATGATCCTCATTGGTCATGTAGCAATTCAAATATTTTAACTTAATTTCTTCGTCTTTTGGATGTGAATCAACCTTGTCCTATTGGGCCATGCCTAAAGCCTTGAAGAATGTTGCCCTTTGAAAAGCAATTTTTAAGAGCTTGAGCACAGGGACAAACATTTTAATACTATTTATCCATGCATCCCAATCAACCTTTAACCCTTATTTATATTTTTCAGATGCAACCTACTTATTCTGACTTTGCTCTTTACCCTTTTTCTAATAAGTATAACCCTTACTTCTAGCAATTTCCAGAATTTGTTCCTGAGATGGAGTTTCACCATATATTTGTGTGATAGGATCCTTTTCGTCACTGAAGTTATTGATCGCGAAGGAGGAGGAAATCATATCTATGCAACGACTTTCCTTGGAAGAATTCTGACTTACATTATTTATTTGTTCATTTGTTGCTTCATCCAAGATTTTTCTAGCAATAGCACATGCACTTTCTTCATGGAAACTTTCACATGGTCTGCAAAACGGGATAGGTTGATCAACAACATTGGTAGACTCAAGAGGAGTAGGAGGTCTTTGATCATTAGGAGGATTCCTTCTTGGCCATGGATTATTGTTTCCTCTATTATTATTGTTATTTCTAGGCTGCACATTCTGCACTAGATTTTTTTCCATCTGAATTGGCCTAGACTGCATATCACTTATCGTTCTAGCATGCTCAATTCTCATTTCTTTAACTATTTGAGTTAGTTCTTTAGTTGAGTCACGCTCTTCTTCCTTAATTTATTTTCCTTTAGACTTGACCGGACCTCTTTAAAAACCAGGGATCTCTGACATACCCGAAGCTTCTTATCCTTTTCTAATACTTCTGTTGTGTTCTGAGCAGCAGTTAAATTGGCAAGTTTGGCACGTATAATCTCATATTGAATGTCAACACCAAAGGCTTCAAGATATTGCTCTAATATTGTCTTGACTGGCGGCTTGTAATCTTAAGTCATGTCTTTTAGAAGACCGTTAAAGCTTTGATTAAATTTCTCAACCGTCTCATTATCTCTTTTCTTAAAAGAGTTAAGTTCTTTAACCAAATATTTTCCTTCTCTTTTATCCCCAAATTTATCCTTGAAAGCACTTGTGAGAGCTTGCAATGAATCAAAAGCATTATTAGGCTTGTCATGAAACCAATCCAATACAGCATCTTCTAATGAGAGGACAAAAAACCACATTCTAACATCCTCGTGATTGTATGCAGTTGCATCAACATATCTGTGTAGAAAAGTTGTGAATTCTTTGATGTGCGCCTCAACATTGACTGCATTATTCCCTTGGAAAAATGGAAGCTTGTCTATAGCAGCATTTGGAAGATCGTGAAGATACCCTTGAATGTTGGCAAAGCAACAAGGACTATAATAAGCCATGAAATCTTGATTGGCGAGATTAATGAAAAGCAAGTGGATATCAGGGAGGGATTCCTGTCCGAGAAAGATTAAATTCTTTCTAGAATGTAATTTTAGTTAACCAAGCTCTTAGAGCCTTTTTAGAATTGGGAGCGGGGTTAACCAAGCTACAAGGATTTCTTCTAGAGTAAGCTCTTGTGAATGGATGAATAAGTGGAGTCGCCAACCAAACAAGTAACCAATCAAAATGTCTAGGTGTTAAAGGTGCAGATAGAGAAGATGAGAACATTAGTGAGAGGAAAAAAGATAAGGTGATGAAAAGATGAAGAGATATAATGGTGCCAGAAAATGTGGCGTTGATGGGATAAGGAATGATGAGATAATGAGAAGACGAAGACGATTAAGAGGAATGCCGCAAAGCCAAGGTCCAATAAATTGATCTCAGACAACAGCGCCAAAAAATGTTATGGTGTTGTCGGCTAAAATGAAAAGATCAGAGATGAGGGATAAAGATAAAAGATGGAAAAAATCTCATGAGGACCAAGGACAAAAAAATCTCTCCTCGGCAACAGCGCCAATAAATGTTGTCACTCGGACTGTACAGGCACCAAAGCAATGACTAAGGTCGAGGGTTATCATTACGATCCCCGACCTCTCCGTTCTAGCTCTCTCTCAACAACAGGCTATGGGGGATAGTCCCTATGAGATGTGAGAAATGCGAGACTCGTTGGTAACCAACAAGTCCGAGAGACATAGTTGAATGGCCTAGCCACTTGTTTGATTTAGCAAGATTTATAGATTAAATTAGATTTAGATGTGAGACCAATGCCTTATGGAGTCAATTTCTTGCTTTATATCGATTAGGGACCAAATGACTGGATGAACAACCATTGCTTAAATGCTTAACGATCCTATATGCTATGCAAATCTTATGACTTAGGTGAGATGCAATATCTTGGTTTATTTTAATTAAATGCCTACTCTAGGTGTATCCCTTGATCTTTATCTATATTGAGTCTAAACTCTAAAGTAAGTGGCAAAGAAAAGTCAAGATGAAGTAAGCAATGGCTTGGTTAACAATCCCTCTGCTTGAAATCTAACATACCCGGTGCCTCCGGCGCTGCAGAGATTGTGACTTTGATGACTGCAAGGTCATTGTTTTAATAGGGCCAGACTTCTCAAGCAAAAATTGAAGGGGTGTTCCTATCTCTTGATCAACCAAGCGTATGCTTAGAGGTAAGTTATTAAATGCAAGACTAGCTTAGAATGATATGCAAGGTGAATGAGTGATTCTTGAGGTGAGATTACTTAAATGTTTCATTAATTACTTAGTTATGATTATTTCAAGTTAAGATATCAAGTACTTAACAATGCTTAGAAAAGGTAATCTCAACCACAAGACAAGTGTTAAATTCAATAGTGCCAACAAGATACAATAGATACCCACAAGGTACAATTGCTCAAGTGTTAAATGACAAGATATATGCTCTTAAAAACAAGATCAAATCACAATAGGTATCTACTTTAGATATTAACCATAAAACAAATTACAACTAGAGCACTTAATCCACTTAGAACAATCAACCAATGATATTGGATGTCAATGATGATTACTTGAAACAATTTGAAATCTTCCAAGATAAATGCCAATATTACTTAACTCCAATTGTCCAATTAGATTAGAAACCTTTAAGTAAAGAACACTTAGAGCTTAAGGTTAGAATATGTAACTAGGTTCGGTCTTCATAATGACATGTGTAATCATGATTTTATGTAATTAATGTAAAGAAGAAAAAAAAAATTATACTTGAGACATGGATTTCATGCTCAAGGAATTTTATTTTATAGATGAAGCTCCCATTGTGAGCTATTAGGTTTGGTCATTAAGTCATAAAATCAGTTAAGTCAATGTCATGTATTGAAGACCCATTTTGGGCATGTTACATGTTGTAAAAGAGAATTTATTTGAGTCCTAAACCCTCCAAGACCTCGTCACAGGCACTCATTCAAGTCGGTGTTCCAAAGAAGCTATAGATTGTTCCAAAAGGAGAAGTCAGCCTAGACACAAGCACAAATAGGCTTATTTTGCATGGACAGACTACTATATAAAGGAGGACTCGGCCTCACTTGAAGAGCATTCGTTCAAGCATCTGAAATAGAAGATCAAGTGCGAGAAACACAAGAAGAGAAGCCTCTCATCAAGCGAATAAAGGATAAGGAGGAGCCGAAGTGATTTTGATCTATTTTGGGGAAAATGCCTCTCACACGTGCAAAGAAGATTAGTCCCATCTGTTGCAGAAGAAGTCGATTTATCACAGTCATCTTAGGAGACCGAATCAAGGAAGAATCCAAGTCAACTATCAAGCCGAATTGTAGAAGAAGGAGATATTATCCAAGCGAGAAGGAAATCAAGGGATAAAATCATTGTTTGTCCCTTGTACACACTGCAACTAGGGTTTCTGAAGAGGTTGAGAATTGCAAGTCTATGTCAATAGGCCGAAATTTGAGAGAAGTCGAGATCTATGGTGAAGCAATCAGTTTGACTAACGTTGACTCAAGGAAGAAGAATTGTTTCAAGGAAGTCTTGTGACTTGGTCTTGGAGAGGTTGTTAGGTTAAGGGTCTTTGAATTCATCACTTGAAGATTCTATAAGAAAAAGAATTCGTTTGGGTTTTCCTCTCAAGTTGGAGAGGTTTTGGCCCTGGTTGATCGCCTACATTTTGTGTCCCTTGTCTCATGATTATTTATGATTTGGTAGTTGTTTGATGATAGAAAACATTAATATAATCAAGTGAAAGAAGAAGCTAATAAAGACTAAGTAAAATTGCATCACAAACAGTTATTATCTCAAAAGAAATCACCTCATCCCTCTGCCCTAGATTTCTCAACATGGTTTCAAAGCTAAGGTGACAAGACAAGGAAGGGCAGCTCAATAAGGGACACTCAAGAAGAATATCAAGGGCATCAAAGAATCAAGAAGATCTTCTCATGTCCAACGCATTTTGAAGACAAAGGCTATATCATCATCATGAAGGAAGTGTCAAAACCCTAGATCGATCAAAGAAGAAGTCCACAGTTAAAGCACCCTTGGGATCCACGCTCAAGTCATCATCACTAGGAAGGAGACCTCAAGAGACCCTAATTCTTCTTGAATTGAAGAAATCAACAAATCAAAGCATCTTGAAGTATACTCATCCAAGGGAAGCAAGAAGAAACGAGTTGTTGGCATCATCAAAAGTCTAAAGGCAATCTCCCTCTCTTTGGAGTCAAGGATCACTTTTAAAGAAAACCATCTTCATCAAGAAGTTTTCTATTATCTATATCATCATCAAATTCAAGAAGGCAGTAGGTTGAAGGAGCATCTTCACAAGTAAGTATATTTATGTCTACATCTGAATCTGTCAAAATGTCTTTTTGCAAGGAAAGCAACAAACTGGTTGGGGCTTCAAACTTTCTTGCATGGAAGAAAAGAACAAATTTGAACCTCATAGAAAATGAGGTCATGGAACATGTTAAGGGCTCAATCACCAAACCTCCAAAGGAAGATGCTCAAGCACTTGCAAGGTATATGAAAGGGGAAGTAAGGGCTCAAAGGATTCTCATAGAATCCATCAAGGATCCCCTCATTCCCTATGTATCAAAATTAGAAACATCAAAAGAAATATATGACAAACTTGTAGAATTGTTCTCTATAAGCACTGTAGGAGAAGTAATCTCGTTAAGGAAAGAACTCTACAAGATGAAGATATCAAAAGAAGAAGGAATAGCCTCATACTTTATGAGGATATCTGAAATAAGAGATCAACTACAAGAATTGGGAGAGATAATGTCTGACAAAGAGATGACTACCATAGTGCTCAATGCACTACCAGAAGAATGGGGCAACTTCACATCAAGTATCTATGGGAAAAAGGAAGCTACTCCATTCAATGATTTGTGGTCACTATGCAAAATTGAAGAAACCAGGTTGAAGGCAAAATCTGATGTAGGATCAAATGAAAAAACTCAAGCATATGTTGCTATGGCAAAAAGAAAAGGGAAGTTTGGGAAATTTGGTCCTCAGAAAAGAAAGAAGAATATGGAAAAGATTCAATGCTACGGATGTCAAGAATATGGGCACTACAAGAGAGATTGTCCTAAGCTTAAGAAGGACAACAACAAAAGAGGAAGGGAAGAAGTGGAGGAAGCTGAAAAGAAGAAATCCAAGAAAGAGGAAGTAAAAGATCTCTACTATGATTGAGATATTCTTCCTCACCCAGTTCTTTTCAAGTTTTTGTCTCAAGTTCTTCTGTTGTAAAATATAGCTATCATAGGAATCATTAGAGGCATGATAGGATGCATCATAGCATCATAGAAGCATATGATTGAAGGCAAGAGCTCATGACATCATCATAAAGAAGCATGAAAGATAACTGAAATAGAATTCTATGGTTGTCACCTATAGAAGGATGTAGCTCTTAGTAACCTCATTAGAAGTATAAGTAGTACTTATGGGAAAAAGAAATTCATCTAGTATAAAACTCATTATACATCATTCAAAAAGGAACATTTGCAGAATGACAATGAACAAGATCCTCCGTTGGAATCTTCATTGGAAGGTTCACCTTTTGGAGGAAGCAATTGTCTCACCGGGAATTCCAACTTGTATTGGACTCATGGGATGATGGTATGATGTCAAAAAGAAGTGTAGTGGGTCAAGGGATTGAAGTCCTTTCAATCAAGGAAGCTACCGAAGGAAGTCTAGATGACCAAAAGAAAGAGATGAGGTATGTATGCTCGTACTTCATAAAATAGAGGCATGTCATATGGTTGCAGATATCATAAATAAGTGCTCTACCTCAAGAGCATGATCAAAAGAAAGGATCACCTCATGTGAAAGGATGCATGAAGGCATGGTTCACGCATTGACTAGATAAAATCAACATAATATGTCCTCATATGAAATATGAGGTGGTTACCAAAGTTACAGGAACTATGATTGAAAGTTCCTGGGAGGAAACGTGTGAATAAAGAAAGGAAGAGATCATGAAAAATACAACTATGGAGAAGGCAATCAAGATCCAAGGACTAGAAGATTTGACTATGATATCTCCATGGGAAAGATATGAAGATCCTGATAAAGTCTGAAAAAGATAGAGACACTTGACGTTGTATATCTTTTTGGAGATGTGTCAATATATATGCAGGATGTTGATGCAAACAAGGAGATGTCATGATGAAAGACTATCACAAAGGAATTTTTGATTTAATGTTCATTTTCTATTTTTGAATAATATCTGGATTGGCTAATGTAGGGCTACCAAAGGAAAAGTTGTAGATGTCATCTACAACTGACACTCATGTGGTAGGATGAAAGATCCTGAAGGAAACATGATGTGAAGAAGGTAGCAAGGCATGAAGTAAAGGTCAGATATGGACTAATGGATCACTTTCCAATGAAAGAACGGATGACATGATTGACATGATTCATGAATGAAAGTGATGGATTGTCGATGCCCTACGAAGAAGTCCCAAAAAAAATAAGACTCCTGAATAAAGAAAAGGAAGTTCATGACATCGAAAGGAGAAGCTCTTCAAGCAGTTGGTTGTCCCATGATCTCCACCTAATGAGTGTGAAAATTTGGATGCCCAAATTTCTACTGCAACAACTAATTACGTTTCTCCTATTTGTTAATTACTGAACCAAATTATTTACTGTTTCCTACAATAAACACTGAAATGAATACACTGCAGCCTACACCATTTAAATTTATAAGTGAATACAAGAAACTGAACAAGAAAGAAATACAACACATCTAAACAGTTATTTTTGGACAAATGTCCCTAGAAAAACCCAATGCGGGAAAACCGATGCAGCAACTCTAAGGGTTTTATTATTATGCAGTAGTAATTTCTGAATACAATCTTTGAATGCCTTCCCGGCAATCCAATTACAGAGAATATCATTGACAGAAAGATAAGTGAGGTTACCTCACACTATCACTAGAAATCCTGGCTAATCCAGCCACTGAATGAGCTGCCTCTACTTAGTCACTGCGTCAGCCCAACGTCACACCCTCTGGGGACAGCGTCACCCCTTCAAATGATCGATTTGCCTCTGAGATTATGACTTCCGTTATCCCGGTTTCACACCCCGGCTTCCAGCTCAAAAATCGATCTCCCCAGCAAATTTTCGAATTCCCTCTTGGCTTCTGCACTGCCTCTACGTGGCTTTGCGTCATCCTCTCTCGCGCTACTTTGTCTCTGTTGGATCTCTCTCTACCTTCTCTGCTAAGTATTCTACGACCAGGAAAGATTTCCCTTCGGATACTATCCTTGCCCCTTATTGCAAAAGATCACTATCGAAAATCTCTCCGACAGCTACTCTGCTTTAGAAAATCAAACTTCTGATCTCCCCTCTATGTGTTCTCCAAGTGCCCCTCAAAGCCTCCCTGCAAATTTTGAGACTTAAAGCACATTTGATGCTACCAGAAATCAACACTCCCTCTTAGCGGGGAATGTGCTCTAGCAATGCACCCTGCTGAAGCATCATTCTATTTTGTAGCATCTCCTTTTCCGTTGCTAATGTCTGACATCCTGTCCACCAACTACTGCGCAAATGTTGCATTTGTATTGCTACTGACCCTTCCACTGTCACCCCTGCATCTGTACTTCAACTCCCTCTTAATTCTGCATCCATGTTGTTGTTGGCACTGCCACTACCAATACTGCATTTGCACTGCACCCTTCTCCAACTGTTGTTGCTACTGCATCAGCAATGGAAAAGCATCCCAAATTACTGAATTGGTGTTCAGTATGATGCATCTCGTTGCTGGAGTCTGACTGCTACTAGTCTCTACGCTGACCCTCTGAAGCCTTTGCACTGTTGCTGACCTCTACTCTGTGCCAACTGCACTGCTGTCAACTCTAGCTTTGCGATGCTCAGTCTCTAGTGCTCCTAGCCACTACAATTGTCACTCCGGCACTCCTCTGCACCAACTGACACTTGTCCGTCTTACTATTTCTCATATGGGCTCCCGTAGCAAGGAATTGATCTGAGAGGTGGGCTACTCAAGTATCCTACCCATCTGCAGTCCTTTCAAACTACAACTCTAAATCACCCCAACCTCCCTCCTGGAAATGCCTGGGTTGTCATGATGAACTCCTCCTCCTCGATCTTTGCGGTTGCAACCTTTGGATCATGCTTCTCATCTTTATCCTTCTTCCTGAGAGGACATTATGTTGCGTAGTGACCGAATTCACCACACTTGAAGCATTGATCTTTGAAACATCTTTCTTCTACTTTTGTTGCTCCTGCTGTCCCTTGGATGCGAGGGCTGCATTCTCTTCCTCCTCCTTGGGCTTCGACCCACTGCTGCTGCTCCCGTCAAGTTTACACTTGACCAAGTCTCTCCTCCTCTCCTCTTGCTTAAGCGCTGCCCACATTTCATCCCAGTTAGGTAAAGGCGCCCTACCTAGGATGGTCTGGACAAATACTTGCCACTCCTTAGATACTGAATTTAGGGGCAGTGTTACCATCTCAAAACCTTGAGGTGTTGACCCCATAGTTGCCAGCTCATCTCAGGTCTCTTGAAGCTTAGTGAGGAACAGATCATTGTGCTCCCCCTTATGCATCTGTAGAGATCTCATCTTCTGCTCTAAGTACATCTTCTGTTGCTCGAAAGATCCTTGATACAGCGTCGACAATGCATTCCACATCCCCTTTGCAATGTTTCTGCCAGCGATATGACAAACTATATGATCCTTCACTCCGTCGAGTATCATTCTCTTTGTCTTCGCCATTTCTCCCTTGTACTTCTTGAGCGGATCTAGAGCTGCGGGCTCAACTACCACGCTGTCGACGTAGACTTTGAGAAAATGCTCATCCAAAAGGCATGACATCTTTGCCTTCCAGATCACATAGTTGGATGCCCCATCCAACCTATCCTAATCTCTCAGTGCACTGGTTGCCATCTCTGCCAATCGAAAAAGTCGAATGACCTCCTCTATCCTATTGTTGCTCAACAAATGAGAATTTGAATTCCCTGGCTAGGAATTCTCTAAGGAAGAAATTCCATCAAGCGTCTTTTCTTTCTTCTGACGTCTTTTTGCCCAGCAACTGCCTGTAGAAAACTACGTCACACCAAGAACCCGTCTTCGTTGAAGCTTCTACTGCGTTGCTCCCTTTGCCGCTGACAAATTTCGATCTAGAAATCCTACCTCTTTGTCGACTCACTCAAAGACAGATTTATCACAAAAATCTAGCCTTCCTAGCCTAAACTGCGTAATCCCTCTGGGGATTCGAATTGTTGCTTTTGCAAGAATTTCAAACTCCCTTTCTCCTTCAGCGTTGGGCTCTTCCAGCACTGTTCTCTTGTTTCACCTGCAGCTCTGATATCATGTGAAAATTTGGATGCCCAAATTTCTACTGCAGCAACTGATTACGTTTCTCCTATTTATTAATTATTGAACCAAATTATTTATTGTTTCCTACGGTAAACACTAAAACGAATACACTACATCCTACACCATTTAAATTTATAAGCAAAAACAAGAAATTGAACAAGAAAAAATACAACACATCTACACAGTTATTTTTGGACAAATGTCCTCGGAAAAACCCAATGCGGGAAAACCGATGCAGCAGCTCTGAGGGTTTTATTATTATGCAGTAGTAATTTCTGAATACAATCTTTGGATGCCTTCCCGGCAATCCAGTTACAAAGGATATCACTGACAGAAAGATAAGTCAGGTTACCTCACACTATCACTCGAAATCTTGGTTGATCCAGCCACTGAATGAGCTGCCTCTACGCAGTCACTGCGTCAGCCCAGCATCACACCCTCTGGGGACAGTGTCACCCCTTCAGTTGATCGATTTGCCTCTGAGATTCTGACTTCCTCTTTCCCGATCTCACACCCCAGCTTCCAACTCAAAAATCAATCTCCCCAGCAAATTTTCGAATTCCCTCTTGGCTTCTACGTTGCCTTTGCATGGCTCTACGTCAGCCTCTCTGGCTCTGTGTTGCCTCTGCTAGATCTCTCTCTACCTTCTCTACTGAGTATTCTCCAACCAGGAAAGATTTCCCTTTGGATATTATCCCTACTCGTCACTGCAAAAAAATGCTATTGAAAATCTCTCTGGCTGCTACTCTACTTCATAAAATCGAACTTCTGATCTCCCATTTGTGTGTTCTCTATGTGCCCCTCAAGCCTCTTCTTATATCTTTCCGTTGGACAACCAACATCCAAGATTAACTTCTAATTAATAGCTTAGATCATTTTGGCTTGATCCTCGTCTTCTTCTAGAAGTTACACCCACAGTTTAGATTGATTCCCATTAATTATTTTATTTCCTAAGTTTAGACTTGGGGTCCCATTAAAATAATTAATTATTTTAATAAAACTGTCTTCAAGTGGAATTTCCCAAAACGATTTTTGCGTATTGGAAAATGCATGTATCTAAGCCTCCCTGCAAATTTTGAGACTTAAATCACATCTGATGCTACCAGAGACCTTGGACAAATCCCTGATTAAGAGGGAGCTTGGGTACATTCCTTTTTATGGAATGGGTTGGTCATCCCTGGTTAAGAGGGAGTGACAGATATGGTTCTCTACTTCATGTGTCATGCACTAGCCTGGGACTAACAACAGTAAGTCTTAGTGAAGACCATGAGGAGAGATAGACACATCATTCTTGTCTTCACCAAGGAAGATAGAATGGAGGATTGGGTAAGCATCTGGCATCCGATAGTCTTTAAGGATGTGGTATCCAAGATAAGAGTAGTCGTAGAGGACCGATATTCTTTGAGCACTAGGAATCCAAGATACGAATAGTCCTGGTGGAACATACTCTCAGAGAACCAGGGTGGGGTATGTTCCGAGAGAGACAATGATCTGGGTGTCTATAAATCATTGGTCTTGCCAGCATAGTGCTTTGATCTTGTGGAGAGATAGAGTTGTTAGTCAAGGCCTTTCTATGTGACAATGTTGGATGATATGACGTTATACAAATGGGTTACAAATCTGACTCTTCTTATGAGAATTCTTCAGATTGAGAATGTCCAAGTACCTTGTATGGATTATGAATACCTCCCTAGTTAAGAGGAAGTGTTGAAATATGTAACTATGTTCAGTCTTCATAATGACATGTTTAATCATGATTTTATGTAATTAATGTAAAGAAGAAAAATAAAATTATTTTATACTTGAGACATCAGTTTCATGCTCAAGGAATTTTATTTTATAGATGAAGCTCCCATTGTGAGCTATTAGGTTTGGTCATTAAGTCATAAAGTCAGTTAAGTCATTGTCATGTATTGAAGACCCATTTTGGGCATGTTACATGTTGTAAAAGAGAATTTATTTGAGTCCTAAACCCTCCAAGACCTCGTCACAAGCACTCATTCAAGTCGGCTTTCCAAAGAAGCTAGAGATTATTCCAGAAGGAGAAGTCGGCCTAGACACAAGCACAAGTCAGCGTATTTTGCAAGGACAGGCTACTATATAAAGGAGGACTCAGCCTCACTTGAAGAGCATTTGTTCAAGTATCTGAAATAGAAGATCAAGTGTGAGAAACACAAGAAGAGAAGCCTCTCATCAAGCGAAGAAAGGAGGAGGAGGATTCGAAGTGATTTTTATCTGTTTTGGGGAAAATACCTCTCACACGTGCGAAGAAGATTAGTACCATCTATTGCAGAAGAAGTCAAGTTATCATAGTCATCCTAGGAACAGAATCAAGGAAGAAACCAAGTCACTTATCAAGCCGAATTGCAAAAGGAGATAATATCCAAGTGAGAAGCAAATCAAGGGATAAAATCATTGTTTGTCCCTCATACGCATTGCAACTAGGGTTTCTGAAGAGGTCGAGAATTGCAGGCTTGTGTCAATAGGCCGAAATCTAAAGAGAAGCCGAGATCCATATTGAAACAATCAATTTGACTAACGTTGACTCAAGGAAGAAGAATTGTTTCAAGGAAGTCTTGTGACTTGATCTTGGAGAGGTTGTTAGGTCAAGGGCCTTGGTCTTGGAATTCATCACTTGAAGATTCTATAAGAAGAATTCGTTTGGATTTTCCTCTCAAGTTGAAGAGGTTTTGGCCCTGGTTGATCGCCTACATTGTGTGTCCCTTGTCTCATGATAACTTATGATTTGGTAGTTGTTTGATGATAGAAAGACTAAGTAAAATTGCATCACAAACAGTTATTATCTCAAGAGAAGTCACCTCATCCCTTTGCCCTAGATTTCTCAACACTAATGCCAATATGAGATTAGCATTCAAAAATAGATAGAAACAATAATGAAGGCACAATTAGATACCAATATTCAATGAGCTCTTAGATATATTAACCATTCAACAAGATGAGATTAATGTGCTTTGGGGAGTGAGTTTGTTAAATGTGAACTTATAGTGTTGAAGATAATGAACTCACAAGAAAACACAATGTTAGCTCAATAGTCAATGCTAGCAACCTTCTTCATAATAGCACATAAAACCATGAAACAAGGAACAATTGTGAGAAAGCGAATCTCTTATATTACTTATGTTCCAATGTTTACCAAATGGGCAATGAGTTAACTTTATGACAGCATAGAGATGGGCCATCTTAGATGCAAAATGCAAGATGCATATGCTTGCCAAATGTGAGAAATAAAAACACAAATGTTTAATCAACTTTGCCAACACAAGACTTTAGATGAATTAGCCTTCTTATGATGCACTTTTCCACTGTTATATCAAAGTTATTATGCAGAGATGATAGTCACCAAAACAATTAGATCTATGTCAAATCATGAATGCCCAGTTTACTTAAGTAGATTTTTAATATACTAGGTACTTCACCAATCAATTTTATGTCGATTTAATGTGGATTTTATCACTGTTACGAAGATATTATAATGTTGTAGCGACACAATGAGATAAAAAGGGTTAGGATATCAAACACTTGGGCCTTAGGCCTTGAAGTTCACTTGCACACTAGCCCACGATTTTTCTAGTGACTGAAGCACCTACAAACATACAATTGTGACCCAAATCCTCTGCAAAACCCACCAAGAATCAGTCTAGAATTCAAAATGACTAAACATAGATGAAATGAGGGAAAATGAGGGTCAAGAAAGGGCAATGCTAGGCCCTAGAGGACTAGCATTGAGGTGAAGAAGGGCTGGAAGGGAGGACGCAAGGCTTGTAAGGCCAAGAGGAGCAACGGCAAGGGTGAGAGAGGGCAACTGAGAGGGATAGAGGCTGAGCGGAGATGAGGAGGAGCGGGCCGAGAGGGAAGGAGGGCAACGAAAGGCAAGAGGAGGTCTTTTAAGGTCTGTGACATGGATTTCTGGGGAGGATGAGGGCTTAAGGGCTTATGACCAGGCCCATAAAGGCCAAAGAAACCCATGGCAGGGGCTAGGAAGCCAAGTCGAGGCCTTTAGGGGCCTACGTCTAGGTCTGGAAGGTTGACAGCTAGGGCTTGAGGCCCACGGCCAAAGCTAGAAGGCCTAAATTCGCCTATGGCTAGGCTAAAGAGGGAAGATGACTAGGAAAGAGGGAGACATTGGGCCTAGAGGCCCAAAAAAATTTCGAAGCCCCTGCCCAAAATTCAATTTTTCTTTAGATCTGCAATTTTGTCCAAAATTCACTGATGTTGGCCTTGCAAAATTCTAGAGACTAGATCTTACCCTCAAGGGCCTAGATCTAGCTCTAACCCATCAAATCTTCTTGAATATCACTTGCACAAATGAAATTAAAAGTACCAAAAACCCCAATATATACAAAAATTTCAAAACCCCAAACCCCAGTTGCAAAACAAGGGTTAGAAAAATAATTCTACAAAAAACTATTTTATAAAAATAATTTACAAGTTATATAAAAATATACAATGCTTGAAAAGGTTTTTTGAGGAATAATTTTTTATAATAATGACAATGGTTAGATGTGTTTCAAAAGATAAATATTAAACCACAATCTTTGCAAAGTAAGAAAATCACATAAAATATCCAAGGTCCAAACAAGGTCAAGGTATGCCCAAAGTTTGTTAAACTTGGAGCCCAAGCACTGGGGAACTTGCTAACTCTATATATTTCTTAAGGAAAATCGTTAGATCATACAATGAATCAGATCACCTAAGATAAGCCCAAAACTTACCAATAGAATGTTCTTATCATCTACAAATGAACAATTCATATAATATTGAAACACAATATAGGAAAGCACATACCACAGATCAATGAGACAAAGACACCATGAACTGTAGCCCAAAGTCTTTTATTATGAAATTCAAACCTTCCCAACAGAACTGTGGCTTCACACCAACGTTTACAAAATTATATCTGACCAAAGATGACAATAGAAGCTCAATAACCTTCTATTTATAGAGAAAATCCCTCCAAGTGGAAAATAACGGCTAGTTGGCTTGATCCCCGTCAAAATAATCTCGACCATTGATGAATACTTGATTATATTTTAATATTTGTCGTCGAAAATATTTATTCTTGAGGAATTTTCGAATTTCACATTAAAACCATTTTTATTAATCCAAAAATAATTATTTTGGATTAATTTCCTCAAAAATGTGACTTTGACTTAACCATCAAGGTCCAAGGGCTTAATTTTTCTCCAAATATCCAATTTTTCCTTGGTGGGGGACCTCCAAAATTTGACTTTCTCATGACCCACGAATTTTTCGGTCATTTTCCACCTGGAGAAATTAATTTCTCTAATTTCAATTTTTTTGAATCTAAATTAATTAATTTTTTGGCTTAGGATTTAATTTTTATTTTGCCAGGAAAGTTAATTAATTGACACTTGCGGGGATTAATTATTTTTCCACCCTCAAATACTTTAGCCATGGTGTCTGATTGCGAAGGACCATGCACTAAAAGATTTTTACATGAGATAATTAGATTTTCAACCCTCAAAGGGGGAATACTCGTTCATTATAGACCCTCATAATATTTACCCAATTCTACGACACAATATGATCTAGTAGACCAAGTGATTTGTAATAAAATAATTTAGCCAAATAGCTTACATTATTCCAAAATCACTTTTACAACACTCGACTAAGAACACTAGGACTCACCTAAGACTTCGACAATAAATTTCACCCTAACTTTGGGGTTTAAGCTACAAGGAAAAAACTATTTTGATCAGTCGTGTTTAGAAACACAAGTAATCGGTAAGGTTAAAAAACCGCCTAGGATGAAATTAGTCGCCAAAATCATAAGCTTACCTAGGTTGTTACCTAATTACATGATCGTACTAGCATCATTTACATTACAAATTTGCAAAATGGGTTTACAATGACATAACATGTTAATGGCTAATAATTATGATCTTTTGAAAAAATTGGCACCACTGCTTCCTTGGACTTGTGGCAAAATGTGTGCAATAGGGTCCACTTGGGTTCTTTGTGGTCTTGCAACCTAGTAACTCAAATCTTACAAGGATCACAAAGGAGTCACTTCTCCTTATGGATTCTTAGGTCTAGGAAGCTTCATGTCAAGAGATATTCCCCAAATTTAGGCTTAAGTATCCTCTTAACCCTTCCTAGAGAGCCCATCACCTTGCTTCTTAAGCAAGTAAGCCATTCAATTGAGTCTATCTTGTGAATAGGTTCTAGGAATCACTCTACATCCATCTATCGACACGTCCATCCTCGTGATTCCTTTCATACCGAGACTCCTCCCATCAGTGAAAATCCGTAAAGAGCAGGGAGCCTTAGCTAACGTGACAGTGGGCTATCGCTCCGTTGTTGCCCCTTGACCTAGTAGTCACTCTATAGGATCCCCTCCTAGGACCCCTGCTAATTTGAGTGGTAACAGTCCCTAATGCATCCAACTCCGTATCAAAATCAAAATCAATATCCTCGTCGAGGTCAAACTTTGTTGGTTGAGTCTCCACTACCCAATCTGAGGTTGGATCAATATCTTTCAACACATGGGATCTATATCAGGTCTTTTGTTCATCAATTGGTTACGTCTTAGCCGAAGGTTATATTGGACGAAGGCTAGATCATTTAACCGTTTTTGTTCTAAACGGTTTCTCTTCTTCATGTGAATCCTCTCAAAGACAAACCAATTGCACTCACACCCAGAAGCATTGCAAGTTTGACTCAAAATTCGGATTACAAACTTCTTTAATTGAGGACACTGACTACCAAATGCCTCCCACCAGTGTGCTGCAAAAAACATAGTTGTGTAATCAGTGAGTTCAACAAATTATATCCAATTCTTGGATTATAAACAATTTAATGAAATAAGAATTTGAAAATTGAAATTGTTTACCTGGCTCATCTGCTTCCCTTGCAATCCTTGCTAGGTTTTTTGCCGAATGGCTTCTAAAAATTATGTCGACAATTTAAATAACAATTTGCACAAATTCAACCAACAATTTAATGGCAAAACTGGAAAATACAATCTGCAACTCGACTTTGATACCACTATAATGACCCAAATAAAAATTTTGCTAGATAATGCTTCAAAAAATATCAATTTGCTCCCAAAATTCACACCGTTAATGTAATGTCCTCCACGAATTGAGGACGAATGGACTTAGTAGCCTATCCATCCTCGTGGGCTACTGTCCTTTTAAAGGGGATAAGAACCCAAAATACCCATTGTTGGGCAAGTTTTGGGTCAGCTGGGATTTTGATTAAGCTACACTCAGCCAATTAAGAAGACGAAACCCCTCAAAGAAGTCTATAAATAAAGGAATATTGTATTCATTTGTTTCATCAAGGTGGATCACTTCATTCGTTTCTTGAACATTAGCTTTGAGGGTTTTAAGACCCCATCTCTCTAGTCAATTTCGGTGGTGAAATATTCCACCCTAGTTGGCACCTTTTCCATTCACTCTCTCTTTGATTTGGCACAAGAAACATTTGGCAAGGCAGTGAATCTTCTCTTTTGTTTTAAAGTTTGGTTTGGGCACAGGCTTTTTTAAAAGCAGTAAAGCTTTTGTTGAAATTTTGGGCTCGGTGATAACACATGAACAAACTTTGTTCTAGTACAATCATTTTAGAGAAGTCAACGGAAATTATCTTGAACCTTCATGTTCTTACCTGCGAACCCTTCCAATTTAGGTAGCGAAGTGTTGTAATTCGTCTATGACCGAGTATTGAATTACTAGAAGAGTGGTTCTCAGAGACATCGGAGAAAGAACAAGCGAGTCTGAGGAATATCTGAATTGGGGAAACTAGAGTATTCTAAGGGTTCCAGTGTCATTCTGGACTAAGAGAAAGAATAAAAAAAGGGTTCCATTTGGGAGTCGCTTCTTACATTAGTGGGCACCCCCTGTGGAAAGAACGCCTCTCTGCAGTTAGAACAAGGAGCTCAAGACAGGCCAATTGATGCCGAATTTCATAGTTGAGAAAATATGTTTCATCGACGCAGGGCTAGGGTCATTGCAACAGTATTTTTTTTAATTATTGAATAGTGGGTCCGGAACCTTTAGAGTTGTCAAAGGTTTTAAAGATTACCAACAATGGAACCTTTATGCTAGACGCTTGATAAATTCATAGTCATTGGATATTGTTTTGTTAAAATAATATCTTGGTTGGTACGTGGATAATTTGTGATGGGACTTTAATAGTGAGAAATAGCTTGACTACTATTATATTTAATTGAACTGAAAATCTAATTATAAACAAAGTTGCAGTGTTGGCTTTTACCATATTATCATTGATTGATAAGCTACTGCATATGAATTTTATTTGTAAACCCTAGGATAAATTTGGGAAATTTTCAATAGCATACTACAGTGGTATCAAAGTGAAGCATCCTGCTAGTTGTGAGTAAATGAGATTTGCATGCCTCGTGCAGATACAAGCAACATCATTGTAAGAAAAAAGAGGAATAACCATCGTTCTGCCATGGGAGACAGAACAGGTCAGGGAGAACATGACCCTGGTATTCTACTTCAAGAATTGATACAGGGACAGCAACAGATGCATCAACAGCTGCATCATCAAGGGCAACAAATGATTCAAGGGTAGCAGCAGATAGCATAAGTATTGACCCAAGGGAAGCAACAAATCGCAATGTTGATTGCTCACCTCACAGGACAGCCAAATGTCGTTGTCAATAGTACTACCATGGAGGGAAGTGGAAACCATAATCTTGGTCCGCCCAACAACCAAGCAAACAGCAGAAAGAGCAACCAGCAGCCCAAGAAGCAGTTGAGCCAAATCAACTCCTTAACAATTATGTTCAAGATTATGCAAGATTGGAAGAAAATACTCGAGCAGCTATGACCTTCAACGAGTATAGCAACTTTTGATACAGGAATAGACCCTGGGGACAGCTTAATGGAGAATTAGCTCACAAGATGAGTAAACTTCCTTTACCTTCGTTTGATGGATCATCTAAATGTACAACAAGGGTTTGGGTGCAAAAATTGGACACCTACTTCAGGCTCAATCCTATGGTCGAAGCAAATGCAATCCAATTTGCCACATTACATTTAGAAGGGGAAGCACATGAGTGGTGGTATCATGGTCTAGTGACCCTAGGACATGCTAACATCACCTCTTATGAAGATTTTACACAAAGGCTGATAGAAAGATTCGACCGAAAGAACCCAGAAATCCACTTCAGAGAATGGCACAACTTAAGTAGATAGAGTCACATGAAGAGTTTTTTGTAGAATTTGAACGCACCACAGTTATGGTAACAAATATGTCTAAAGAGCAATTAGTTATGCTTTTCACTGAAGCACTAGTTGAACCCCTACAAGGATGGGTCAAAGCCTTCAATCCCACCACTCTTCAAGAAGCCATCAAGAAGATTCGAGACTTGGGAAAGGCAGCCGCTAAAGCTAAGGCTTCATCCAAGCCTTTCATCTCTCCAAAAGATAAGGAGAAGAAGCCTTTCCAACGTGATGGACCCAAAAAGGACATACAAGACGAGGAAACTCGAAGCAAACTGAGGAGGAAAAAGCTATTTTTCACTTTCAGGAAACCATGGGAACCCGGTCATCGTTCTTTAGGGAAGGGGAAAATTCACTACATCGAAGTGCTTTCTGACGACGAAGAAGAAGATGATGCCACTCCAAGTACCAATGAAGAGCCACCACAAAAGGAAGCAAAGGAAGAAGAGAAGCCTGACAGCTCCAAAGAAACAATGACACAAGAGGAAAGGCTCAACAAAGAAAAGAAGACATGACCACAAGTCAAGATTGCAACCCTTTCAGGCACGCCCAAGTATTACACATCCAAGGTCAGGGGAGTCATCAAGGGACAACGCATCACAGCCCTAATTGATGGAGGAGCCATGCACAACTTCATTAATGCAGCACTAGTAGCTAAAAGGGAACTTCCCACAGAAGAGTTTGAGGGCTTAGACGTGATAGTTGCAGATGGGTACAACTTGGATTGCACGCGAATGATCCCAGGTTTGAGTATAACTCTTGGTAACTATACTTTTACCAATGATTTCTATGTAATAGATCTTGCATACCTCAACATGGTACTGGGAGTTCAATGGTTATATTTGTTGGGCAAACACACGATGGACTACCAAGCATTGGAAATGGAATTTAGAGCACCAAATGGAAGTAAGATCGTATTAAGAGCCATGTCAAATGGCGGGTTGCAGGTCGTTTCAGCCAGAAGGATGGAAGCCCTTTTTAGGCACGAAGATATAGCATACGCAGCAGAATGTAAGGTTATGACCCAAAAGACTCCCAGTAATGACAAACCACAATACAGGGTAGATATTCAACAAGTGTTAGACAAGCACGCTCCAGTGTTTGGTGACATTCCTCTAGGATTGCCTCCTAAAAGAGGATTTGAGCATACTATTGAACTGGAAGAAGGAGCTAAGCCTGTGATCACCACATCGTATCGACATCCGAATAAATTCAAGGATGAGATAGAAAAAACCATCCAAGAATTGTTAGCCATGGGACATATTAGACCCAACTCAAGCCTGTTTGCATCATTTGTAGTTTTGGTGAAGAAGAAGGATGGCACGTGGAGAATGTGTATTGATTATCGAGCTCTCAACAAGAAAACCATCAAAAACAGGTATCCCATTCCCAAGATCAATGAATTGTTGGATGAACTCCATGGGGTAGTGTACTTTTCAAAGATCGATTTACAATCCGGGTATCATCAAATACAAGTTCGAGAGGAAGACGTGCCAAAAACAGTGTTCAGATGTCACTATGGACACTTTGAATTTTTGGTCATGTCGTTTGGTCTAACCAACGCCCTCACCACTTTCCAATCATGCATGAACAATATTTTCAACAAGCAACTAAGGAAGTTTTTATTGGTATTCTTTGACGATCTTCTCATCTACAACAAGACATGGGATGACTTGGGGCATTTGGATCAAATCTTGAGCATCATGCAAGAACAATCCCTTTATGCCAAGGCGTTAAAGTGTGAGTTGGGAAATCCTTTATTTGGGACATATGATTAGCGCAAAGGGGGTACAAGTCCATCAAGAAAAGATTCAGGCAATAGTAGATTGGCCTACACCCAAAACCCTAACTAAATTACGAGGATTCCTTGGGATCTATAGCTACTATCGACGATTCGTTAAAGGGTTCTCCTAGTTAAGTGCACCTCTGACAAACTTAACCAGAAAAGGAGCATTCAAGGTGCACAGAGGAATCTCACGGGGCATTCAACAAGCTCAAAAAATTAATGAGCTCATGTCCAGTATTGGCTCTTCCTGACTTTAGTAAACCATTCATATTGGAGTGTGATGTGTCAGGAGAAGGAATAGGGTTTGTCCTTATGCAAAAAGGCCATCCTGTCGCATTTAAAAGCTGAAAACTAGAAGATTTAGAGAGGCTCTACTCCATATATGACAAGGAGATGCTAGCTATCATGCACACGTTGGCAAAGTTTAGACAATATATGGTGGGCAACAGACTTGTAGTCAGGACAGACCACAACAGCCTTCGCCATTTCTTGGGTCAAAGGGACCTGAATGGCCAAAAATAGAAATGGGTATGCAAAATCCAAGCTTACGACTTTGACATTGAGTACATGAAAGGGAAGAAAAATGTTGTGGCTGACGCACTCTCCAAGAAACCAACTGCATGTGCTCTCATGGAAATTACAAAAGACTAGAAGGCACACCTCTCAGCAGAATATGCCAAGAACCAGTTTGCTTGTACCCTAATCGACAAGATCATCCAAGATGACAGGTACAAAATAATTGATGAAGTCATTTATTATAAAGACAGGATATATTTGGTTCCTGAATCTACACTCAAGGAAAAGATCTTGAAGGTTACACATGATATTCCTTTAGCTGGGCATCAAGGATTCTTCAAGACATATCGCCAGATTCAGGAATGATTCTCGTGGAAAGGGCTCAAGGAAGATGTGATGAAATACGTTAGGGAATGCATGACATGTCAACAAAATAAGGTTGAGCATACACATCCTACAGACCTCCTCCAACTACTACAAATTCCAGAAAAGAAATGGGAAATCATCTCAATGGACTTCATCACAGGGTTACCCAAAGCCTAAGGAAAGGACTGCATATTCACAGTGATAGACAAGTTTACTAAATTCGCTCACTTCTTTGCAATAACAGCAGATTACCTGGCCAAACAAATGGCAGAATTGTTCTTCAAAGAGATCTTTAGGCTACATGGGCTACCAAAGAACATAGTTAGCAATCGCGATAGTAGATTTATGGGCGCATTTTGACAAGAGTTTTTCAGGTTAGTGGGAACTGAATTGACCCTTAGCACTAGCTCTCACCCGCAAACCAACGGTCGGATAGAGATTGTGAATAAGTGGATTGAAGGGTATCTATGCAACTATGTGATAGGTTAGCAGAAGGCATGGCTTGAGTGGTGTTACAACACTACCTACCACTTATCCATTGGGATGACACCCTTTAAATCTCTATATGGATTTGATGCACCATCCTTCATCGACAGAGTTTTTGGTGACAGCAAGGCACCCCTTGCCAAAGGTTGGATAGAGGCAAGTCAGGGCATTCTCAAGGTACCCAAGGAAAATATACAGGTTGCTCAAAATCCGCAGAAGTTGTACACAGATCAGCGTTGAAAAAAACACGACGTTAAGTTAGGAGATCTCGTTTTCTTGCGATTGTAACCTTATAGACAATCCATACTCAAAAGGAGTGGCGTAGAAAAACTGAAGTCGAGATGTTATGGGCCCTACAAAGTTCATTGAAGGATTGGCGAAGTGGCATATGAGTTGGAGCTACCTAGTGACAATAAAATCCACAGTGTATTCCATGTATCATGCCTCAAGAAGGTTGTGGGTCAGCAAGTCACCACCTTTGTCGAGTTGTCACAGCTGGAATTGATTCCGGAAACAATCTTGGCAGTGCGGGAAAAGAAGTTAATGGGAAGAGTAATTCTGGAATACATCATCAGATGGAAGAATTTACTGGAGGAGGATGCAACGTGGGAAGGAGAACAAATTATACAACACCCGAATTTGCAATTGCTTAAAGGCAAGCGATTTCGGGCAGGGAGGACTGTAATGTCCTCCACAAATTGAGGACGAATGGACTTAGTAGCATATCCATCCCCGTAGGCTATAGTCCTTTATAAAGGGGATAAGAACCCAAAATACATATTGTTGGGCAAGTTTTGGGTCAGCTAGGGTTTTGAGTAAGCTACACTCAACCAATTAAAAAGATGAAACCCCTCAAGGAAGACTGAATTCATTTGGATCATTAAGGTGGTTCAATTCATTTGCTTCTTGAGCATTAGCTCTGAGGGTTTTAAGACCCCAATCTCTCTAGTCAATTTCAGTGGTGAAAGATTTCACCCTAGTTGACACCTCTTCCATTCACTCTATCTCTATTTTAGCACAAGATAACATTTGGCAAGGCAACAAATCTTCTCTTCTAGTTTAAATTTTTGTTTGTGCACAGGTTTTCTGAAAGGCAGCAAAGCTTTTGTTGAAATTTTGGTCTCAGTGATTACACAGGAATGAACTTTGTTATGTTGCAGTTGTTTTAGAGAAGTCAATGGAAAGTATCTTGAACCTTCCTGTTTTTGCCTACGAACCCTTCCAATTTAGGCAGCAAAGTGTTGTAATTCATCTAAGGCCGAGTATTGAATTACTAGAAGAGTGGTTCACGGAGACATCAGCGAAAGAACAAGTTGAATCTGAGGAGTATCCGAATTGGGAAACTAGAGTATTTCAAGGGTACCAGGGTCACTCTAGACTGAATGCAAGGATAAAAATAGGGTTTCGTATGGGAGTCGCTTCTTACATCAGTCGACACCCCCTGTTGAAAGAACGCCTCTCTATGCACACGCTGAAGCATGTCTGCAGTTAGAACCAAGAGCTCGAGACAGACCAATTGATGTTGAATTTCACAGTTGAGAAAATTTGTTTCATCGATGCAAGGCTAGGGTCACTGCGATGGTTTTTTTTATTGAATAGTGGGTTCGGGACGATTAGAGTTGTTGGAAGTTTTAGAGATTACCAACAATGGAACTTTATGTTAGATGCTTGATAAATTCATAGTTGTTGGATATTATTTCGTTAAAATAATATCTTGATTGGTACATCAATAATTTGTGATGGGACTTTAATAGTGAGAAATAACTTGACTACTATTATATTTAATTTAATTGAAATGTTAATTGTAAACAAAGGTGCAGTATTGGCTTTTACCATATTACCATTGTTTGATGACCTATTGCATATGAATTTTATTTGTAAACCCTAGGATAAATTAGGGCAAAATTTCACTAGCATACTACTGTTAATTTTACGAACAATTCGTACACATTGAACTACGAAATTAACGGCAAAAACAAGAAATTAAATCTGCAACTTGGGAATAGACAAGAAAGACATGCAGAAGAAATAAGTTGATACAAGAAACTGAGAATGGTTGAGGTGATGGCCTCCAAAGATATACAATAGTGCCACAGCTAGCCTCCAAAAATAAATTGAACTGTTGAAAACACCTGTGAATTTTGGATGAATTCACCAAGGGGAAAGATGGGTTCTCACCCACTCTTACTCAATCCCCCGAGGGTTTCCGTCCTGGGGCTATTGCTGAAGATGGGAATTCCCAATTCTCCAAACCCATCCACAAGAAAATATTACAACTCAATGATGTCCCAAATGATCTCCTTCTCCTCCTTTTAAAGACTCCATAAATAGATCTCCAAGTCTCTAGATGCATATTTTTTTTATTATTTTAGAAACTCCTTTTTTACTCCAAGTGACTTTTAATTTTATTTTATTTCACTAAGTCACTTTTGGCCATTTTTCCTACAATTAATTATTTTCCCCTCTTTTAATTTAATTAAGTGGCTAATTAAAGTCACTTTTAATCTGTGAAAATGGTCAACCACCCACTATACTTTCTCTGGCCACTAGAAGTCACTTCTAAGCATCCCATTTTGTAGATCTTCTCGTTTCGGTGCCAACGAACTATTACACTGAGGTACTCCATCAAATATTCCTCCCAGAATGCCACCTCAAGCATAATTAATTAAGTCAGGCCCATTAATAACTTCGTTTTTGAAAGTTGTCAAAATGCAACAGAATGAAAGGCAAAGTGTGCGGATGATGGTATATGCCAAGCAAAAGCCATCGGATCCCATAAAATTCCCTCAAAACTCCTCTGAGACCGTTGATGACATAAATCTGCTCTTGCGGCCTAAACATCACATACCTTGGAAACCCATCCTGGCTGTACTATACAGGAAAATAAAAATGTTACATGACAAATCCTCCCGCCCCAAGATTGCTTGCCCTCAAGCAATCCGTATTTGTCCACTGCAAAGGCATCTGTAAACTAATACCAAGATCCAAATGAGCCATTGTAACATGCCATGCCTCCAAACTAACCAAACATGAATGGATCCCTCAATACCCGTATCCCAAATAAATCGATGACTCAATCCGCCATCCATGGATCCCCCTAGATCCCAAAACCACCATAACCAATCATCATCATCCATCCCCCATGGCTTGATATGTGCTCTGTCCTTGACCATAGATGTTGCTCCATCAGTAGAATATCAACTCATCACCTCTCTCCAATCCAACCTCTGGCACAAGTCGAGATCAACCCCATTCTACTAATGTTGGGCTAGTGCTACTGGAATACTGATGAACAATCAGTCCACATCCCACTGCCCACTGAAACATGCAGTAACCCTCTCATTTAAGGGCTCTTGTTGTACTATGCCCTTGACTAAGAATGATACTCCATCAATAGGATACCAACCCATGATCTCCCACCAATCTAAGGCATGGACATCAGTGTAAGGAACAAGTCTATTATGTTGATGTTGGTCCATGCTCAACTCATGTTGCTCTATTTGGTCAATCGACAATATCCAACGAGAGAACCCTGCATCTCTCCCTACAATGGGTACAGGTAGCCAAACTATGTTGCACGCCCTGTCTATGTACTCCTGGAGAGGGTTGCTGCCTAGAAACACTATAGCTTTGTTGGTTGTCACTACACCTATCTACACCTCATCAGTGGGTAGGCCCAAAGATGGATGCACCACCATCTCCAAATACGTGTGTTGTATTAAGAAATTTAACCCATGAACAATAATAGCTGCAACTGAAACCTTTGAACTTGGCCTCAAAATTAACCTACGAATTGATCTGCAATAAAACCCTCAAGCTGGCATGAAAACCAACTTTGATAACACTGTAATGTCCCGAATATTAATTTTTATAATTTTCTTGGAATTTTGCTTAAGAAAATTATTGCCGCAAATTCAATAAACAAATTGCACAAATTAATCCAAAAAATCAACGGCAAATGATGAAATTTAAATTGCAACTGAAGAATAATCAATTAACGCATGCAGGAAATCTCAACTTTATTTACCATAATATAAGAGTTGAATTACGTGCCAACACAATAGTTGAGATAATAGCTCAGAAGACCTTCAAATATTTTGCTACAAACTGATGCCAACCTCCCATAATAACTGCAACCGAGGAGTACAACTTGTGAATCCCAGATGGATCCACCAAGGGGAGAGATGGGTTCTCGCCCACTCTCACTAAATCACCCGAGGGTTTTCGTCCTGGGGCTACTAAAGTAGAGAACTAAATTATCCAAACTATATCAAAGACAAATGCTCAAAACCAAAATGTCCAAATGATCTCCTCCTCCTTTTAAAGACTCCATAGAAAGATCTCCAAGCCTCTAGAAGCATCTTATTTTATTATCTTATGAATATTCTAGAAGCTCTTCCCTTGACTTAGTCTTAAGTGACTTTTAATTTTATTTTAAGTCACTTTGGCCTTTTTCCTCCAATTAATCATTTTCCCCTTTTAATTAAATGACTGGTTAAAGTCATTTTTAATCTGGGAAAATGGTAAATCGCCTACCATACATTATCTAGCCACTGGAAGTCACCCCTCAGCATCCCATCCTGTAGATCTTATCGTTCTAGTTCCAATGAGCTATTACACTGAGGCATTCCATGATCCATCAAATGATCCTCCTGGAATGCCACCCCAAGCGTAATTATTTAAGTCAAGCCCAGTAATAAAGTAATTTTTTAAACGCTGTCGAAATGCAATGGAACGAAAGCCAAGTTGTGCGGATGATGGAATATGCCAAGCCAATGCCATCAGATCTCATAAAAACTCTTCAAAACTCTCCCTAGACCCCCGGATGACATAAACTTGCTCCCATGAACTGGCCATCTTGTGCCTGGAAATCCACCCTTGTTGTAGTATAGAGGAAAATAAAAATGGGGACATGACACCGAAGGAACTTGTGGCTCGACTAAAACAAGTGATTTGTCGATGTATCTCCAGTTGCTCACTCTCATCAAGGACCATTTGCTCAAGGCACTCACACAATCCATCTTTCACTTCCCTAGTCAAACCTTCTCCCATTTGAGCTTTATAATGATACCTTGGGTTTAGGAAATACCCAGCTACATGTATAGGGCGATGGAGTTGATTGTTCCATCTATGATCAATGATCTCCCAAATAGGCCCATACTTAGCCACTTTATCCTTGTACAATGCCCTTATTTGCTCCTTTGTTTGATCCATAGCACCATAAATGAAACCCATAGCCAATCTTTCCCCATCCACCAACCGCAACACCTTAATTAGTGTCTCAGCTATTTTCACAATCTTTGCTGCATTTTTCCAAAACGTGTCATCATTAACTTTCTTTCTTATGACTTTGCCATCTTGTTTGCGGGCCCATTGACATTCATCACTAGAAAACATCTTCTGCAATTTTTTATGTTGGGAAAGCACAGATTGCAATGTCAAAAGTGAGTTGCAAATCTAGTGATGGCAAGCCTAACAAGATCCTTGCCCCCTATGTTTTTCCTCATTAGGTTCAAAACCCACGAGTGATTATAGATATACTTTGTTATGCTTTTGGCATGCTCTACATTGTTTTTAATCCAATCTATTTTACCAATATCCTTAAGCATGAGGTCTATGCAACGTGCAGCACATGGGGTCCAAAAGATGGTTTTGTGTTTTTCCTCTAACATTTTACCAGCAAGAACATAGTTAGAAGCATTATCTGTGATGATGTGAACAACATTAGCCACCCCCACCTGTTCAACAACCCCATCCAAAAGTTGAAACAACAAGTGTGCATCTTTCACCTTATCACACGCATCAACTGATTTTAGAAACATGGTTACCTATGGGCAAAAGATAAGAAAATTTAGAATGGTATGGTTCCTTTGATCAGTCTATCTTGTTTTCACCCATGAGTTTTTGAAATCTTTCAAATATTCCTCAATGGACATAACTTCTTTATGCAAAAGAGATCCCCTTAATTCATGCATACTAGGGCCTTTGAAGCCCTTACCAACAGCAATAATGGCATCAAACATCAGTTCATAATACCATGAACAGGAAGCATTGAAGGGGATATCAACATCATACCACCATCTGGCTATGTAATCACAAGCAGTTTCTCTCAATTCCTTCTTCCAATGGTCATCTAAAGTAGGTTGGATTTGACTTCGATGAGCTTGAGGACCATGTGCACTATTAGAGGGAGAGGAGGGTGAGAAATAACTTTTGATACCACCCTTCTTTTTACCCTTACCCTTATCTTGAATAGACTCCAAAGAGGGAGGAACAAAGCAAAAGGGGTTGGATGCATCAGTACAAGGGATAGATGAAGAGCCCTCATAATCAAAATTGGGGTTGGTTGCCATCATTCGTTTTAGACTCCTCTTCCTCCCTATTTCAGCCTCTATTGCTTTTTGCCTAGCTTTGTCTTCCTCAAACTTCTCAAATTTTTCTAGCAACTCCTTTCTAATTTCCCCAATCTACTCTGATGGTGTTGCACATGGGACAATTTGGCCTCTAATACCGTCCAAGTGTTGTTTTAGCTTACGAATGCCCCCTTTGCCTCCCTTAATTTTTTATGGCAAAAGTTGCAATACATTTGATTGTCGATCATCTCAGCATATGCCCAAGCAGTGTCTTTCACTCTAGGAGCCATTTTCTGATAATTGGAATTGGAAATGAAAGGGAAAAAGTCTGAAAATGAAAAGAAAAGAAAACAACTCTTAATTTTTTCTAGAAAATTTACTCATTTCAATTTCCAGATCTTAAAAAAGAATTAAAAAAAAAAAACAAGGGCAAATTTGAGAAGTAAAAAAAACATACCTGTAGCCTCCTCAATGTTGCTCCAAAAACCAACTCCTCAATGGCAAATGCTACTCCAAAAACCAACTCCAACTGCTCACAAACTCCTCACAAATGCTCACACAAATGCAATGAGATAGTTGTGAGGAAATATGAGGGGGTTGGGTTACCTTTATAGGCATGGGAGAGGGGTAGAGGGGCTAGGATTTAGTAAAACCAAAAAAAAAAATGGAGTCTGCAGCACACCTTTTTTTCCGTCGCTGAGATAAACCGGTTTATATCGAGCTCGACTGGTCCAATCAATCTGTTATAGAACCGGCCGAGTCAAGGACCAATTCAGTCAGTTCAATAACGGATCGGTCCCTGAACCTATTTAAGAGTCAAGTCGGACCGGTGAGGGGTCCCGACCAGTCATATAGGCTGAGTCTAAGTCAAACTGGCCTAGTTTAAAAACTATACTTAGGGCACAAGCTCTTTGCGCTCTCGCTCTCTCACAACCTGTGAGCTTTGTCTTGTCACAAACGTTTGTGCACAAAACAAATTCATTAAACTTGTGCCTTTCGTCCTCCTTTTATTGATTCAATCCATGTTATTTTTAGTGAGTACAAATTTAGAACACAGATTGAGATTGGCTAGTTAACTAAGTCGAACTGCTAGTTAAACTCATCCAGGCTTAAATCAAGGCTAAAGCTCCCAAATTCGTTATCTTCTAAATTCGAATTGGCACTTGGAGATCGACTTAATTGACCCTCCAATCCTGCGCATGAATTTCCTGTCTCCACAAACTCGTCCATCTACACGAACTCGTCCATGCTAAAAGAAAGATTGATCGTGGTCTTTATCTGGCTAAGGCACATGCACAGAGAAAACCTGCTCTCGCTACTATTTTCAACACTCCCTCTTAGTGAGGTAGGTATTTCTAGAAGAACACCCTCCACCTAAATCTATCTTCAACACCACCACATTATAGGTTGTTGCAGGTGTTCTAAATGTAGAATTTGTTGGTTTTCCAAAGGGCCAAGGATGTCCGCAAGAAGGTTTTGAAAATATTAGTGAGAGAAGGTCTTCTTTGTGCATGTGCCTTAGCCAGAGAAAGACCACGATCGATCTTTCTTTTAGCATGAACGAGTTTGTGTAGATGGACGAGTTCGTGGAGACAGGAAATTCATGTGTGGAATTGGAGGGTCAGTTAAGTCTATCTCCAAGTGCTAGTTCAGAGGGAGTAGTTGCAGCTACTCCCAATGTACGAGCAATCATCTTGGATATTTTCTTTTATTGCAGCCACTGATTTCATAAAGACTGAAGCATCAAGTTTCTTTTGTATGACAATGTTGAACCACCAATAAGGACTATGAATCTGACTTTGAATGTATTTTAGCATTGAATGTTGCCCTCTTCCATTTCTACAACTGTGTGAAACTTTGGAAAACAGTGGCCTGTAAACAACCTTCAAAATTAGTCTAATTGCCTCTTGTATAGCTTTCAATTGTACGTTGGGAAGCATTAAGTATTCATGATTATTTTTCAACGAAGAAAATGTTTAAATGTTTGATTCTACATCAAAATGCCCATCTACCAGCTGCTTTGCTATCGAATCGAAACCAATAACGTTAGTATCAACTACAGAGAATCCAGTCATGTCTGGTGTTATGAGGTTCAACTTATGTGTCGCACTTTGATAAGTTCTTTTGAGAGCTTTTGGGGTTGCAATAACATTTGTTAGAAGATCATTGAACTACCCATTGTTGTATTGTTTTTTAACATACTTCTTCACACGCATTTCAAAATGTCTCTTACAACCAATGTGTCTTGGACTTTCTCCCTTAATAGGACTACTATCAATGGACCATCCTCCTAATCTTTGTTCCATAAGCTCTACAGGAAAATCTGGTTTTGTAATTTTATCTCTTTTATGGCCTTAGTCTCCAACTTGCTTCCACCAAAATCATGCTCTAGATTTAAAGTCAAATATTCTTTATATTGAAGAAAGTACTTCAAACAATGCCCCGTCATTACCCTTAGCTGGTATATCATGTGTGGCCCTCAAGAACGTCCTCTTGAGGGACCAAATAGATTATGTCTTTGTAGAAAATAACATCATATTCTACCCTGTACCTGTCATCTTGGATGAGACCGTCCATCAATTCGCAGGCAAACTTATTTTGGAGTATTCCACTAGGTGGTGGGCTTTCCAATGTTTGGTCATTGAACCTTTCTGTAATTATGAGAAGCTGAATTGACCACAGTTGTACCTGTTCTTTCATCCTTAGGTTCTTCAGCAATGCTTTCCACAACCTTATAAACTTTACACCATTTCTCATATGACTCTATTTCATCAAGCAATCTCATCTCATTGTTATGATTTTGTTCTCTTGGGTAACTTCTACTACCATGGGTATCTTGCGAAACTGAAGATTTTGCAGCTGTCACAAGTCTTTTCAAGCCTTTTGTTTCCTTTATATCTGCATAATTTAAATTGGTCATCAACTCTGAAATTGGCACAACATTAGCTTCACTAATATCAGAGGAAGATGCTAGCAACTCCTTAGCAGTGTTCTTCGATTTAGTATCCGATGGAATATCATCAACCCTCCCTTGTACATCTAGGAAACCTTCACAAGGGCTACTCTCCAATCCTTCAAATATCTGATTTTTTGTGTGTGGAGATTCATCCATTCCAACTGAGCTTGACAATTGGGATTTGATGGGGTCATTAGCTATGTTGCAGGAAACATGGGGGGGGGCCCGTTTCTGGCTGGAAACCGGTACGAAACGCGGAAACGCGTTTGGTACGGCCAGGAAACGCGTTTCCGGCCGTACTGCCACGTTTCCCGAAACGGAAACGTGGCAGTACGGCCAGAAACACGTTTCTCGGCCGTACAAGCCACGTTTCCCAGTTGTAATGTGTTTTTTTTTTATTTTTTTTTTAATTTGTTTTTAAATTTTTTTTAGGTTTCCAGTAAATTCTAGAAGCCTATTCTAAACTTATAAAAGAGAAGTTTGTCTCATTCTCTCATCACACTATTCAACAAGTCGTTTCTCTTGGAGATTGGCAGTTGTTTTAGCTAGGGTGTTTTGAGCAGTGAGCAAAGTAGCTAAGGTGTTTTGAGCAGTGAGCAAAGTAGATTTCAGCAGCAAGAGAAAGAGATTTCAGCAGCAAGAGAAAGAGATTTCAGCAGGAGATTTCAGTAGCAGCAGATTTGGCTCAGCTACAGCCATATTTCTCCTCTTTTCTGGCATTTCGGGGTAGTTTCAGCCACAGAAAATTAATTTGGGTAAGCCACATTCATTTTGTTAGTTTTTTCTTACTATTTCTTCAATTTTTCTAGGGTTTATGCAGCCAAAAATATGAAAAACGTTTTTTATTTATAGATTTGTTTTTTAAATTTATTTTTGCAGCAGATTTGGCTCAGCTACAGCCATATTTCTCCTCTTTTCTGGCATTTTAGGGTAGTTTCAGCCACAGAAAATTAATTTGGGTAAGCCACATTCATTTCTTAGTTTTTTCTTACTATTTCTTCAATTTTTCTAGGGTTTATACAGCCAAAAATATGAAAAACGTTTTTATTATTTAACTTTTTTATTTACATATTTGTTTTTTTTAATTATTTTTGCAACAATGGCTTCCAGCCAAAGTGCAGCTGCAAGTTCAAGCCCTAGGGCCAACCCAAGGGCTGAATATTATCCTCTTTGGAGGCATGTGACGAAGCTTCAAAGATGTGGAGGTGGTGGCTCATGGGAATGGCGATGCAATCTTTGCAATAATACGTACAAGGGCTCCTACCCAAGAGTGAAGGCACATCTATTTCATGGAGGAGGACAGGGGATTTCAGGTTGCACAAAAACATCAGATCTGTTGGCGAGGAGGGCATATCAAAGAGAGCAAGATGAGGCGGATGGTACTAAGAGAAGGCATGATGACCTTACTAAAGCTCCATCTAACATTGAGCCAAGGATTGTAGCTGAAGCAAGAAAGAGGAGAGCTGGTCACACTCAACAACATGAACAACCAGCACCCAAAAATACCAGAGGCCCAGGGGCATCCCCTTCAGTTCAGGATAGCAGAATTGCTAGATTGGTGAATGTGCAAGCAAGAGAAGACACTAATTCCAGAGTGGCTAGGTGCATTTATGCATGTGGTATCCCATTCAATGTTGTTCGCTCTCCTTACTGGCAAGATATGATAAGGGCAGTTAACAAAGCTCCTCAAGGGTACAAGGGGCCCAACTATGAGAAAGTCAAAACCCAGCTTCTCAAAAATGAGAAGGACCTTGTGGAGGACATTTTAGCTCCAATTCGTTCTTCCTAGAGTAGCTCTGGGGTTACCATAGTCTCAGATGGTTGGACAGATATAAGGCGCAGACCATTGATAAATATCATTGCCACTTCCCCCAAAGGAGAAATGTTTATCAAGGCAGAAGACTGCTCAGGAGAGGTGAAAGATGCACAGTACATTGCTGATGTTATTATAAAAGCTATTGAACAAATAGGGCCTCACAAGGTGGTGCAAGTTACCACGGATAATGCACCGGTTTGCAAAGCTACAGGTTTAATTATTGAGGGGAGGTATGACCACATCTTTTGGACACCATGCATTGTCCATAATTTGAATCTGATCTTAGAGGAGATCGACAACAAAGTTTCCTGGATAAAGGAACTCACAGGGGAAGCAAGGGAGATTATCAAATTCATCACCAACCACCACCAGTCTCGGGCCATATTTCGAGAGTACTCCAAATTGGAGTTGTTAAAAGTTGCTGAGACAAGATATGCCTCAAACTTCGTGATGTTGCACCGCCTTGTTGAGGTTAAGCATGCATTAGTTTCTATGGTGGTGAGTCAACTTTGGATTGAGTGGAGACAAGCAGATTCAGAGCGGGGATCTATGGTGCGTAGATTGTGCCTTGATGAGGATTGGTGGAGCAAGGTAGATTTCTTGCTAAAGTTCACAACCCTTGCATTTGAGCTTCTCCGGAGTGCTGACACTGACCAACCTTTCTTGGGAGAGGTATATGATGCCATGGATTCCATGGTTGAGAAAACTATGGAAATCATTTCGCAGGAGTCTCCACAACTTTTGTTTGTTGATGATCATTTTGCTGGTTTGATCAAGAAAATCATTGTTGATAGGTGGAACAATTTCAATACTCCATTGCACACTTTAGCACATGCTTTGAACCCCAAATTTTATGATGAGGAGCTTATTGCTAAAAGCAATGGAAAGAGTAAAGCACCCCATAAGGATAGAGAGGTGGCTACTGGGGTGAAAAAAGCCCTTATGAGAATGTTTCCTTCTCATCTACATAGGGAGGTAAAGGAGGAATTTGCCAGTTTTGCTGCAGGAATAGATGATTATGCAGATATATCAACTTTGGAGGAGAGAAGCATCATGAATCCAGTTAGGTGGTGGATTTGTCATGGAGCAAATGGTGTACATTTGCAAAACCTTGCCATTCGTATTTTTTCACAAGTGGCAAGCTCTTCATCAGCAGAAAGGAATTGGAGCACTTATGGTTTTATTCATTCTGTGAAGCGCAATAGGTTGGGCTCACAGAAAGCAGAGGATCTTGTTTATGTGCACTCCAACCTTCGCCTTGCATCTCGTAGGGGTCCAGAATACAACAGTGGTCATTCTAAAGAATGGGATGTGGATGCAGAAAATCCTGATTTGGATCTCTCTCTTGCTGCCCTGAATATTGAGGCCGAATCTGGAAGTGGAATTGGTGCATCATCTTCTTCAGCACTACCATCCACTGTTGAGCATTGTGCTACTTCTATTTTTTATGAGGATTGTTATGATGAGGATTAGTCTTTTGTGACTTGTCTCTATAGTTCTTGCAGCCTTATAGTCTTTATTGTACTTGCAGCCTCATATACTAATATAAATAAAGGTTGATTTTGAGATTTTGCCCTTGGATATATAATAAAGGTTGCTTTTGGATTTTCCTATATTTTTATTTTCATTATGTGATCATTCATGACTCATGAGTAAATGTGATGTAAATTTAATCTTAATGTTTAAATGTAATAAATTATAATGTATCATTAATGCTTTATGATTGCACATATATATAATAATAATTTTTAAATATTTTTAATATATATATATATATATATATATATATATATATATATATATATATATTCGCGTTTCCCCGTTTCCAAAATTTGGGGAGGTCGCGTTTCGTATCGCTTCCCGTTTCGGAAACTCGTTTCCGTTTCCCCGTTTCGTGCAACTTAGGTCATTAGAGAGATACACACTTTCATGTAGGTCTTTACCACCATTTTCCAATTTACATCTCGCACTGTTTTCAGTTTCTTGATCCTTTGCAACAGTCAAAAAGACAGGCTTACAGGCAGAAGGATGCACATTCAAATGAAAGTCTCACGGTATTGCAGTACATATCCTGGCCGAAGCATCAACATTAGGGTTTTTCGTTGTTTTAGCAGCAAGGGGTGCTCCATTCTCCTGTTGCACACCATTTGCTGATAATGTTTCCTTCTCAGCACACACCAAATTTTTCTGCACTTTGCGTAGCTCATCTAATTCATCCATATTTTCAATGGCTTCTAATTGAACAAAATTCCCTTGAGGATCTATATCATAAATAATCATTGCCACTGGAACCATCTGTTGTTTTTCTTCACATGATTTATTAGCAGTACTACCTTCATTCTTGGCTTCAAGGGTCTTGCTACAAATAGAATTCTTAGTAGAACCATTTGGGATCATGACCACTTTTTTCTCATTCTTCTTCTGAGAAGTTTTAGTTGAACTCTTTCCACCCTCAATTCGAGAGATAGAACATCCAACCAAACCCTTTGTGGCAGATAAGCTATCTGACTTCAAAATCCTCCCGAATTTTGAACCATTTTCATTAGGTGTCCTAGCTTTGAACCAATGAATTTTACACAATCCTTACGGTTTCCTTGCAAGCACAGATTTGTCCAAGTCATTCTACCTGTTTAGAAGTCCCATGTGTGAGGCCTTCATTACAACCCCTTTTTTCCTTGCATGAGCCTCTCCAATACTACCCCTCCCTCTTTGTGGGTTCTTCTTTACCTGATTCACATCTTCTTTTGTTTCAACAAACTTAGGTCTCTCAGTGTGAATTCGTTTTTGTAAGGCGTACTTACTGATATCATCCTCTGTCAAACATCTTTCTTTAGGCAGTTTTATATCAGAGTCTGATTTTTGAAGACTGTTAGCCTGTACCAAATAATTCATGGGAGAATCGCTATTTCTGGCAGAGAAATGTTCTTAAATTCCTACTTGCCTTTTGACCAAGTCCCTCACATTCTTTTCATCAGTTTTATTAGGAAAACTAGAATTCTTAGCTGGATCCTCCACTTTAACATGCCTTATCCTTTCCTTCTTTTCATCTACCGAAGGAGGCTCAACTGCAGAGTCCCTACTGACAACTTCAAGATGAAGCTCAAGTTCATCCGAAATATCATCTGCTGCAGCATCATCAGAGCATGTGGAAATTCTCAAGGCTCCTCAGTAGTCCTCTTTGCTACTTTTAGAGTCCTGACCATTCTTACTATTCTAGATATTTGAAGGGTTTGCCCTCTTCACCCAGTTCTTCAACAGTTGCTCTAAGTATGAGTACTTATGAAGATCAGGGATAGGACTAGTCCAAAACCTCGTTCCAATTCCTCATGACTGTTTTCACAAGCTGGGAGGATCACCGATCTGATTCGAAAAGAGTGCTGGTCATTCACCCAAACAATTTGGATTTCATTGTTAACCCCTCAGGCTGACAGGATACACATCTCTGATACCACTGTAATATCTCTAGGGAAACTTTTGCCCTTAGGTTTATTGGAGCATTAAACAATACAATAACATAATATTTCTTTTCAATTCAACAAATGGATAGTGAATGCATAACAATGTAAACTAGTGGATGATGATCTTCAACAATACCAACAATTTACATTCGGTTGCTCTGTCCACAGTTTTACTTCTAGGGCTATTACAACAACAGGGTCTATTTTACAGCACTTAATAATTTAGTGAGAGTAACAACTCTAACTACTACTATCCAGCTTACAATTTCTCCGTTACTGTCGACTCCTCCACAATCTCACTACCTCGCTGTCCTGTTGCCAAAGAAGAGCCCTAATGGGCCTTGTTGCTATTCTAGTTGCTTTCTAAGACAGCCTTTTTCAGCCTGACTTCACTTTGTTGTCACAAACTATGACTAAATATGACTTGGAGGTGAATCACTGCCTTAAACAGTTCTTAGACCAGGGTCTGCAACCATAGGATAAGCTCCACACTGCTATAAAGATAGCCTCTGAGGTCTCCACTACCTCAGGTTCAATCGCAGAACTTGGTTGTCCAGATTTAACCCGGAAATTAATGTGCTATCATAATTAAGCTTCAGGAGTGTCTTCGCTACCACAAGTGTGCCCTTAAAACGTGAGCCGTTGCCCTAAAAACACTCCAGGAATGGTCTGTAGCCACATGAGGGTTTATCCAAACCCTCGCTACCCTAGTACAAGAGTTTTCTCAGAACCTTCATTAACACAATATCCAGAAGTCCTCCCTGTTAGAGAAATGAATCCACGCTGCCACAAGAAGGATCAATAAGGTAGGCCGCTACCTCAGATTCCATGCTGTCATAGATTTCTTGCCTCAGGGCTCTTGTTGCCACAAGGTAGATGAATGTTGCCTCAGAGATTATGCTAAACAGACTAGAGAGAAGGGATTGGCTAGGGTGGAATCTTTCATGTCATGTCCCTTCTCAAACACATTTGTAACAAGGTGCTGCTACACAATTTTGGCTAAGGAAGAGAACCCATCATTTTCGACTTAGGAGGCAATTCGACTTAATTTGGTTGCTAGTGGAATGTGGGGGCCACACACATGGGAATTCGAATTGGCTCATTCGAATATCTTGGAGGGAAAGTCAAATAGGTGGATGGAGGGGCCCACATGAGGCAAGGGAGGCCCAAGGAGATATAAGGAGGAAGCAACTCTCATTTTGCGATTCATTCTTACACCTTGCAATCAAAATTACATGACTGTTCACTTTGTTGTTTAGCCACGAATCTCTCAAGCGGGAGATTCAACCTCTACATCGGGGGACCATCCATGCCCTTCCTAGAGAGGCAGTTCCATAAGTATTTCAGGAGGTCCGGGAGTGTGTTACAACACTACCATTCAACCACAACAGGGAGTGTGCGTGCGTATTTTTGGCTAGCTGGACTATACGCACGGGGAGTTTGGAGCTATCAGTGATCAAAGCATTTTCCGAGAGAGTTAGAGGATTGGGAGAGCAGCAAAGGGTCAGCCTTTCTTGTGAGTTTTGGAGCTAGCAGAGCCAACATCCCAGCAGTTCGAATCACTGGGCTTGGGGACAGCGCAGAGGGCCAGTCCATCAATTTCGTGGAGCTGAAGAGCAGGTGCCATAGTGTTAATTTTAGGTATGTTCTATGCTTAGAGCAATTTATTTCAATTTTTCACAGATAGCTCAATATCTTTTCCTGATTCGCAATCATATCAGCGTTAAAGTAAACTGCAGATAGAACATAAACATAAATAGCTGAAGACAAGCCAAGACAAGAGGACACAAGATGTGGCGCTAGCTAGGGGCAAACCCCAATGTGGGGAAACCCTTGATCAATTCTTCTTATATGTTCTTCAATAGTTCAACGGAGAGAGAGAGAGATAGTACATTTACAATAGAAGTTAACACTTTGACTTGTCTAGATAAGAACATAGATCATCTCTAAAAAGATGATACATGAGATCAGTTGAAGACATGCTACTTCAATTGATTCTCCAAGGTGACTCCTTCACCTATCATTGTGTTGCATCTCGTCATCATGCTGCACATCACCGTGCTGCACCATGTTGCACCTTATGCTGCACTGTTATCCCATGTGTCATCGTTGAACCATGTTGTCATACAGCATGTCTCATGTGCTTGCCACAGCTATCCATGATGTCCATGCTTACCAAGTTGCACCATGTTTGCCATGTTGTCCATGCTTCCCATGTTGCACCATGCTTTCCATGTTGTCCATGCTTCCCATGTTGTCCATGTTGTCCATGCTTGCCATGCTACACTATGCTTGCCATGTTGTCCATGGCACATGCTTGCCATGCTGCACCATGCTTGCTGTTGTCCATGCTTGTTGTCCCATTGTGCCACTGCTGCACAATGTTATTGTTGTCCCATTAAGCCACTGTTGCACAATGTCATTGTTGTCCCATCATTGTTTTGTCTCATCATGTTGTTGCCCCATCGAACATTGTTACACAATATCATTGTTGTCCCATCATTGTGCTATCCCAACATCTTAGCAGCACCATGTAGCCCAGCTGTCCCATTTGTCTTACCATACCTTGTTGCTGTCCCATGTGTCCTTAGCATACCTGTTGTTGTTTCATGTGTCCTTAGCAAACCTTGTTATTGTTTCCATATAGTTACCTTTCTCCCTTAGCCGAGTTCCTTAGGCTCCTTTGATGAGCTCTTGTGACTGCATTAGGGCTGCCTTTAGGTCTGCGTTAGGGTTGCCTTTAGGTCTGTGTTAGGGCAGCCTTTAGGACTGCGTTGGGGCAGCCTTTAGGTCTGCGTTGGGGCAGCATTTAGGTCTGCGTTAGGGCAGCTTTAGTGACAACGTTTTAGACTTCCCTTTGATAGCATCTAGGGCTTCCATCGAAAACTATAGACACCCTATCCTTGTTGCTAGAAGAGTCGCCTCTTGACTGCATATAAACCTACGTAGAGCTTTCTCCTTTTGACTGCATCTAGGGCTAGGGCATCTCCTCTAAGGCAGGTCCCTTAGTCTTCTTTCCTCCAATGTCTAGGGCTTCCACTCCTAGATTTCTCTTCCACTAAAACCCAAGACAAGTGGAGAGAAATCAAGATAGAAGTGTGTGTGAAATGGCTCTCAAGTCATCTCTTTTTAAACTAAAACGTTGAGAACATGTGGGGTTTATTTGGTTGCTGGCCGACCTTGACAAATTGTCTTATAACACAAATAAATTCATAACTCCATGAATACTTATCTGAATCGGATGATATTTAGATCAATCCTACACCTCTCGATGAGAGGGATCCAAGAAAAATATCAGCTGCCATAAATAAGATGACCAACATGGAGTTTGGCCCTAGTTGCCAATTTTAACACTCTCTCTCAACTAGGGAGAACTCCATCCGCTGATCCATTTGTACAACTGTACTATCTCTGCCATCAGTGCCCTGCACTGCTCGACTCTGCTCTGCTTAAGCATGAAGAAGAAGAATTGATCGAGAATGTCTCATACCATTCTCTACTAACCCGAAGTCAGTTCCATATGAAGAGAGTGTGCCATATCACTCTTACTGACCCAAAGTCAGTTTTATTAATCCCAGATCAATATCACAAGAGTGTCTCAAACCACTCATACTAATCCCAGATCAGTTTCATTGATCCCAGATCAATAGAGGTCATCCTAGCATAGGGAGTACGGTAGATACAACGATGCGTCCATCGATAGTACTACTATGGTCCCTAACCCCATTTCCCTGTTCATTGGCCAGATGAGAGGTACTTCCCGTGAGTCCTAGATTACATGGGTAGGATGCCTCGACAAGCGAACCACTCATCTTGTCCCTAAGACGCCACGGGGTATCACAGGGGAAGGCTGAACCATTCACCCTGTACACAGCGCACCACTAAGGGAGGGTGAGTCGCCCTATGGTCGCTTGTCTCTCCAATAAGTACCCCAAGCCCCCCGGAGGTCCCAAAGCTCAATGCATGCAACATGCAGGACCCTCATAAGAAGGTCTCTCAACGACTCCAAGTCGTTTGGGAAAGTCACAAATTTGACCTTTCCCGGAGGCTTAGACAAAATGTCTGCATGTACATCAGTCTCAATGCAATGGAGCCTCATCGCTCATCGACGTACCATATCCCAGATAAGGTAGTATCTGATGTCTATATGATGGAGCAATTATAGAATACAGGATTCCTCAATAATCAAATCCCCCTCTGGTTGACACAGAATATCACGGTGGTATCCATCATGTGTACAAACAGCTCACTGAAGAGCTTCCACAACCAGGAAGCTTCACACGAGGTCATACTCGTAGCTATGTATTTAGCCTCAGTGGTGCTCAAAGTAGTTGTCTTCTACTTCTTGCTCATCCAGGATATTGAGTAGAATCCAAAGAGAATCGGCACTCAGAAGTGCTCTTGAGATCCTCCACACTGCCTGCCTAGTCAGCATTCAAATAATCATGCAGCTTCATATTTCCAGCGGTGCATCTCAATCTATGAGAGATTGTGCCCCCAAAGATATCTCAGAAGATTCTTGGCACCAATCCAGTGAGGCTCAACCATATATGAGCTCGTCATACTAACTGCAAATCATATGTCTGGACAAAAGTTCAACAACAACGTGAATGAGTTTATGAAACTCAGAGGCATTTCCCAAATCTGGCCCGGCATCACTACCATATAACTTCTTAAAGTTAAGATCCTCGAGGTAGTCACGAGCTTGCAGTTTACCATTGCACATCCGGAATCCAACTCCCTCTTACTTCTGCACCTGTCAGAAATAGGTCGTCCTCAAAAGGTGTCGGTATGAGAGGTCTATCATCCACAACCTTTGAGCAATCGTTTGAATCGACTTCACTCCTAGTGAATCTCAGCTTCATCAAATAGCTATAAATCCTCTACGCCCGGGGTGTTTTGCTTCAAGCCATAGAGGGCTTTCTTCCACCTATATACATGAGATTCCCGATCATGAATCTCAAACTCCTCGGGTTGTTCCAAACCCATGGACCTGCTACATGAGGGGAATGGTCCCCTTGTAAGATTTTCCTTCGGTACATCTCAGACATGTACCTTCATGCTCTTTTTGAATTCAAGCATCCCTGTCACCATCTAACTCGCATCGGGTAGGGCCCCATAAAGTAGACCTCCGGTGCTATAGATGAGATGTGTCAACTGACATGGTCCCCAATGGACTTCTTGCAACTTGATACAAATTGCCAACCCTGAACTCATGAGTAAAAGCATCTTTGAAAATTCTATTTTCAAACACGTACCTTTCCATCGATGAATGCCACCCTGAAACCTTTGACTTCCATTGCCGAAATGGACACCAGGTTCTTCTTGCAATCAAGTACATAAAGAGATTCTCGTAAATGAATCGAGTTACCCTCATTCAATTGAGGGGTAACATTCCCTACACCCTTTCCGAGATAGGTGGCATCGACTCCAAGTATAATCCTATGATTATTTCCATCTCTACCAAATTAGAGAGATCACCCTTCTATTTGATGAAGTGCCTTGAAGCACTACAATCAATAAGCCAGATTCCCACAGAATCTGAAGGACAGGGCCAATATGAGATAACGCTTCTTTATCTTATCAGAAACAACATTTGATTCTTCATACCTGGGGTTCCTTGCTTTCTTTGAAGAGTCGGATGTTTTACCTATCATTCCTCCGATCATTGAAGATGTCCCTGGAATGATTGTTATCTTCATCAAGAGATATGTCCCTACCATTCAAACACTCATTCACAGTGGTCGAACTTATTACAAACAAGGTATTTGTCTTTCTTTCCACCCTTAGATCCAGACTTCCCATTGAAGTGATCTTTAGGTGGGCCATCAGAAGCTTCCACTGCGCCACTCTGATAGAATTCTCTGCTTCGACTTCACCCTTGGTGAATTTGTAGAGGGATGAGGAATCCATTGATCCTTTTGTCCTTTCCCAACTGTCTTCAGTGATTGCTCTTTCACTCTTGCTTGGGCTTTGTCTTCACCTCAACTCTGATACCATGTTAATTTTAGGTATGTTCTATGCTTAGAGCAATTTATTTCAATTTTTCACAGTTAGCTCAATATATTTTCCAGATTAGCAATCACATCAACATTAAAGTAAACTGCAGATAGAACATAAACATAAATCTTTGAAGACAAGCCAAGACAAGAGGACACAAGATGTGGCTCTAACCAGGGACAAACCCCAATGTGGGGAAACCCTTGATCAATTCTTCTTATATGTTCTTCAATAGTTCAGCGGAGAGAGAGAGAGAGATAGTACATTTACAACAAGAGTCAGAACTTTGACTTGACTAGATAAGAACATAGATCATCTCTAAAAAGATGATACATGAGGTCACTTGAAGACATACTGCTTCAATTGATTCTCCAAGGTGACTCCTTCACCTATCATTGTGCTGCATCTCGTCATCATGTTGCACCTCACCATGCTACACCATGTTGCACCTTATGTTGCACTGCTATCCCATGTGTCATTGGTGAACCATGTTGTCATACAGCATGTCTCATGTGCTTGCCACAGTTATCCATGATGTCCATGCTTGCCATGTTGCACCATGCTTGCCATGCTGCACCATGTTGTCCATGCTTGCCATGCTACACTATGCTTGCCATGCTGCACCATGCTTGTTGTCGTCCATGCTTGCTGGCCCATTGTGCCACTGCTGCACAATGTTATTGTTGTCCCATTATGCCATTGTTGCACAATGTCATTGTTGTCCCATCATTGTTATGTCTCATCATGCTATTGTCCCATCATTGTTCTGTCTCATCATGCTGTTGTCCCATCGAACATTATTGCACAATATCATTATTGTCCCATCATTGTGTTGTCCCAACATCTTAGCAGCACCATGTAGCCCAGCTGTCCCATTTGTCTTACCATACCTTGCTACTGTCCCATGTGTCCTTAGCATACCTTGTTGTGTCCTTAGCAAACCTTATTGTTGTTTCCATATAGTTACCTTTCTCCCTTAGCCGAGTTCCTTGGGCTCCTTTGATGAGCTCTTGTCACTGCGTTAGGGCTGCCTTTAGGTCTGCGTTAGGGCTGCCTTTAGGTCTGTATTAGGCCAGCCTTTAGGACTGCATTAGGGCAGCCTTTAGGTCTGCGTTGGGGCAGCCTTTAGGTCTGTGTTAGGGCAGCCTTTAGTGACAACGTTTTAGACTTCCCTTTGACATCTATGGACACCCTCTCCTTGTTGTTAGAAGAGCCGCCTCTTGACTCCATATAAACCTACGTAGAGCCTTCTCCTTTTGAATGCGTCTAGGGCTAGGGCATCTCCTCTAGGGCGGCTCCCTTAGTCTTCTTTCCTCCAATGTCTAGGGCTTCCACTCCTAGATTTCTCTTCCACTAAAACCCAAGACAAGTGGAGAGAAATCAAGATAGAAGCGCGTGTGAAATGACTCTCAAGTCGTCTCTTTTTATGCTAAAATGTTGAACACGTGGGGTTTATTTGGTTGTTGGCCGACCTTGACAAATTGCCTTATAACACAAATAAATTCATAACTCCATGAATACTTATCGGAGTCGGATAATCTTTAGATCAATACTACACCTCTTGATGAGAGGGATCCAAGAAAAATATCAGTTGCCATAAATAAGATGACTCAAGTGGAGTTTGGCCCTAGTTGCCAATTTTAACACATACGCCGGAAGCCCATCCGAGAAGTCAAGGGATTGATAGCAGAGGTAAGCCCAACACTTTGGGTCCATTTCCGGGAGGATTTACAAGCAGATTCCAGCAAGCCGAGTTTTGTAGTTGCAGCTGAAGCTGGGCTCCAAGGGGGTCGAATTTCAGAAGTCTAAACCAGCCAAATTCCTTCGTGGGTTTTTCTGGGTTTTCTGAGAGGAGTCTGTGGTTAAAATTTTAGAATTTTTTGGATGTTATTCGGGCCTAAAATCCTAATTCTTATAATAGGGCGAATTGCTAGTTCGCTGGGGAATTCGCACCATTTTGTGGGTTCGACTTTGGCTCGGAGATAGGCCAAACCCTTTCTGGGTTTTTGTGGGTTTTGGTCAAGGAACTTGAGGTTAAATTTGCAGCATTTTCTGAGCATCAGAGGTGGAGTTTCTTGCAGTCCCTTTCCAACCAGCAGTGTAGTTTTCTGGGTAGCATAGAGCATTAGAGGAGCAGTCATTTCCAGCATTTGAGATCATTGCATTATCCCCTAGGTTCTGTCGCTTGCCATTGAGGCAAGCCTAGGTTCATTACTCCATACTATTGTACTTGCTCCATTGATTAATAAAATGGCTCAGTTGATTCTTACTTCTGGAGTTTTTATGAGCATTTGTTGATTGTTTAAAATTTATGTGTTGTAAATCGTTTTTGCTTTGCATATCATTGTTTATTTAAGTTTGGAACATTACATTTCACCACTGAAACCAATCAAAGAAAAAAGGGCCTTAAAACCCTCTGAGCCTCAGCTCACAATTCAGAAAGATCAACAATTCATCATGAGAAAAATGATTCTCCTTTCTCTTAATTATAGATTCCCTTTGGGGTCTCTTATCCCAATTTTTATTTGAGGGGCTAACAAGTTTCCTCCACTTTACCCCAAATTTGGCTTTTATTACAAGTTTTCCTCTAATTACCACTGTTTACAAAATGTTACCCCAATAAAATTGAATAATGGGTTTCCACCTTTATAAATGTTGAAAATAGTAGCGAGAAAGGTTCCTTGATTTATGCCCTAATCAAAGGGACCTCAACGAGTTCTTCCTTAGCATGCTCAAATTCTTATAAGTTAGGAATCAATTCCTATAAGTTAGGAGCTAATTCCTATAAGTTAGGACGAATTCCTAAGATTTAGGATAAGTCCCTACAAATTAGGACAAGTTCCTATAATTTAGGATGAGTTCCTAAAAGTTAGGACGAGTTATGAAGCAATTAACTAATGTGCAAAAGTGGAAGGTCGAGTTTCTTGTCTTCTAGTGCGAGTTAATTTGGGAAAAGGACAAGTGACTGAATCTCAAGTTCTAGAATTGAGATGAGATGAGTTGTATGAGTTAGTTCAACTTAGTTAACTCAATCGATCACAAAGTCGAGTTTCTTGTCTTCTAGTGTGAGTTAATTTGGGAAAAGGACAATGACTGAATCTCAAGTTCTAGAATTGAGATGAGATGAGTTGCATGAGTTAGTTCAACTCAGTTAACTCAATCAATCACAAAGTCAATTCCTAAAATATAATTCTCCAGATTTAGCCATTCAAATTGTTTTAAAAGGAGGAACGAAGGCACAATTGTAATCATTCTTGAGCACGAGTTTGTGTGTGAGCTTGTGAGAGAGCGTGTGCAAGAGGGAGGCTTGTGCGAGTTGATAAAGGGAAGAATTACCTTGGGAATGCACTAGGAAATAGGAAGAAATTCCTAAGAAATAGGAGTTCCTCATGCACTTGGAAATAGGAGGCTATTTCCGAGATTTGCGCAAGGATTTTGGAGCTCATTCAGGTAAGGCAAGAAAGCAAGCACATCAGGGGTCTTGCAGATTGTTTCAAGCTTAGTTCAAGTTGGGAGATCATTGTATTCTCTATTGAAGGAAGAGTGTTTTGTAAGATGTCTATTGCTCATTCTTCTATCAATAAAATTCTCAAGCAAGCAGACAATTTTCATAGTTGGGTTCCTTAGAAAAATTGTGTTTTTGAATTGTGTCATTGTGTTATGTTCCTATTCTATTGCAAATTAAGTAGAGAAAATTTTATCTTAGGAATAGAAACTAGTTTTCAGAATTGTTCATTAAGCAGTTGCAGAATTTCAAGGAAATTCTACATGGTATCAGAGTCGTGAATAGTGAGGGACTAATCTAGCACAAGTAGCATGCTAGAAGTAACAGTGAAGAGGTTTGTTCATAGAAGTGTTTGAACAACAGTATTGTGGGCCCCAATTTAGAGGTTTGAAGGATGAAATCTGTCATGAAAGGGTTGGTTGATTGAGGCCCTAGGATCAGCATTCTTAAGTGAATAAACGATTGATAAGAGGGCAGTTCCAGAAGTCCCTAAGAGTAGTGATGATGGAGCAGCCATATCAGTGCTAGTGGGCAGTTTGTTGAAGACCCTAAGAGTTGACGATCTTGGAGGAGCAAGAGAGCAGCTAGTGGCTAGATTTGTTTGAGACAGGTGCAACCTTGAGCAGCAAGGCAGGGAGAGCTCAAAGTAGAGAAGTGGTGGTTGAGCGAGAGTAGGATAGAGCTCTCAAGATGGAGCCTCAACCAGTATCTCAGTTTGAGTCTAAGCTAGTTGGCAGTTGGGTCGACCAACAGGATGATGAGGAGCATAGCCCAGGGCGAGTGGAGGCAGCCACTCAGTCAGAGACTCCCAATATAGGGAGAGTTCAAGCCAAGTGGGCAAAGAATTTGGTTAAGGGAGATCAGAAGAGAGTTGAATCTTCTAGTATCACTTCCAGCCAAAGGAAGCAGGCATAGAGGTACGGTACATGGCACTTATGACTAAAGTGATGGACTCGCAGAACATGGTGGGAAAGAACAAGTCTTCAGATCAGGTTCCACAGAAGAAAGCAAGGAAGTCTTCTAGTTCAGAGGGAGTAGCTATAGCAGTAGAGTACATGGTAGTGTTGGAGACAGATCCAGGTGGACGAGATTCTTCTAAAAGCACCTTCAGATCCAGGTGGACGAGATTCTTCTAAAAGCACCTTCCTCGCTAAGAGGGAGTGTTGAAAATAGTAGTAAGAAAGGTTTCTTGATTTGTGCCTTAATCAAAGGGACCTCAATGATTTCTTCCTTAGCATGCTCAAATTCTTATAAGTTAGGAATTGATTCCTATAAGTTAGGAGCTAATTCCTGTAAGTTAGGACGAATTCCTAAGATTTAGGATAAGTCCCTGACTCCCTACAAATGAAGATGAATTCCTATAATTTAGGATAGGTTCCTAAAATTTAGGACAAGTTATGAAGCAGTTAACTAATGTGCAAAAGTGGAAGGTCAAGTTTCTTGCCTTCTAGTTCAAGTATATTTGGGAAGAAAAAAATTGACTAAATCTCAAGTTCTAGAAATGAGATGAGACGAGTTGCATGAGTTTGTTCAACTCAGTTAACTCAATCAATCACAATATCGATTCCTACAATATTATTCGCCAGATTTAGCCATTTGAATTGTTTTAAAAGGGGGAACGAATGCATAATTGTAATCATTCTTAAGCACAAGTTTGCGTATGAGCTTGTAAGAGAACGTGTGCAAGAGGGAGGCTTGAGCGAGTTGATAGAGGGAAGAATTGCCTTGGGAATGTGCTAGGAAATAGGAGGAAATTTCTAAGATATAGGAGTTCCTCATACGCTAGGAAATAGGAGGCTATTTCCAGGATTTGCACAAGGATTTTGGAGCTCATTCGAGCAAGGCAAGAAGACAAGCAGATCAGGGGTCTTGCAGATTGTTTCAAGCTTAGTTCAAGTAGGGAGATCATTGTATTCTGAGTTCTCTATTGAAGCAAGAGTGTTTTGTAAGAGATCTTTGCTCATTCTTCTATCAATAAAATTCTCCAGCAAGCAAAGGGTTTTCACAGTCGGGTTCCCTAGAAAAATTGTGTTTTTGATAGTATGACTGTGTTATTTCTGTTCCTATTCTGCTGCAAATTAAGTAGAGAAAATTTGGTGTCTTGTGAATAGAAACTAGTTTACTGAATTGTTCATTAAGCAGTTGCAGAATTTCAAGGAAATTCTACAATAAATGAGTATAGCTTACAGAGTTGGATAGGTTATTTCATCCTCCTTGAACCATTTAATTAGAAGAAGACATTACACCTATTGCCCATGAAATTTTTATACCTAACTCTCCGGAAATATATTCATTTTGTCAATGACCGGAAAACGGTATCTACATAACAAAAATAGGAAAATAGCTCCCAAAAAAAGGGGGAGGGCGGGAGAAGGTCTCATATTAATGCCCAAGGTTCAGCCAATGGAGCCTTAATTCACTGATGAAGTGAAGTTGACAACTGCCAAGTCATGTGTGAAGGTAACATTCTCGCCATGGTCTGCCCCACATGCATGGCATGAGTTTGGAAGGAAGGAGGCTCGATGCAAGCTCTGGGCAATTTTGCCACAATAGATGTCCCTCAAAGCCATCACCTAGGCCAAAGGAAGTCTGCTCTTTGCGTGTTGCATATCCAAGCATACTTCTCGGAGCACTTTAAAAAATAAAATAAAATTGTAAAGCCTTCTTTAATCAAGGGCAATAAAACATAGGTGGCTGGAAACCTTGATGTTGATAGATAGACCACTTAGGGATGAATGCATGCATTGTAAGCTAGATATACATCCCCTATTATAGAGTGGATTGGTTGGCCTTGACAGCATTTTCTCATAGCGGTGTTTCTGATGAACCACCACAGCCATTGCTTAGTCTACTTGCTTTGATTGCGTGAACCAACATTCAGGCATGATAACGTGTAAAATTTGCTAATTTGTGGTACCCAAATGACTACCACTTAACCTATAACCACAAGCCATGTTGGGAGCTTTGGTATTCTTGTGGACTAAATTACAAACCCATGGCCAACCAACAACCAAGCAATCTAGAATGCAAATTCGTAGTTATGAAGGAGAGCTCAATAAAAACCAGATATGTTTAAAGTTAATCAATCAATTGACCCAATAAAACAATCAATCAATCAAAAATGCAAATTCCTAGTTGAGAAGGAGAGCTCAATAAAACAGTTACTGTGATAGAGCTCACCTCCATCTATGAGGCAATCTCTGATAACTGAGAATAAAATGCACCAATTCAGTCTCAATAAAAACCAGATATGTTTAAACTTTAAAGTTAATCAATCAATTGACCCAATAAAACAATCAATCAATCAAAAATGCAAATTCCTAGTTGAGAAGGAGAGCTCAATAAAACAGTTACTGTGATAGAGCTCACCTCCATCTATGAGGCAATCTCTGATATCTGAGAATAAAATGCACCAATTCAGTCTCAGTAGAGGATAACAATGTACTCCCTCTTACCCATGTTTCCACATATGAGAATGGTACTTCCATGACGTCTTTACCAGGCCAGGTTATAAGAATATACACGGGATCCTATTGTCCATGAAATTTATATACCTAACTCTCAAGAAACACGTTCATACTGTCAATGACCAGAAAACAGTATCTACATTATGAAAATAAGAAAATAGTTCCCAACAAAAGGAAGAGGATAGGACTAGGAGAAGGTCTCATAGTAATGCCCGAGACTCAGCCAACAGAGCTTTGATTCACTAGTATATTAATGCCTAAGGCTCAGCCAATAGAGCTTCGATTCAGTGGTATATTAATGCCCAAGGCTCAGCCAATAGAGCTTTGATTCACTGGTGAGGTGAAGTTGGCAACCACTAAGTCATGTATCAAGTTAACATTCCCACTATTGTCCGTCCAACTTGCATGGCATGAGTTTGAAAGGGAGGCCTGATGAAAGCTCTGGGCAATTTTGCCAGAATAGATACCCCTCAGAGCCAGCACCTAGGCCAAAGGAAGTCTGCTGTTTGCAGTGTTACATATTTGAGCATGTTTCTTGAAGCATTTTAAAAAATAAAATAAAATTGTAAAGCCTTCTCTATTCTAGGTGGCCGGAAGCCTTGCTGTTCATGGATAGACCATCACTCTTACGGATCAGTGTTGTGAAAAGCACAATTAAATCGCGCTTTTTTCCCGCGCCGATTTAATCGCGCTTTTTACACGAAAAAATCGGCTTTTTTGCCGATTTTTTCCGAAAAATGGCGCTTTTTAAAAAAAAGCACTTTTTTAGAAAGAAAAAAACGCGATTTTTTCCGAAAAAAGCTCGGGGTTGCCGGGACAGCACGATTTTATTAAAAAAAAAAAAAATGGTTTTTCATTTGGTCATTTGGGTTTTTTCATGCAATTTTTTTTGAAAGAAACAAATAATTTTTGAGTGGGGCAGCTTAATGATCAAGTCTAGGCCCTAGTATGGATATGCTATTCATGGTAATGTTAAATTCTTAAAGTTAAAGTGATAGTGACATTCTCCTTATTTAAATTTTTAACATTACCATGAAATGACTCAGGATGTTTGAGAGTGGTTCCAGCCTCATTGGATTTCATATGGAGAAAGTAGAATTTTAGATTTCATTTAAAATCCAGCAGACTTATCAGTTTTTCAGGATTTCAGGATTGGGAGATTGTAATGTTTCCAGGTGACACTACCTGCTCGAGCTACCCCTGCCACCAGTAGAGGACGTGGTCTACCTCCTATAGCTCCTACTTCTAGTTCTTCAGCTTCTAGAGCACATCAGACTCCACTACCATCTCCACCAGCACAGGCACCAGCATCTACATCTAGAGGGAAAGGGAAAGCTGTGGCATTTTCTTGCAAGAGGGGCAGAGGAAATCAATAGGATTAGACCTCATTTTATTGTATATGACATTATGACATGATGTGATACATTATCATATTTTTTGTATCTAGAGGGAAAGGGAAAGTTGTGGCATTTTCTCGCAAGAGGGGCAGAGGAAATCAATAGGATTAGACCTCATTTTATTGTATATGACATTATGACATGATGAGATACATTATCATATTTTTTGTTGATATTTTGAGGTTGAGTTGGGACTCAGGAGTCAGGAGTCAGGACTTATCAGGACATGATTCAATGTTATGTGTGATTTTAGTGCTAGAAATGATATTAAACATCTTATATATTAGTTTTTCTATCATATTTATGTGTCAAGGTATTTATTTTATGTTGTAGATGGTTTAGATATTAAAAAAATTGAAAAAAATGAAAAAAAAAATGAACATTTTTGTACCAAACGATTTTTTCCCGCTTTTTTCCGATTTTTTCCCGCTTTTTCCAATTTTTCCCGCTTTTTCCCGATTTTTCCCCGCTTTTTCCGATTTTTTCCCGCTTCGTTCCCCGCGCTGATTTAATCCCACTTGCGCTTTTCACAACATTGTTACGGATGAATGCATGCATTGTAAGGTAGATATAATCATATACACCCACTATCATGGAGTGGATTGATTGGCCTCGACAGCATTTTCTCATAGTCGTGTTTCTGATGAACCACCACAGCCATTGCTTGGTCTACTTGCTTTGATTGCATGGACAACTATTCAGGCATAATAATGTGTAAAATTTTCTAATTTGCAGTACCACAATAACTACCACTTAACTTATAAGCACAAGTTAAGTTGGGAGCTTTGGATTCTCGTGGGCTAAATTACAAACCCACTGCCAACAAAACAACCAATCCACCTATAATGCAAATTCATAGTTGAGATTCGAGAAGGAGAGCTCAGTAAAACCCAAATGTGTAACAGTTAATCAATCAATTGACCCAACAAAACAATCAATCTAAGTTGCAGGAAACGTGGCCCTAGGGGGCGTTTCGCCAGGGGAAACGAAACGAAACGCGTTTCCCCGTACCGTACGGCCTGGAAACGCGTTTCCAAGCCGTACGGGCCACGTTTCCCCAAAAAAAACATTTGTTTTTTAATTTTTTATTTTCTAATGTAGATCTCTTACATTTGTTTGCCCTAGTGTTGATATGCAGTTCATGGTAATGTTAAATTCTTAAAGTAAAAGTGATATTCTCCTTTATTTTTCATTTTCATCCTTTTACTTAAATTTTTAACATTACCATGAAATGACTCATGATGTTTGAGAGTGGTTTCGCCGTCATTGGATTTCATATGGAGAAAGTAGAATTTTAGATCTTACTCAAAATCCAGCAGACTTATCTGTTTTTCAGGATTTCAGGATTGGGGGGATTTCAATGTTTCCATTGGATTTTATCATGTACTAGGGTATGGAACTTGTATTTAATCGAGAGAACAAAGCCCTCTATGCAGGGGAGACTCCCAATAATCAAGAGAATGTAGGGTACTAGGGTATGAAACTTGTATTTAATCAAGAGCACTAAGGTCATTCGATTATGTAGGAGGAGACTCCCAATCAATCACGAGACAAAAAATTAGAAATTTCTCGTGGCTGATTTTGGATATTTCTATTTTCATTATGTGATTATTCATGAGTAAATGTGATGTAAATTTAGATACTTATAGTCTATGCATTGACAATTTACAATTTTATCATAATGTAATAAATTAGAATGTATCATATATGCTTTATGATTGCACATATTTCTTAAATTCCTAATATATATATATATATATATATTCGCGTTTCCAAAATTTGGGGAGGTCGCGTTTCGTATCGCTTCCCGTTTCGGAAACTCGTACCCGTTTCCCTGTTTCGTGCAACCTTGCAATCAATCAATCGAAAATACAAATTCCTAGTTGAGAGTGAAAGCTCAGTAAAACTGTGATTGTAACAGAGCTGACCTACATGTATGAGCCAATCTCTCGTATCCGAGAATAAAATACACCAATTCAGTCTCAACGGAGTATAACAATGTACTTCCACTTACCCATGTTTCCACAGATGTGAATGGTACTTCCATGATATCTTTACCACGCCAGGTTATAAGAATATGCATGGGATCCTATTGCACATGAAATTTCTATACTAACTCTCAAGAACATGTTCATACTATCAATGACAAGAAAACAGTATACTGTATCTACGTTATGAAAATAGGAAAATAGCCCCCCAAAAAAAGGGAAAGGTGGGGAAGGTATCATATTTATGCCCAAGGTTCAGCCAATAGAGCCTTGATTCATTGGTGAGGTGCAGTTGACAACTGCTAAGTCATGTACCAAGGTAACATTCTCACTATGGTCTGCCCCACTTGAATGACATGAGTTTGAAAGGCAGAAGACCCGATCAAGCTCTGGGCAATTTGGGCAGAATAGATGCCCCTCAGAGCCAGCACCTAGGCCAAAGGAAGTCTGCTCTTTGCAGTGTTGCATATCCGAGCATGTTTCTCGAAGCACTTTAAAAAAAAACAAAAAAAGGTTGTAAAGTTTTCTCCAGTCAAGGGCAATAAAGAATGGATGGCTGGAAGCCTTGCTGTTGATAGATAGACCATCAATCTTAGGGATGAGTGCATGCGCTGTAAGGGAGATATGCATCCTCTATTATAGAATGGATTGGTTGCCATTGACAGCATTTCTCATAATCGTGTTTCTGATGAACCACCATAGCCATTGCTTAGTCTGCTTGTTTTAATCGTGTGGACAAACACTAAGCCATAATAATGTGTAAAATTGTGGTAGTCATTGTGTAAAATTTGGTAATTTGGGATACCAGAATGACTACCACTTAACCTATAACTACAAGTTAAGCTGAGAGTAAAATTCGGTAGTTTGTGGTAACAGAATGACTACCACTTAACCTATAACTACAAGTTAAGTTGGGAGCTTTATATTGTTATGGGCTAAATTACAGACCCACGGCCAACGAACAATCGATCAATCTAGAATGCAAATCCATTGTTGAGAAGTAGAGATCAATAAAACCTAGATGTGACTAAAGTTAATCATTCAATTGACCCAACAAAACAATCAATCGAAAATGCAAATTCCTGGTTCAGGAGGAGAACTCAATAAAACCCAAATGTGTCTAAAGTCAGTGAATCAATTGAAAGTGGCAATTTAAAGTTCATAAATCAAATTTCAGGAGGAGAACTCAATAAAATATAAATGAGTTACAGTTAAACAATGGATGCGGTTATTCGTCACTACTTGCAAGGCAAAGGCGAGACTTTGCACAGAGAAACCAATGCTAGTTTATAAAATATTGTTCGGACTCACCTGGGGAATGGTCGAAGGAGATGAGTACCACCAATATGCGCTGGAAGGCGATTGCGAATTGTTATGGAGTTTGTGGTACCTACTGCTGCAGCAAATACAAATAGCTGATGAAGAGGCGAGTACGATGAGATTGTCAGCGTCCTTAGAGCCATTATATCAATGACAACTATGATTCCGTTGTGACATGCCTATTATTATTCTTGGTTCTGATTCCCATTGGACCCTTGTATTGTATTATTATTATTATTCTTGGTTCTGATTCCCATTGCACCCTTGTATTGTATTTATTATTATTATTCTCGGTTCTGATTCACATTGGAGCCTTGCATTGTATTTATTATAACTGCCCCAAGGCATGTTTGTTTTTGCTAAAAATTTATGGCACTTATTCATAGTTTAATATTAGGAATTTAATTTTTGTTATTTTTTAAATTTATTTATTTGTAAGAAAATTGATTGAAGTCTTAATTTATTTATTTGTAAGGGGATTGGTTTGAAGTTTTATTATGGGTTGTTTAGTAACACTCATTTATATTAGTTACTAATTTTTTGTTTTTAGTTTTATTGAACTTTTTTATTTTTTATTTCTCTTTTTTCTATTGACTTATAATTTTTTTCACAATATTTTCAATTAAAAACCACTTATTATTATATTAAAAACATATTTTAATAAATTTAATTATATACATTAAAAAAAACACACACATATATATGTTTGTTAATATAAAAAATATTAATTAATCATATTTCTTAATTTTTGGTGATGGCATTTAACCATACAATATTTTATTAGTTGTTTTATTTTTGTGATTAAATTTTTGTTTTTATTATTATTTTTATTTAATTAAGCAATATTTAAGCTAAGCGGCAAGTACTAGCTACTATGTAGCCCTTGTTCCTAGTCGTTTTACGAATTATTCCCAATGCAACCCGTCCAAAATTATTATGGATTTTATATATGAAAAGAGGCTCCATAGATATGTACCTATAGCATTGAATAAGACTTTTATTTGTGTTTTAAATTTCTTAATATGAAGTTACAATAATGGTTTTATGTTTTTTAATAACCAGTTATATTAAATGTTTTTTTATTAGTGATTTTATTTGTTTATATATTTTGTAATTTGCTCCCCGATCGAGTGTGAGCTGGATCCAATGTGTACGTCTTGACCCATGGACTAATACAACTCCCAAAGAAATCTAAGGCAACCCTATGTATGCATGCAGCACTTGGAGAGGTGGCGATGCGCATGCAAGGGTTAAACGTCGACTTAGAAGGTGGCAGAGACATTAAGCTAGTCGAAAAGGTGAGTTCATCCTCCACTGTGGTTGGTAAATTGGTCAGTGTGCTTCGTTCGTTGTGGATCTGGTCTAGGTTGTTCGTCTTGGGGAAGACATTGTCTCTATCTCTTTCTGGTCAAGGACTCGGTCACTAGTATGTCTCCATTCTTAATTTTGTTCTCCCTACATCTATGGCTCTTCGTCTCTGTCCTCGGGTATCTGGGATGCATGGAACAGTGGTAGTCTAGTGAGATTGGAAAAATAATTCTCTGGATTGCGACATGGTTTGGTCAATGTTATGTGTCGAGTTGTTAGTTTTTTGTGTTCTTGTGTCAACGGTCTATGAGATTTGGCTCTCGCGCATGGGTTCACGCGAGGTTAGGCCTATGGGTTGCTCCAGCTTTTGTTGCACTCCCTGCCTATGTTATTTCGGAATTGTAAGGGTTTTCGTCTCTAGTCAATTCTATTTGGGTCCTGAGGACTCCGAGTATTTATGGTCTTGGAATATGGCCATTGTTGTTTGTAATCATTGGCCCAGTCTTAGTAGGCACAGAGTCGTGGTTTGGTTTGAACTGTGGGAAATGTCTAGTGTCAGTCTTGTCCCTGTGGTAATGGTATATTTCATTTGGTTTCGGCGCATGGTTGTGTGTTGGTCATGGTCTAGGGGCAGCTCATGGCTCAATTGTTCTTTCTTTCTCTAGCGTACAGTTACGTTGCTCGAATTGCTTAAATATGAGATTCATTTGGCCCATTATGGGGTTTTTCCTGTGGATGTTTCAGTCTGTCAGTATAGGCCTAACTATGGGCACTGGTGGAGCAGTGGTGGACGTGGGACTGTAACGCTTTGCTAGTCGCCTATTGACAACAAGCTTTCAAACTAGCTCCTTATTTTGTTGGTTTCTTATGTAATTTCATTGGCAGGTATTTAAGGCTGGAGCAACCCTCGGCAGTGTCTTGCTTCTGAGCTTAGATTTTGTTTGGGTCAACCTCCAAATTTTGAGACAGGCCATTATTTGATTTATAGGTGTAGCAAAATGGTTCATGCCTCTGGTAAGGGAAAGAATGGTCGGGGAGGGCGCGGCTGTGGGGAAACAGAGGAAAGCATCCCCTTCCCAAGTCAGTCAACCTAGCTCATCCAAGGGGACTGTGCGTGGGCATAGATCAACATCTCGAATTATCTAGGAATTCACTCAGGCGTATCATTTGGGCAGTTCGACCCCGATCAAGCAGCTTGTAGTAGATTGGGAAGAGGAGATTAAATGGACAGAGAAAAGTTTGGAAATTGATTTAGATGAGTGGCAAACTTTGATTCTTGACCTTGGTCATACTCGTGGAAGATCCACTCAATATAAGCAAACGATCCACTTATATTGGATGATGAAGAGCCTTCTGGCTAAAGCCTTAGAGCAGTTTCCACCTGACATGCATTTGTCCTCCCATGGACACTCAGATTATACTAAAGAGTTTCAAAAGATTCAATTTCAATTGCAGCAGAAAAATGGACGCCTCAGCTGCATTGAGCAACACATCCCATGTATTTCCCACATTTGTCAGGTTCCACTATGAAGGACCCTGCTTCAGTTGATTCAGCTGATGATGAGTAGAGTGACAGTGCACCCCTGGTTATAGTTTTGTATGAAGCAGTTTCAAATTTTTAGGCATATTATCAGTTATGTTTATAGGTATCTAGCTAGTAGGAAGAAGAAAGACTCTCAAACATATATAGTGTGGCTCGCAAGACTTATTTTTTTGTTTCTGGATGGCTTATTTTGTTGTTAGGTGGCCAACACACCTAGTTTCTCTCAGGGCAGGTTGAGAACACCTAACCTTTAGACATATAGAGGTAACCTGCTTTTTTGATGGAAAATTAATGGAAAGGTGCTACCAAGATTATTATATGTGTGTGTGTGTGTGCAATTAAATTAAACATTTTTAAAGTGATTTTTTTCATATTAGATTAGATTCATTTTAATTCCAAATTTACCAAAGGTTTACAGGGATGAAGTTGCTCGAGGTGCCAACTTTATTTTTATTTTTATTGTTATTTTATTTTATTTTATTTATGTAAATTGATAATTCAACATGTTTTAATTAATAATTATAATTATTAATTTTATTTTAATCCATTCTTATTTTTATATAATTTGTCCAAGTCAAAATATTTACACAACATAAAATAGGAGCATGAGACATTACGTTTCTGTTATATTGGGTTAGTGAGTGCCTCTTGACACAAAAAACTTTATCTTAATTTTTTTTTTTTGTAAGCTGTGGTAGTGCCTTTCTTTTTCTATTTATATAAAAACAAGTTGAACCATATACATCGTTTTGATGGCCTCAACCTGCCCAGATGGGAAACCAGATCTGTTGGCCACCTCAAGTTATTATAAGCCATCCAGTAGCAAAAATTAATAAGTCTACCTATCCATGCTAAATAAACCTCACAGCAGCTAATGCTAAACATGTTCCAGACAGTCATGAAACTATTAAAAAGAAAAGAGAATATTGTTCTCAAAACCAAACATAAAAAGCCACTGCAAAAACTAAACTTCTCAGTCTTCCACGTTCTCAGGTGTTGTTGCCGCGTCCCTTGCTGCTGGAGTTAACTTCTTCAGTGGTTGCTGGATTTCCTCCAGCTTACTGTCTTGCATAATCATTATGATTTGTAGATTTTTCATCTCTTTCTTCATGTTTGGCATGCCCTAGGCTAGCTCTGCCATTTCACCTGCTACTTATTCCAGTGCCTTGGCAAGTAAACGTTTCAGCACCCAGTAAACGTGCAAGGCTTGCTTGTATAGAGTCATTCTTCCCCTGGTGTTCCCCGGGTTAGGAATGAGATCTCCCCATTCCTCCATTTCAGGCTCTGAGTCTTCTTCCATAACATTTTCTTCCAGTTCCTAAATGAGCTTGTGAATGTCAGCATCAGTTCCTTCTCGATATGCCCTTTCAGCCTCTTGCATTGTTTTCCTCATAGTTTTCTAGCTACACCTCTGAAGTGCCGCATGGAGGTCATAGGGTCGTTACGTCCTGACTGGCTATACCTACCTCTTCCACCACGACCTCTTCCACGACCTGGGCATCTTGCTCTTTACAGACGCTTGTTTACCATGACCAACATCAAAGGTTAGATTATCAACATTTACTCTTATTCCCATTTCTTGAGTATCCCTATCCCAGATTTTACCCTCCCCACTCTAGGTTCTCCCGATGGTCTGGCTACTCCCAGGATTCCTTCCCCTTGGGCAAGACAAGTGTATTCCCTCTGTAGTCTTATCTCTCTCCCCAACTACTTGCTTACCCTCCTCAGGCTGCCCCTGAACCCAACACTTGCAGAACCCCAGCATGCCTTTATTCTGGTCTTCGTGGTTCTTTACCTTGTTAGGCCCTTCCTCTGCATTCCTCATCTTGCCCCCCTCCATCTCCTTACTGCGCGCTACAGGTAAGGTTACAGACTCACGTGGACTTCTCCCTCTCTCAGCAATTCCTATCTCTCCCCCCCCTTTGTCATACTACAAAAGATTGAAAGGGATGCAAGAATTGGCTTTGAGAAAACATACTCGGACTTTCACTCAGTCGTAAAAGACACCAATTTTTGCTTAGCTCCGATTTTCTCCTTCCTTTGTTGCGTACTGATCTCTCTTCCTCCCTCAGCCACCCTCATTAACCCTCTCCCATTTATACTGCCTCCCATCACCCTTCCGCCGCCATTTCCTACTACCTCTTCCCCCACTCCCCTATCACCTCGATGCCTCGGGATTCCAACATGCCTGCATGATGCCCTCACGTCCCATGGAGTTATTATGAGAGCGTTTGGTGGCCGGCCTTGCCAGCCTCTCCCCTTCGTTGTCCTCTTGAACGTCCTTTCTCTTTCTCTCACCCCGATTGGGGGTATCTTAAGTTTAATTAATATAAAAAATTGTAAATAGAATATTCTAATTGCTTGGAGAGGCACTTTACAACCTAGTATTATGGTGTGAGGGAGATGATGTCACAAAATGTTACATTTAAAAATAATAAAATATTACTTATATTAACAAATTAAAAAATTACTAATAACAAAAAAAATCAATGTCAACAATAATTAAAATACTTCAATTTACACCTTAATTTTACATCAAATTTTATATATAGAGATAAATATCTTTAGTAACATACATATGTAATTATTTCACTACTTAATATAGATTTGACAAATGGCATGTAAAATAATATTGTGAACACTACATGATATGTAATTCATTTTATGTTGAGTTGACATGTAACATTTAAAACAAAAATATGTTAATTAAAAAAAAAATACTATCAATTATAAATAATATAAAGAAAAAACAAAATAATCAAAATTAATTTATTTCTTATATTTTCACTTTCCATTGTGATGGAGATGTGTAATGAATAAAGTTCATAAATAATATTTTAAAAATATTAATTTCAAATTACAAAGTGGTTTGTGCCCTAGCACAAACAATTGAGCAAAGCTATTCACTGATAAGCTTCTATTTTTATTTGCTATTGAAAAAGGAAGCAGACAGTTACAGATTTATGGTGACTCCCTCTTAGTTGTCAATTGGTTTAATGGATCATCCAAATGTCACATGCACAAACTCCGGCCATCGTTGGAGAAAGTGCTTCTACTAAAAGGAAACTTTGATCTAATATCATGTTATCACATTTATAGGGAAAGGAATGTCATTGTTGATGCACTCTCCATGGAGGGCACGCAACAAATTAGGGGCACATGGAACATCATAGAACAAAATGGCAATGAGCACTATGAATACTATCACGAGTCGTTTATAGGTGATCTTCATTTGGTTGAAGCAGAGGACAGATGACACACAACTCATCACTTATTGATAATGATGGCAGTTTTTTTCTCATGTTATATGTTATGTTTTCTCCATTATGCATACTTATATGACTATGATATTGAATATATCCAAAAAGGTGTGAGGTATAAAAAGCTCTCTGGACATGCTTTTTGTACTCTCTTTTTTTTATGTGATGGCTACAGGATGATAACTCTTAAACATTGATGACTGAAAGGTTGTTACAAAATGGCCTCTTTTGTTAATGCCTTCAAGCACCTACTGCATGTAATTTTCATTTTCATCAAAATAGAAATTATGATTTTTCCACGGGGAAAAACTTAAAAAATACCAAGAACCAATAAAGAAAAAATGGATTATAAATCTAATATTTCAATATGCATGTTAATATATATATGTGTGTGTGTGTGTGTGTGTGTGTGTGTGTGTGTGTGTGTGTGTGTGTGTGTGTGTGTGTGTGTGTATGTATGTATGTATGTATATGTATATGGAGAGAGAGAGAGATGGGCGCTGGTTCTCGGGAGAAGCAAGGGTTTTCTGAGAAGTAGTACCTAGGTTTTGACGCAGATGGTTTTCAAAGGGGGAGGGAACGAAGCTCCCTCCTATCAGAATGTGGTAATGGACAAAGGGAAGGGGTTCGATGCAATATTTGGGGCTCAAGAAAATGTTATGTCAGAGAATGTCAAGGTTCAGCAGAAGTAGGTGGGAAAGGACAAAGAATAAAGGAAGACAAGGGCCTGATAGGAAAGCAAATAGATTAGCAGCAACAACAAAAGTCAAAAGGCTCCATAGGGCCATGTAAGCCAAAAACAATGATGATAATGATGGCATTGATCAATGATCTTGAGACCCAAGCCTTCAGGGAGCGTATGTGGTCATATGTTGTCATATGCAATTTTATGGGTCTTTGGCTCACAAAAAAAGCCTTGTGTGATTGGATCAAACATCATTGGATACCAAGAGGAGAAATACTCTTTGAAGACTTGCCTATTGATGCAGAAGTTTCTTTCTTGCCTTCGACTTCACCCTTATCTAACTTGTTGACAGACCTTGATGGAGTAGGGCTATCAATAGCCTCCTTGGACTTTAATTTCTTCTGATGCTTCTTACTGCTTTCCTGTTTGTTGTCAATGTCCTTAGTGCTCTCTTCTAGTAGGCTTTCCTCCATGTGTTGGGAACCTTTTGCTTGAGCAAAGTGTTGTGCTAGAAATGTCTTCCAGTCACTGTCCCTACTTCTTGATTTCATGGAAAACTAACAATTTAATTAACCCATGGTGGTAAATACTAGTTTCAACATTTTTAGAGGATGACTTAATTCCTCTGGCCATCTTGTTTAGGCTCATCCATAGAAAATAAGGAAAATTCATTTCAAGACCTCCCTCGAAATGCAACAAAAGTCTCAAATGATAAAGGAAGGTAACAACATACCTACCCTCACAAGTCACAAACCTCTGTAGAGCATTAAGCATTAATCGATACTCTTCTTTGACCCAACTTCTCGGAATGCCTTTAGTCCAGTATGGGTTCTAGTGTTCTAGAGTCAAGAATTTGTGACAAAGCTCCTTATTGATGGTTGCACCTTTAAAATACTTCTCCCCTGTGGTTGGTAAACTCGTGGCCTCTGCTATGGTAGCCTCGGTCACTTTAAACTGTAAAACCCAAACTGAACATTCTCACCATCAAAATGTTGACTTAAAGCAAGAGAAACATCTTCATGATACCCTTTAAATTTTATGAGGAATGAAGTCCACCTAGCTCGCTTGAGCTTCTCCCTACACGATTTATACTCCTCAGTCTCTCTGTAAGACCAGAATTTTGGTTCGTGCCTATCCACCCCCATGCTCGCAGTGAAAACAAGTCTTGAACTTGAGAGGGGTTTGGTACAAGACATAGTAAACGAGTACCAAAAATACTTAACACAATGTATCGAAAGTAGTTTTACTTAGTACCGGATGAAATTGACATACACGGTATCAAAAATTGTCAACACACACAGTAACGGAAACGGTTGACACAAAGTTCAGTAAATGGGGATACAAGGGTATTGGAATTAGTTACACGTAGTACTGAAGGCAAAGCAAGAAGGGAAATAATGCTCATATGTATGACGAACCCATCTAGAGGGGCATTTATAATTCAAAGGGAGAATGATAACGACTACAATGTCTGGATAATTGGTAAATGAGTGGTGTATATGGAAATGATACGTCGTATGCAGAACTTGTTCAGAAGTTATTTCCATATCTGACATTGTATTTACGGGAATGGGTATTAGATATGATACATAGGTTGTGGTCGGGTACATAGGTACGACACGGTTCACATCAAAGTTCTGTTAGTCCTTCTTGTCATCATTCACCTTCACGGTTATGAAATAGTGGGATCATCATTACTTAAACGACCCATGAAGGTGGAATAAGGGATAATATAGTTTCTTAGATTAGTATTAGTACTTCAGTTAGTCATTACCATAACCATCCCATTCGATCACACAAAAGGATTTTTTTCGAAGGTAAATGGTTTAGGATTAGGATAGGACTAGCAAGTAAAGGGTGATAAAAATGAGGATAATCATATGTCATCGCACAATTAATATGAATCCTTAATAGCAAAAAGTAAAAATATTGATCTTATACCTCCATTACCAGATTACACATAAAACATTTCCTTCAGTACCAGATGAACGTAGAGAATTTCTTCAGTACCGGATGAACACAACGAGCTCCTTCAGTACCAGATGAACACAGAGAGCTTTAGTATTGGATGAACACAGAGAGCTTCCTCAATACTTGATGAACACAACGAACTTCTTTAGTACCGGATGAATGCAGATGTCTTAGTGAAATCTCCAAATTGATATTTTACAGGCTTCCTCTTGTAACTTAACGCATTCTGAAGGTCTAGCTAGAGTAGATAATGATAATTGTTGATGTTGTATATGAATCCATTTATTGGAAAAAACAAGGAAATGAACAATACACACTAGTGCAAGAATTCAAAAATTGCAACGGAAGAGGTGGAAGTTGAAGCAAATGAAATCACTGATCAGGTTCCAAGGTTGTGTAATGGAAAATCATTTTGGAGCTGGATATCTTCCTCTTCTCGGGATCAAGTTGACCTTCGTTTCCTGTTTCCATTTCCATTTTATTAGGAAGTCACCTAACTACTACTATTCTATGGATTTTTCTTGAGCCTAGATCAGTCAATGCTTGTCAATGTTTTCAATTTTAAGGAGTCTGAAAAAATTAAAGAAAACTCCATTCACTATCCCGTGGATTTTTCTCGAGCCCGGGCTAGTTCATGCTCGCCAGTATTTTCAATTTTTAGGAGTCTGAAAAACCTAAATAAACTCCATTCACTCTCTCGTGGATTTTCTCAAGCCCGGGCTAGTTCATGCTTGCCAGTATTTTCAATTTTTAGGATTCTAAAAAACTTAAAGAAAACTCCATAAGACCCCTTTTCCATAGATAATCTACCAGGGTTGGATAAAGGAATAAGCTTACTCTTGTCAGATGTTCTCCTTATTGCTTATCTACATGAGAAAACAATCAACTTTTTCATTTGTGAGTCACGCATAAATAATCATAGACATTAGCACACCTATATACATATATGTACAAAATGAAAATAATTATGCAACAAAACTTACAAAGGTGGATTAGTGAGAGGAGGGTTCCTCTCTTCGACCAATTGTATTCTAGAATTTTGAAGAACATGATTGGAAAAATCCTCTTTTGATAGTGGCTTGTGATAAACTTTCAATCAGTGTCCATTGACGACAAAAGAGGTCTACTCTCCATCAATAGTCTTGATTTTAACTGAGCCATTGTCGTATGCTGTCTCTATCTTGTAAGGTACGAGTCATCTAGTTGACAATTTCCCTTTGAAATTTTTAAACCTACTGTCATATAACAAAGCCCAATCGCGAGGTTGAAAAAATTTCTTTTTGAGGAACTTATCATGCCATTTGGTTCTCTGATCTTGGACAAGCATGGTTCTTTGAAATGTATCTTGTCTGGTTTCATATAATGCATTTAACTCCATCAATCTTTGTTTTTGTGCCTCGCATATATCCATTCCTAGTTGCATGTTTTTTTTTAATGTTTTAATCTGGAACTCTATAGGAAGGAGTGCTTATTTTACATAAACCAACTCATAATCGAGTGTCTCGTTGTGTTCCTCCTGATTGTTCTATAGGCCCACAAAGCTTTAGGTAACCTATCGACCCACTCTTTGTGATGAAGTTGTATTGTCTTGGTGAGAATGGCTTCAATAACTTTATTAGTGGATTCTACTAGCCCATTCACTCATGGATGATAAGGGGTAGATTTCCGGTGTCTAATTTGATATTGCTCAATTATGCTTTTTGACCAATTTAGAAGTGAATTGGGTGCCTTGATTAGTTACTATTTCTCTCGGTACTCCAAAGCGAGTAAATATTTCCTCAAATAATAAATCAACAACCGATTTCTCATTAGCATAGTATAATGCTTTCGCTTCTACCCACTTGGTTACATAATCCGTACATACCAAAATATACTTTTTCTTTTTAGACATAGGAGAAATTGGACCAACAAGATCTAATGACCACTTGTCAAAGGGTTCAATAACTACCTGTGTTTGAAGAGGCATTTCATTTGTTGGGGTTGGGTTTCCCATCCTTTGACAATCTTCATAACTAGCCACGTACTTCTTTGCATATTTAAAAATAGCGGGCCAATAATATCCATACTGTAACACTTTGTATGTAGTCCTTTTTTCAGTGAAATGTCCACCACATGGCTCATTATGGCAAGATTTTTGGATATCCTCCATTTTATCCTCTCATACACATCTTCTAATTACAAGATATGGTCTAGTACAATACAAACAATCATCATGCCACATATAATTAGTGTTGAGTTGAATGATTCTTTGTTTTTCTCTTGAGGACAAATTCTGTGGCAGTTTTCCTGTAACTAGGTAGTTGGCTACATCTGCATACCAAGAAGTATAAGTAGAAATAACTAATAAATTTTCATCGGGAAAATCATCAGCAACTGGTGCACTATCACCTATATGAACAAGTCTAGACAAGAAATTAGTAACAAGATTATCTCTTCCCAACCTATCAACAATAGTAATATTAAATTCCTACAGTAGTAACAACCATCTAGTAACTCAGGCATTAGTGATTGGTTATTCATTAAAAATTTAATAGCTAAATGATATGTATGTACAAACACTTCATACTCTATTATACAATGTCTAAATTTATTGATGGCATGAACTATTGATAAGAATTCCTTTTCCGTGAATGTATAGTTAAATTCGGTAGAGGAGATAATTTTGTTGACAAAGTAAATGGCATAAGGGATTTGATTTTCCCTTTGGCACAGAACAACCCCAAAATTTGTGTTTGAGGCATCAGTAAAAATGTGAAAAGGGAGGCTCCAAATTGGTCCTCTTAGAACTGGAGCAGTTGACAGTTTTTGTTTAAGAGTTTCAAAGGCAATTTGACACTAAGGACGCCATTGAAAATCCAAATTTTTAGTTAGAAGTTTAAACATAGGAGCAATTATTATGGTACATTTTTGAATAAATATTCTATAGTATCCGACATGCCCTAGAAAGCTTCTAACTTCTCTTTGAGAGCTTGGAGTTTTAATTTGAGCAATTATTTAAATTTAGCAAGATCCACTCTTATCCCAGTTTCAGAAATATGATGACCTAGCACAATACCCTCAGTAAGCATCATTATGGATTTTCATTGCTAAGGGAAAGGTTAGTCTCTTGAAACCTAATTATGTCTTTCTCTAGGTTGTCTAAATCTTGTTGAAAATCTTTCCCATATACTGTGAAGTCATCCATATAGACTTCGACACAGTCTTGGGTTAGATCTGAAAAAATAGCAAGGACAACCCTTTGAAAGGTGGCAGGGGCATTACATAACCCGAAAGGAAGAACCCTATAGGCATAAGTACCCCATGGACAAGTAAAGGTGGTCTTTTCTTGGTCTTTAGGTGCAATTTGGATTTGGTTATAGTTGCTAAATCCAACTAGGAAGGAAAAACATTTCTTCCTAGTCAAGGTATCCAATACCTTATCAATGAAAGGCAATGGGAAATAGTCTCTAAAGGTGGCCTTATTCAGTTCCCTAAAATCCACATAAATCCTCCATTTATCGTTTTTCTTAGGTACAATGACTAGTGGTGACACCCACTTACTATCAAAGATAGGGTAAATGAAGTTAGCATTTAAGAGTTTTTGAAGCTCTTCTTTTACTATTTCTTTTAGGGTTGGATTCATTCTCCTTTGAGGTTGCCTTAGTGGTCTAATTTCATCGTTTGTATAGATATGGGGTATGCAGGTATCTGGGTGAATTTCTTTAATATCAGAGTAGTCCCATGTGAAAGAACCATGTTTCCTTTTAATCATTTAGGTCAGTTGTTCTAACCTTAGATGATAATTAATGTATAGAGACTTCCCATGATAAATTTAAACATCATGGGCAAACGACTCTTTTATTTCATTTTTTGTTGTTGTTGCAAACAATGAGGAGGTAGAAGGATGACATGTTTCCTGAAATTCAAAACTGAAAATATGCTCATATTCTTGGAAAGATTGCTGGAAATCAATAAATTTGATTGTGGATAAGAACAAGTTCAAAACTTGATCCTCAGTTTGTTCTTGAAGACCTTTAGACTGCTCAATTGTTAACAATGGTTGAGTACATTCCTCTTCTCCATATGGGCTTTCTAACCACAAAGGAACTTCTATAGTAGGTTGGGCAGGAGGAAATAAAACAATCTTTTGACTTTGACATCCATTAGAAATTGTCATCTCTCCATACTTGCATCCAATGAAGGCATCAACAATAGTGAGCCAAGGTCGACCCAGTACTACTGGATGTCTAGGTTTGGAGGATTTTGGATGGATCACAAAGAAATATACAAGATATTCCCAGGAATCTAGAACAACTATTATGTCATCCAGGCTTCCTGCAGGTTTAAGAATATATTTGTCTACTAATTCCAATAAAGTTTGGTTGGGCCTTAAGCCTTCTAATTGCAACTTTTGCATCATATCCACAACCATGACATTTATTGTTGCACCTAGATCAATAAGGGTGTTTGGTAAAGAAATACCATTCATCTATATGATCACTACTGAGTTTCTAGGATCAGGGTATTTAGAAGGCATCCCTAACATGGTTTCCGATAATTGGCTAGCTAGCTTGATAACAAGGGGATCCTTCCTCTTTCTTCCTTGCTTTTTAATGCAAAGGTCCCTTACAATCTTGGCATAAATGGGAATATCCTTGATGGCTTGCAACAAGGGACACACACATTTCATAGTTCGGACTTTGTCATATTCTGGTGGGACCTCAGTATTTTTAACAAGCAACCTTTTTGGGTAAGGTGGATAAGTAATTCCTTGATATGGTTCAGGTGGTGTAGTAAAATTGATTACTCCTTCAAGAGGGTTTTCTTCTTCACCAAGAGGAAAATATTCCTCTTCGTTCTCAGAAGGTGAATTTGTTGGATGTTCTTCTTGAATAATGACTGCATGTCCTATTTTGTTTAATATCTTCCCAGATCTTAACCGAATTTCATTGATTGGAACTGAAGTGATGGTATAAGTAGGGAAGGTCTGCAACTCTACATTCTGCACAGGTTGAGTTGGTTTATTATTAGGATTTGGAATAGGTTGTGTAGGAAATTGAGTTGGTTGAGGGGGATTTGGATTCGGTGGTACTTATTGTTGACTTAGATTCATGGGCAAAGAAAGTTGTTGTGGGTTTAGGTTTATAAGAAACTGTTGTTGAGGAAGTGGATTCATGGGTAGTTGTTGTCATTGTTGTTGTTGTTGGAATGAAGCCAAGAGGGGTGGATCAAACCCTCGCAATAACTGAGAATGTTTGAGGGATATTGTGTATAGTTTGGATAAGAGGGTGCTTGGTAAGGTTGTAGAGGCATGTGTCCATACATAGTTCCCCTCCAACCTTGTTTCCAAGAATTTCCTTGTACTGGTTGGGGTCCCTATTGAGAATAAGGCATCTGAGGGGCCCATTGTTGTTGAGTGAACTACATGTAAGGATCTTTGGATATGGAGGCGTTTTGTTGCCTCCATCGTCTCCTAGAGGAATAGGACAAATCTTGCAATTCTATCCCCCCTTTGTATATAGGTTGAAGTCCTAGTAATTATGAAGGACATTCTTCAGTTGAGTGCTTATTTGTGCAAATTTTACAAACCTCTAGGGTATTAAGGGGACATTCTTTTTTACGATGTTTCTTCAAACAACGAGGACAAAAGATAGTCAAAGCAACATTTTCCCATTCTTGCCTCCTTTTGCTATTGAGGGTATCTAGCTGGTTACTAATGGTACTAAGGATATCAGTTTTAAAATTATCTAACAGATGCCCTAATTTTGTCCTTGTTACCCTAGTTGTGGTTGGTTTAAAGGTTCTACTTGCAAGTTCTCTAGGACTTTTCCAGCTTCGGTTTGACTACAAAAGTACTTTTTACAATATTCAGCAATCTCATCAAATGATTTTTGATAGGAATCATCTGAACCCATAAGGTTAAGTACTTCTATACAGCCATCCCGCACTCCTTTTAGAAAAATGGTCTTAACTGTGGCGAGGTCAAGAAAAACTTGTTTGGATTTTTTGGTAATTGTAAAGAAACCTCTCTAAATAGTCTTCTAGGCTTTCATCTTGAGCTTGTTGCATTCTAAATATGTCATTCCAGGCATCCATAGGTCTATAGTAGTCATGGTATTTTTGCAAAAAGGTTGATTTCATATCATCCCAAGATGTAATAGTATGCTCCCCTAGACTCATAAGCCATCTTAATGCAAAACTTTTTAAGGTGTTTGGGAAAAGATTCAGTTTTTTAGCATTATCTGTATAATTATAACTTCTACACAATATATCAAATTCGAATAAAAATGAATCAGGGTCTTCGGATGTCATACCATTGAAATGAGGTAATGATGACAAGGGAATGTTCTTCATATTGACATTCCTAGTAATGTGAAGGAATGGAAAAAGGCTCCCATGTTGGGTGGAGAATGGTTTTTCCATTATATTATTGACTTGTTTACTTCATTAGTAATTACTTATGTGTTTTTTTTTAAGTATTTAATTTATGTCATGTATGCATTGTTTATAACCATTTGCAATGCTTTGTTTCTCCCATTTGTCCACTAACAACAACCAATTTCAGTTGTGATTTATTTGCAGGGAACAACCAACTGCTAAGAAGGTGTCTTTTGGTACCCCATTGCTACAAAAACACCCAAACACTTACAGGCCGAATTGGTTGGCTCTCCGTGTGAATATTGCATCTTGAATGTACATGTAGGGATTCCCAAGCATGACTCCACATACATCAAGGGGAACCACATCTAGTTCTATTTCATTAATAAAATCATCATTGATGGTAATTCTAATTTTGCATTGTTTTTCCACCTTCAACTCTGCATCCTTATTTACCCATTTCAGTGGATATGGGCTTGGATGATCATGAACTCCTGATCCTGATTTCTTGACAGTTCTACTGCAATGAGATTTTCCTACAATCCAGAGTCAAATAGAGCATCAATCTTTGTCTTATAGACCTATATCTTTATATGTAAGACTTTGGTCATTTCTATATCTTCTTTCTGTTGAAGGCTACTCAAATTCACCACCTTTTGCACTAATGTACAAACTATATTCCCATCCATGTTTGAGTTGCTTTCAACTTGGTTGCTCGAATCAATGACCATGATATTATTCTTCTTATTGAATTTATTTTTGTTCTTCAAGTTAAGTTGTAGATGCAGATTCCAACACTTGTCCTTTGTATTGCCATCAATGTTGCAGTGGTTACAGTGTTTGCTGGGATCTTTGCATTGATGTGTTGTGGCTACCATATTTTTATCCTTCCCCCCTTTTTTTCTTATTCTCCTCCTTAGAAGATCCATGTTGATCATTTTGCTTCAATCCACTTGATTTTAGTTTCTTCAGACCTATGTTCTTCAGGTATTACACCTATAAATAATACTTGTCCTATATTTTGGGTTTGAATAACATCACTTGCTCTCGTAGATGGCGGTGTAGACCCCACAAATACTTGAGGAGTACATTTGGGTTCTTTGGGGAGATACCCAACAGTATGGCCATATTTATGAACTCTATGGTGTACTCCTAAACACTTTGCCCCGATTTTTGCATGAAGTAGTGTGGTGCAGGTAAATTCTTAGTGCGGACACAAACAATTCCTCTAGCCCAAAAGAGCAGGTCTAGCCACAAACAAACAATCTATGGAAAATATCCTTAAGGTATAATTAATTAAGAGGTCCTACCTCTTAGAACACTATTCCGCTTGGTGATGATCTTGCTTCCTCACTCCAATTATCTTTCGTTTCCTTCCTTCGAATACCTAAAACAAGCAAACAAAAACAACAACAAACCTGATAACATACAATATTGTATTCAACCTACTTAATAGGTCAAGGAACATTCAACCATAAAGATGTAAGATGACATTTCATGTAGGAAATCAATCAATAGTTGCATTTATATAAATCAGAAAGATATTACAACTAGTGCCTTGACGCTGCTGGTCTCCTCCGACATATCCAGGTTCCCACACTTCTGCTAGCACTTCATGGATAGCCCCAACAATGGAAGTTTTAAGGCCTCTTTCCCTCTAGTCTCAAACCAAACCAAAATCACACTATTCTCCCTCAAACATACACTAGAAAGCTATAAGCTATATAAGACTTGTTGGTTATTCAAACTTGCTCCAAAACTCCAACTAGCTTTTGCTTGGGAAAAAGAGAGGTTTATATAGCTTGGATGGATGGGAGATGGTTCCCTTCATCATGGGAGAAGGTATTATCTCTTAAGGTTGCTCCATCCTAATAGAGGAAAGGATCCCAAACTGAGTTCGTCGGCTCTATCCAGCCCAACCATCTACCAAACTTTCGTTACGAAGCTTCTAGACATGGAAGCTTCGGCTCCTTATTTAAAAAACCTTCCAAAAGAGGATCGACATCATTGGAAAATGGATTAGTCACTCCGAACAACACGAGGGCTAGTTTTAACCTTTGTAAATCGATGCGAGGAGAAAACTGGTTAGTAGCGCTGGTCTTGTAAAGTGGGATAGAAGGAAGATTCTTGGGAAACGATGTAAAGGGGAATTATTTTGCTCATGAAGAGGGACATACTGGGAGTTTCTTCATGATGGGAAAGCATGTCGGGTACACTATAGAGGTCCTCCGGGATCGTAAAAAGGGAGTAAAGGGACAGTGACAAAATGATGTGTAATAGATTCCCCCTAAAGCGTGAAGGCCGAACTAGAGTGAGGGGTGAAATGCTTACAAGTGGACGCGGGGAACCAAAGTCTGTCATCAGAAAACCTGCAAGCAAGCATAGATACATATACATCACTGAAAAATCTTAATAATGATACATGAATCGTGGTATGGATGCAACCATCCAGAGAATGATCATGTGAATAGATCCAAGGCATGGGCACAACCATCCAATAGAAAGGATCATAACAAAACTAAGGTATGGTTGTAGCCATCCAATAATGATAAGGATCACATATAACAACTCACGGTATGGTTGCATCCATCCATCTGAAAGAGACATGTATATCAACATGACCATGTCACATCACCTCGCAACCTGGACTTGTGTAATCTTAGCCTAGGGTCTTATGCTCCAAAACACCCGATCAAAATACAAATCCTAACATGTGAATGAATGTGTTGAAGTCAAACATGCTAGGAAGTTGCTTGATTACCGGTCAATGATCTGAACCGTTAACAAGCGCGAGAGAAACCACCAATAATGGAAATGGCTCTCAAGGTACTGGCAACACAATTCACAGAATGTGAATAAAGGAACTAATGTTGAACACCTGTGAAATCACCCAATTGAGAGCCAATGATGTGAACTTGTTGTCGAACGTGAAGAACTTGCCATTAGGGCATGTAAGCTCTAAGGTACTAGAAGGGAGTCTCTCGGTCAACTTCCCGGATAATGAGATGAAGTCGATAGGAAGTGACCATGTCGAAGGAGGGCGATTATGTATCCCACATCATCGACACGAGACAAAGGGATGCAAATGATTTCAGATGATACAAAGAATCAGGAGTAATTGTAACTGTAGAAGGACTGAATCTTGAACATATCGACAACACGATTATAGAGTTTGGCATATTTTGGATCCATAGGATCGGTGGTCATGATGATGTGGTAGAGATCAAATGGAAGGCAAAAATGAATGGCCCAACCCAGGAAGGTCAATGATGAAAAGGAGGATATCCCAACCAAACACGAAGCAAAAAGTGTCATGTTCAAGAGTGAGCTGCCGACACGACTGTTAGAATTTCCAAATTCCCCCCCACCATTTCTAGCAGGTACCCCAATTATTTTTTATAGCAAGCTTGAAGGGGATAGCATATGCTTGCACTATAAGTTCATCATTCAGACAAATCCGACCTAGTAAGTTTAATGAGCCCTAAGAAGGAGAATCTCACGTTCTTCATGGCGATGAATCCAATGTCGTTTAAAGTTTTAACGAGTTCGACAAAGGGGTAACTCGGTATCTTTTTCATGTTTAGAGAGTTTGAAAAAGACACGGAATTTTTTTTCCACATGGTCCCTTTTCATACATTTGTGTCTCTTAAGCCCGAAAAGGTAGAAAACGATACTTGAGAGAACCGCTTGACCATTTCAGTCAAGGAGTACCTTTTTCGTAAATAGTGCATCCCATCCGTACTGGGTGAACAACGTTTCACAGCCTTTAACGAGTTCAAAACGACAAGAGCTCGACAATCTTTTCGTGTTTAAAGAGTCGGAAAAAAAGTTTGAAAGAAGACCCCCCATTTTATTCTCTTTTATGAGTCAAAAAAGGAAAAATACTCTGCGATCTTTTCATTTGAGTTTTACGAGTCAAGAAAAGAGTTGAAATGTGACTCCAGTACCATCATCAACAATCCATCACTTGTCGCTGCACAAAAAGGTAAATGCATTATCCAGTTTTGAGGCAGAATAAGTAAAAAAATACTCAAAAACCCTAATATTTCATGAAAAAATGAATAAAATGAGGCCAAAATAACTATTTTTTACCATTTACCATTTTACCTTTATGTGAAGAGCTTTTTACCCACTTGTGCGCTAATTTTTTCGGAGCATATTGTGGGAGATTTGGGAGGTCATTCGCTGAGCCGTTAGTTGCAAGTAAGAGCCAAGACCTTAAGCTCCATTTTCATACTTATTTCACCCATTTTTATTTGATTTTTGGATTTCGTGAGGAGTTTTTGGCAAAAATGTGTCGCACTCGGTCAGCGTAATTTCTGGGCACGGAATCGTGCCGATCGGGGGTTGCTAAGACTGTCAACCGCATCGTCAATGATACTTTTTTTTATAATAGTCGCACTGCCACCGTGAACAAAGAGTTTTCAATTTTTTTGCTCAATTTGACCATTTGAATCCAAATTTTTTTGGCCAAAGATGATTATTGACTTGATTATATGGTTTTTGCTAGGAAAAAATCGTGGAAAATGGTGGATTGGAAGGAATGCGAGCATGAGGATATTGACACCCAAGCAATGGCTGATCCAAATTGCTTGGATGCTTTGAGGAACTGTGGGCTCCTCAAATTCTTCCTTACACTAGGTCTACGGGCTCAACCTGAATTGTTATGGTACCTGCTCAGTCTCTGGGATGTGAATCGGGAGATTTTCATCATTGGTGACCAAGAGCTAGAGTTGGAAACTTCAAACACTTATTTCATCATAGGATTGTCCTGGAGAGGGGAACCAACCAATCTATATGGGTGGAGGCCGATTGGGGCAAGTGTGGCCATGCTACTTGCCAAACATTGCCCAAAAGCTCTCAAATCAAAAAGTGGAAAGATCGAGATTATGACAGTTCGGGATCTTGTGTTGAGAGTGTTACTACTGACCATCAACAGAGTGGCTGGGTCCCAAGCGCCGCATGAGACCAACAAGTCGAAGTTTCAATATGTTATCAACTGCACGACGCCCACTATATTCAACTAGGCGGAAGCTATTAAAGTCAACATGAAGCGCCAACTATCAAAAGCTAAGGCGGGAAACCTGAAGCAATTTTGCCACAGGTTTGTGCTAGTGACTTTCTTCCTGGAGCGGGGTCCACTACCAGCTAGTTGAGGTGGAACCATTGATGCCACGAGACCCACGAATGGTTCGTTGGACTGAGTTGATGCCACGAGACTCACGAATGGTCCGTTGGAGTGAGTTGATGCCCAGGATTACTAGGGCCCAACAAATGTCCTATAAGCCCGCCTTTTTCTCATGGCTACGATGACAACTAATCGTAGTGGAGGATTGGCCTTACAACCATACCGACTTCTGTGGAGATCCAGATATGCTGCTCCCAAAGGGGGAGGATTATGATGATGGAGGTAGAAAAGAAACAAATTTTTATTTATTTATTTATTTTTATTGTTTTTGAGATATATGTGTTCACGACATTTTGATTTTATGAATGCAGATGTTGGACCAGAACGCCCTGCCGGGATGTACCCGGTTGCCAGGCGCGTTGCTTGGCAGTTCGATGTTGCTCCTTATCAAGAGGGAAGTGACAACGAGGAGGAGATTGTGCGGAATCTCGAGGGTTTGACCCATGGGATCCCAGAGTATGCCTGGATGGGTGATGTCCCACGCTAGTAGTAGAGGCATACAGTGGGGGTGTCATATTGGATTCGTCGACTACTGACTCGCATAGTCCGAGAAGTTACATGCTATCATGAGCATCATGCTATTTAGTGCAAAGGTCTAGCTTTCCACATTTTGGAGGCTTGTGAGCCATCGATGTATTTTGAACACACATATTTTTTTGAGGTTTTGATGTATGACAAACATTATCGGCACATACACACACACACACACACGTATATATATGTTGTACTTCCTTACTTACTACAATACTAATGTTTTTGTTTTTTGAGTTTTTACATGTTTCACAAATGTCTATCCAGCACATAATTAGCCAATGCATCAGTTAATGTATTCATGTGTCTAGGAATATGATGATATGTAATGTAATCAAAATTTCTTTCTAATAGATGAATACATAGATATATTCTCAATATCTTAGGGTTTCTGACGGAATATTTCCCGTTAATTTGAAGAACAACAAGATGTGAATCAAGGTTGACAACCAATTCCTAGATGCCAAGAGCGATAGCTTCTGACAACAATTCAATAATCACGCTATACTCAACGATGTTATTAGTTGTTCAACCTAGGAAAATACCTTGAAGATCAATCAACTCACCATGGGGGTCATAAATGGCCCATGCCACAGATCATAGATTCCGGGTACTACGGTAGGCACCATCAGCGAAACTGATGTGAGGAGACACCGACATCTGCAAAGTAGGCAAAAACATAATAAGCAGGAAATCTACTTGCAAAATAACACACCAAACCACACTATACAAAAATGAATAACACACTATTGTACAAAAGTAACCATGCAAGATGAACTAAGCATAGTACTTTTTAAGGGAATCTATGTTCAGACTTGAGCAATCAATCGACATGGGTGAAAACTAGAGTTTTACCATTGTCATGACGAGTAAGCATCGACTCGGCCAAATAATAGAGTATAACTCATATAAGGTTGTTCCCCCATGCCCCTTGGGTGAGGGAGGGTTACGAGTCAAAAGATGACAATCCCATTACAATAATGGGTAATTGGTAAAAACTCTGGGAGGGAGAAAAAACCTAAATCCATGAAGAGATAAAGGTGCCCTCAGTTTAAAGATTTTGACAATGGCAGGAGAAACTGAGATTCCAATAAGGAGTGGAGAAGAGAACTTCTCAAGATACATAGACATGATTGCCGAGCCAAAAAAGAATGAGGAACGATGATTCGTTCCAAGGTACTTCCTCCAAAGACATTACTTCCATGACACTCTCACCAGAAATAAGAGTCTTGGCTAAGGGATCGGGAGATTCCAAAGAAACAAGTGACGGGGATTGAGAATACGCATCGAGAGATGTTCTCGAAATAGGATGATTAGAGGATACCGAAGGTGAAGCCGAAACAATTCCATGTAATCAAGTTCGGCGGGACTTAATGACATAACCTTGGCTCAGGTATCAACAAGATCGGGTGAGGGAATGACCCAAGGATCAGACTTGACCGAAATCATGTTGACAAAGGCAACATGAGGAGGTGGGAATGGAAATATGCCCATCAAGGTAGGATCTTTGAAAAATCCTACCCCCACACTCCCATAAGGAGCACCGGTGTGCTTGACATACAGAACATTGCCATTCAAAGAGGAAGAGGCAAACAAGGAGAGTTGGTCGACTGTGACTATCTTCCCTTGATGGGGAAAGCAAATCATGTAGGAAAGGGATGAGGCTACAACATGCATGGCATGGGTCTAGCTCCGTCCAAGTAGAAGATTGTAGTTAAGATTAGCGTCAACAATCTCTACTTCGACATGTATCGTCTTGCCCTCCAACGTAATGGCAAGGTTGGGAAGGACACCGAATGGTCGCGAATCGCACCCGTCAAAAGCTTCCAGAGTGTTAGGGGACTGGTTCAAAGTAGGAGAACCAATTTCCTTCCAACAAGCGACAAACATGATGTAGGTAGAAGCACCTTCATCGATGACAGTCCTATGAATGGTTTTCTCATTTATGATTACCTGAATGAGAAAGGAAATTTGATGAGGTAAATGCGGAACGTGGTTTTCTAGGTCAAAACAGATGAGATTAGAGTCAGCTGGATCAATACCCCCAATAGCCGACAGTAACGATTTCTGCTAAGAAGGACAACTTTGAAGGACCTCAAGAGCAGACATAGCTGATGGCGCTTGAGCCAAATCTTCAACAATGTTATAATGTTGAGCGGCTTGAGCGTTGGGATTGTACGAGGACTTTCGAAGCACACCTCGAGAAGGTGGTCGAATGGCGGAATTAGGATTAGGTCACTCTATATGGAGAGGACCAGAACTGGACGGGGCAGAAGAAGAAGGGGTACCTTCTTTCTCTTTCCCTGCTGATGGGGTAGGAGTTTGATAATCTTTTGACCTGGTAGCCACGTTGATCGGGGTACTCATCATGAACACTTGTGAACCCGAGGAAGTGGATGACTGAGGTTGGTATACCATTTGGTTTTGTTAGGACAAAAAGGTCTCTTTCAGGACAGCTGGGGTCCCTTTGAGCAAACGAATAACTTCAGACCATCTGGGACAATCCTTAGTATAATGATCCTCCTCACAGATGAGGCATGGATACTTGGGTTTCCATTGGGAAACATCACCAGCATATGACTTAGGAGGACCCTGTTTTGGGGCATCAACTTTACCCTTGCCTTTTCCTTTCTTCTTACCTTTAGAGGATTTATTCGTTGTGATAGACTGGACAACGTGAACCTCCGAGGTTTTACCAGGGCCGGATGCATTGCGAGAGGAATCATTGGGAGTAGTGTTGGAGACCGACTTTTGTTTGGAAGAAGATTTTGTAGGGGTCTAAGTCATTGAACCAATTACTCCATCAACAGGAGGGGTAGCCAGAGACTTAGATGTCGTTAGATCAGACGATGGTCTGGGCGCATCAGGTAACACATCATATAACATGCTGGACTGTGAATAGACAAGGTCTAGATACTGGGCACGTGCGATGGCTTATTCCTCAATGACGCATCCACTCGTAGCAATGTCCTCAGTAATTTTATTGACAAATGATTTGGTGAACCACTCAGTCAACAACTGATCAACAATTTCAAACTTAATCAGACGACGCCTACATCTCCATTCATGGATGTGATCGAAGATGTGAGTCGTAGTGTCTTGCTTGAACGATGTTAACATAAGGGTGTTATTTTCATAGCGAACCGATAGGTGGAAGTGTGAGAAAGGCCATGGAGTGAGTGTTAAAGTCATGATAGGTATTCCGAGGTAGTTCGATATACCATTTGGCTGTAGCCCCTGTAAGATTTCGTTGGAAAAGGCGAAGATGAATGGAATCATCAATGTAGGAATTCGAGGAGCACTAGAGGTGATATGTCATCACGTGGGCTTGAGGATCCTCTTTCGCTTTTCCTTCAAACTTTGGACAATCGCTCGGAATCTTGGACGAAACTGGAGGCCAATATGGCAAATGAAGAATCGGGTCATTCGTGAGTCTAGACACATCTGGAAATTCCAGCGTAGCCAAGAATGGCAATTGAGTATTGAAAGGCATTTGAGGTTGATAAGGGGGCCCAACTGGCGAGGCCCATCCCTGTTGGTAAGGATTTTATCCCCAAAGTGGAGGATTTTGTTCATAAGGCATTTGATTTTGCCTCCACTATAGGTTACCTTGCCCCTAGGGAGGATTCTAACCTTGAAAGCCTTGAAACTGTCCAACCAGAGGTTGTTGATAAGCAACATACAGGTTAAAAGGATGTTGAGCCTGCTGGCCTTGAACATATGGATTTGCACCTTATGTCCCTGAGCATAAGGGTTTTGGACCTGCTGCCCCTGGAAAAATGGGTTTTGGACCTACTTCCCCTAGACGAATGGGTTTTGGACCTGCTGCACTTGGACGTAAGCATTTTGCACTTGTTGTCCTTGGATATAAGGATTTTGGACTTGTTGTCCTTGGACAAAAGAAGGCTTAACCTGTTGCCCTTGGACATAAGGATTCTACGCCTACTACTGCAGGACTTGAACCTAGCCTTTCCCTTGTAAGGGCTGACCCTGTTGATATGAATACAAGGGTTACTACTGCCCGGGTTGACCTTGTTGCTGCAAGGGTTGACCTTGCGGCTGTAAAGGTTGTCCCTGCGACTACAAAGGTTGACCTTGTGAAGGCATAGGCTGGGAGGATTGCGATGCATATTGCATTTGTGGCTACATGGTTTGTTGTAACTGTTATAAGGATTTCCCCTGCAGTTGTTGTAGTTGTCCTTACTGCAACATCATCTAGCCTTGCTGCTGCATGGAAGGCCCTTACTACAATGAAGGTTTCCCTTGCTACTGCATGGATGGCCCTTGCTGCAACGAAGGTTGCCCTTGTTGCTGCAAGAGTTGTCCTTCCTGCTGCAAACGTACTTGAATAGTTCCTGGAATGACAGCTTGAGAGTTCCCAAACTGTATCTGGCCATACCCATTGGGCGCAGTGGATGGACTAGGCTGGACATAAGGTCCAGGCTACGGGATGTATGGTGGATTAGCCATCGCTTGTGAACCATATGGAACATAAGAAGGTTGATACTGACCTTGAGCCATATTGGGCTACTGGTACTGGACGTGACTTGACCTAGACATAACAACATTGGGTTGTTGGTATTAGACATGACTTGATCCAGATGGACCAACATTGGGTTGTTGATACTAGACATTACTTGATCCATCAGGACCAACATAATTTGAAATGGCACCTAAAGAGGGTTGGTTCATCCCAACCATGTGAGGTTGTGAGCTACTCACATTGGTTGTGATAGACATCATAGACACATTCAGACTCTGCCCCCCAGGCGATGGGATAGCCTGTCCACTTACTGGAGGGATTGAAGAACAGAGAGAAACATGAATCGAGATCGTCGGTTGAATTGGATGGGTTACTTGGATCGATGAAAGAAGAGGATTGGGCATGGTGGGTTGCACCGGGACTAAAGTAACTGCAGAAATCACCTTTTGTTGGGAGGTTTGGTTCTGAATGAACGAACCTTTGGTAGGCATAGCGCTAGATGCCCAAATAGGGTTGTGATACAATGATGAAGCAGTAGGTATGCTTAAAACCAATTGAGCTAAAGTCACGTAATTACGTGGTAAGTCGGGATGAATGCTGGTTGGAATGCTTCCCATGTAAGGGAAACCTTCAGGAGGGAAAGGATATCCCTGCTCCTCGACTGTGCGTGGAGTGGAAACTTTCGAGTGACCCGAAGAGGAGACTGGGATTTCGCCTTTTGATTCCATGGGTGAAAACAGATTGATGACGGACTATTGAAGATGTTCGAGGGGATAATTCCAAAGGAATACCTGACCGATTGTACAGGTTGTATGGACGTTGCAGTGATATCACAACAGGACCAAACAAAGGATTGAGAGGATAAACAACAAGTCTAAGCTGACCTTCAGAAGTCGGCGGACTCTCAGGAGTCTGAGGCCAATGTCAAAAAGTGGCCCATTATTCGAAGGGGGAGGGCGAGATGACAAACATTGAATACTCAGAACAATTCCAAGCTCAACACCTTGGTCCTAAAGCGACTATGGCAATTTAGGAAAAGGTTCCTTAGACAATCTTTTAGATAGAGGAGAGGAAGAGAAACTAGGCCAACCAGTTGGTTCAACCATGATGATTTTGTCTCAAATAACCAAAAGAGAGATTGATTCCAAAGGCTTTAAAATGTATTTAACGGTATACTCACAATGTAGTCTAAAAGAGACTAACATGGATGTTATAATATCGTGGGAAACAATTTTTTAAGACGCAAAAACAAACTGGTGCTCTTTCATGTTTTAAGAGTCAAGAAAGAAGCAAAGGTGACACTATCACTTTTGGTTTGAAACAAGCTAGAAATGACAAGTGCTCGGGTGATATTTTATATGTAGGGAGTCAAAATATCAAAATAACTACTCAGGATGATCTAGGTAAAAAGTATTACCAGGTAACCATGAACTGCAGAATACCTTCCGACGAACCGAGAAGTACGGGCAAGCAATCTACCCAAATGCTGTGTTCAGTGTATCACGTTTATAAGGCGACAGACTCGGCTTCCTATGGATAAAGGATTGCAACCTAGTGGGGTCTCCCTTTATATACTTCACGTACAGGGGAGCACAAGTTTGTACTAGCATTGTCTAGTGCCGAAGTGAATGACAACTGCTAGGTTTTAAGATGCTGGAACACGTCTCTAGCCTAGACCTTCTAAGATGTGATCGTTAGATTTCAAATGTGCCTTAGGTTAATTGAGTACATTTTAGAGTTTATCTTGAAATTATGTCTCGGTTTTCATGCCTTATCGATGTGACTCAAAAAACACCTATATGCAGCTAAATGAGACAAGACCCTTTCAATTCGATGAATTGTCTACACTAGTGAGAGTAGAAAACACACTCAAATGCAACAAAACAAGCAATTGAAAGCAAAATGTCTTTTTCACTATTTCGCCTTTTGAAAACAAAATGATAAAAACTCTTTCCAATTCCTAACTTTCCTATAAAATGCACTTCAAGTAGCCATTTCACTAGTAAAGAGAATTAATTTATTTTCCAGTGCAAGTGACAATGCAACTCTAGCCTTCAATGATGCTAACTAATGTAACATATTGATTCAGCAAACTAGAATTATGTATTTTTCAATGAAATGATAGAGTGAATCTTTCACAAACACTTCAATGAAATATCCCCAATACAATCAATCACAAGCAAACACAAAGCACAAAAGAGAATTTCTTTCAAAACTAATGAAGCAAAGACTGAACCAAAAACAAGACGGGCAATGTGATCTATGCCCGAAAAGAGACGCTCAAATACTAAACGAAACTTTTCAAACTTGTTAAATGGAAATCAAAGCAAAAAAAGGACTAATCAAATGAAATGCGGGGAGCAAATTTGACTATCGACTTGACTTTCTGAGCATGCAAACAAGTGAATGGGTGACGACCTAGATGCCCTAGGGTTATACACCATCCAAGAACTCAAGAAACCAAGTGAAGAAAATGCAAATCAACCAATCATACAAACCAAGCTAAAAGAGTTTTCCAGCCAAGGAGAACACAGTCACAAGAAGATGAGAGACAGAAATCAGAAGGGCAAGACACATTGGCTATGATCTAGGGTAAACCCTGATCTTGACCTATAGGAATCGACGCAACTGCCTAACTAACAACACGCGCCAAAAAGGGGTCGGTGTGACTGTTTTTGAGAAACTCACGCTGATCAGCGCGATTGTCAAAAAAATAAACGCTCTCATCGAGGAATCAAGGAAAAAAATATAAAATTTCAAAGGTTAAGGCCATACTTGCCACAGTAAATTTCAGGCTCAAAGCAGTAAACCAGGCAAAGCAGAGAACACTAAAGGGAAATGGTGATACTAGAAAATTTCACACAAAACCATAAAATGACAATCAATCAAACAGAAGTATTGGCTCCCTAGTGGAGTCACCAATTTGTGGTGCAGGTAAATTCTCAGTGCGGACACAAACAATTCCTCTAGCCCGAGAGAGCGGGTCTAGCTACAAATAAACAATCTATGGAAAATATCCTTAAGCTAGAATTAATTAAGAGGGCCTACCTCTTAGAAAACTATTCTGCTTGGTGATGATCCTACTTCCTCACTCTAGCTATCTTCTGCTTCCTTCCTTCGAATACCTGAAACAAGCAAATAACAACAACAACAAATGTGATAACATACAATATTGTATTCAACCTACTTAATAGGTCGAGGAACATTAAGCCATAAAGTTGTAAGATGACACTTCATGTAGGAAATCAATTAATAGTTGCATTTATATAAATCAGAAAGAGATTACAACCGGTGCCTTGACGTTGCTGGTATCCTCCGACGTATCCGAGTTCCCACACTTCTGTTAGCACTTCATGGATAGCCCCAAAAATGGAAGTGTTAAGGCCTCTTTCCCTCTAGTATCAAACAAAACCAAAATCACACTATTCTCCCTCAAACATACACTAGAAAGTTACAAGCTATAAATGACTTGCTGGTTATTCAAACTTGCTCCAAAACTCCAACTAGCTTTTGCTGGGGAAAAAGAGAGGTTTATATAGTTTGGATGGATGGGAGATGGTTCCTTTCATCATGGGAGAAGGTCTTATCTCTTGAGGTTGTCCCATCCTAATACAAGAAAGGAGCCCAAACATAGTTCATCGGTTCTATCCTGCCCAAACATCTACCAGGCTTCCATTACGAAGCTTCTAGACATGGAAGATTCAGTTCCTTATTTAAAAAACCTTCCAAAAGAGGATCGGCGCGACTAGAAAATGGCTCAGTCGCTCTGAACGGTGCGAGGGATAGTTTTAACCTCTGTAAATCGGCGCGAGGAGAAAACTAGTCAGTAGCGTTGGTCTTGTAAATTGGGATAGAAGGAATATTCTTGGGAAATGATGTAAAGGGGAATTATTCTGCTCATGAAGAGGGACATACTGGGAGTTTCTTCATGATGGGAAAGCATGTCGGGTACATTGTAGAGGTCCTCCAGGATCGTAGATGGGGAGTAAAGGGACAGTGACAAAATGTTGTGTAACAAGTAGTGCCACAGTATCCACTGGTCCTAGAATGGTACCTTCACTGTCGACGACCACTAGGGTAATGATTTTGGCGGGAAGCTGTTGAAGTACCTTCAACTTCGACAACCAATACCCCAAGTGAAAACATATTGATAAAAATGTATATAAGTGGAAATGTGTTGAATAAGATGGGTCGAAAAACATGAAAAGGCACACCAGAAATGGTACTCTGAGCATGCATCTAGCCCAAAAAATGAGTTTGGGATTGAAATGGAACAAAGGGTACCATGATGAAGATGGCAAGGTCATGATCCCTATGTCTCTAACAATTTTGAGAAGAAAGGTCATGAGCTCTTGTATAGGGCTTGGGAATATGACGACAAGGGTGATATATAGGCAAAGTGGGCCATATACCACCTCATTTGTACTTACTCCTCTTGGAGTGCTGATTGAATCCAAGTGTTTTTTTCTCATGTTGCGGTTAGCTTGTCCACTCGGGAAGCATGCGACGAGGGACATGTAAGAGAACATAATCCTGCCTTTGTTATTTTGGTAGATTATGGTAGGTAGGACATATAGGGTGAGAATCATGTCAATATGGTGCTCCACGATGATGGGATTGATGCCTATCATCTCAGAATAGGTCCATGCGAATATATCCCTATATTTTTGAAATAGGTATTTGTATGAGGTTACCTCGTTTGGGGAGCATGTTGCCCCAATGAGATTTCTTCGACAATGCCAGGTTTGATTAAAATATCGACCTTAGTGGTAGGTGAGATATTAGACATGTTCCCTTCCTCAAATGTGTCTGTTGCATGGATGGGATTTTTAAACCAATCTACTTGTACTGATGGCAGGAAATCCTTTGACTCTACGATGGAAACATTGTGTGTCGCTACATTGAGAGGAACAAAGGCTTTTTTAGTTAGGAAGACAAAGCGGTGATGCATGACATCCCAATGGCACTCGAGCTCAACCATGGCCTCCAGATTATCTTCATCTAAGTGAAAAAGATGATCTAATGTTGAAATGGATTGCGTAAGGTCGTGAGGGAGGAGGTTCGTCTTTTCCGTGCTGAAGGAAGAGCAAGATAATGATTCGATGGTTGATTTCGTAGAACCTAGCAATTTTGACAATGTGCAGATGGGATTGGTTTGCAAAGTTCGTAATGGTACCATCGTTGTGGTGGGTTTAGCAGTCTCGAGACCAAAGTATTATGAGAGGACAACAGAAATCATGGTCCCTACAGAAGAGGAAATCAATCGTATGTGATGTTGTGTGTCGCCAACGTTATATGGTGGTAAAATTTCCGTAATAGCATATTGATGGTGAGTGGGAGTGGGTTCTCACGATACCGTTGGAGTCCTAGGAGCCAACTTATCTTCCTCTATGTGACGTTGGTGCTGAATTCTAAGTTTTCAAAATGTTGGTAACATATGATGTGTCTCATAACTATGAGAGTTACTAATGCAAATACTACACATAGAACTAGTGCTAACATAATAAATGGTGTGGGTTTCAATATCATCCATATTATGAGACAATGATGCCTAGTTGGTGCCATGAGGCGAGGCATTCTTGGGTGTCAATAGACTCTGGATTTTAGTATAAGCATGAGGTGTGTCCCCGATGTGAGGTTGTCTCAATGTTTCTCTCGCTGCTCGAAAATGTGGAAGGTACTAACAATTTTGTATATGGGATGCTTGAGAGAAGATGCGACATTGATGACACAAGCTTCTAGCGCGGTTAGGTCGCAAAATATGTACCAACAAATGAAAGACGACCTGAATCTTTCCCAATTGCAGACATTGATTTGCAAGGTGGTTGGGTCTATCACATAGGGCGCACATGTGGGGTGATTTTGATAATGCGGTCTGAGGCCGTTTTGTCTTTCTTCTAGATCGTGACCAATGGTGGTGTGGGTTGACACATTGATGGGTGTTTGGATTTGTCTTAGGTGGTGTTTTGTCCTTGAATACGCACAAGATGGACCTAGATTTGTCATCCCCCACTGGTGTGGTGTTATTCAGGGATTGGGTATCTCGTTCAACTAATGTCGAGTTCTCAGTGATGAATCAACGCATGAAATCCAATGTTTTGCGAAATTGGGGAAGGTGTGGGCAATGCTGAGTATGACGGTTTCCTACAAAATTGTGCCAACTATGACGCTTGCGTCTGTGTTTGTTGCTCGGGTTGACGTGTAGGGTAGGGTAATAACTCCTAAATGCCTGTAACTCGGGACATTTGTTTATGAAATGGTCTGCTTTGTCGCATAAAGCACACACGAAAGTATGTTGGGGTGCCACTAATTTGGGTTGTCTTCGTGTATGGTGGGAGGTTGAGTGACTAGAAGAGGGATATGAGCACAATGCTTCTACCCTTATGACATAAAAAATTATTTTAGATCCATTATCTACCATTGGTGTGTCTGGCAGTGATGGGGTCCTGGTATTGGGTTGGGTGAGTGCACCTAAAGCATCTCGATATCAAGGGATTTCGGGAAAAAGAAGAGTGTAATATCCATATTCACCACATATGCCACATGCATGGTTGGTGCACAATGCCTTATTACGTGAAGGTGTGGTCTTTTCTCTAGTAGGTGGAGGACGGTTCATTGACGCTTTTGGGGCATGCATAAGAGCTTTTAACTTGTCTAACTTGGGGCACATATTGGTATGATGCCTAACTACTTCACACAAAGCACATGGTGGAGGTACCCTGTAGGAGGAAGTGTTTGAAGCTTCCACATTCTTGTGCTTTTTCTTATCCCATTTTTTGGCACCGACTAATGTCGATGCAGGCATTTCTTATTGTGGGGTGTTATCCTGAGGAGGGGCGATAGGAATGACACTTGTCAATGTGATAACCGAGTTTTACGACATGGCATGAGGGGATAGATAAAAAAACTGGTATCGCCAGAGCCATATTGGGAAATGTGAGTATTGCAATGACTTGGTGCGAGACAAAACTAGGTGGAGGGAATAAAAAGGGTGTTTGGGTGATAGAATATGGTAAGAATGAAGGAACAACAACTACATTGCTATTAGTACCTTGAACTGGTTCTTGATCTTGATGGGTGTTTGATGAACTCATCATGCACACTAGGGATCCTATGGCTGGAGGAGTATCCTCCAAAATAGGTGGGTCTCTTGGGCATGTCACAAGGAGCATTGATGGTTTGAATTGTCCAGGATAAGTTGTGATAAACTTGGGAGAAGATTCGACAAAAGATAGCACACCATCGGGGGTAGTTAATGTATTCTTCTCATAATATGTAAGTTGGTCAACTGTAACAATTTTCCCATCATGAGGGAACATCATTACTCTGAATATGGAGGATGCCACTGCTTTCATCTCATAAATGTAACTTCGTCCAAGTAGGATATTGTAATCCAACTGTGCGTCCAAGACTTCTATGTTAATGAGTATCATACCGGCAAGTTATATTGGAATGCATTAGTATAGGCCTATGGGATTAGAAGGGCTCCCTTCATATGCTCTGAGAGTGATGTCAAATGGTTTGAGTTTGGGAGATCCAATTTTTTGCAAACTGTTTTGGACATGATACATGTGGATGCTCCCTCATCGACTATGAAGCAGTGAATGGTGACAATTTGGACTGAGACCGGAATTTGAAAAGTGACAATTGATTGCAGACGTGCGGTAGATTTATCCAATTCAAAGACCATTAAGCAAGAATTGATAGGGTCGATTTCTCCTAATGTAGAAAGTAAGGCTTTCCGTTGGGTTGGGCATGATTGCAAAACTTCCAATGCTAACATAGCAGAAGGAGTTTGAGCTAAGTCATCGAATGCGCTATAGATGTGAGCAACCTTGGAGTTATGTACAGTTCACCATAAAGGTCCTTTAACCATCTTGGGGATGGGAACTATGGCATATTGAGGGATTTTCAAAGGTGTTGTAGGTGTTGTAGCAGTCGAGGTGGAATGGTTGGTTTCTGGTGGAGTTTCGTACTCTCGGTTGTACGTCTGTAGGATAACCTTTTCCCCTACAATGTAAATGTCGTGACTTGAGGTACTTGAACTTCCTCTAGGAGAATTTTGATAGTGTTTTTGGGAGGGTACTTGTTGGGTATTTACCACTCCTTGATGAGGGAAGGGCTAGTGCATTACTGCATTTTGTTGGTTTTCCCCTCCTTGCCCCCCACTATATTTCATCCTCTTCAACTTAGGGAGTTGTGGGAAATGTTGGGTATAGTGATTGTATTCCCCACAAATGGAAAAGCATGATTAGTCTGTAGACTTGATTTCTTATTTTTCCTTAGTGGGTTATTATTGGTCTATCCCTGGTTTGGGTTCTGGTTGGGGTTTCCCGCAGTTGTTGCTCACTGGGGTTGTTGTTGATTGCTTCCTTGCCGCGCAATCTCAACCATGGGATTGTTCTTTCCCTTTTTCTTAGCAGCGTTGGGGGGATTAGTTGTAGAAATCCCCACTGTAGATCAACAAATTATGCAATATACTAAAGCAAAATACTTGATCTACTTCTGCAATAAACTTGCGGAAGCTTAATCGATTATGAGCAAGATCAAATAGAACACATATAACTGAGAATGAGAAAGAAATCACACATGAACACAGAAGAATACTCAGGGGAAAGCCTCAGCTAAAAACCCCGATCTCTGTATTATCATACAAGTGGAAATATGTTCAGATTACATAAAGAATCAGCTCACAAGCTATCCTACTCTCAGTACAATTGAACAATACAACTCATAGACTGAATAGACACAAGATATGCCTTTCCTCAACCCTCCAAGCCTCCTATTTCCTTGCGCAGTTTTCCTTGGGGTCCAATGCTGCCACCTATGTGAATTGGCCTCATCACACACTCACCAAACTCAAAAGTAACTGCGCAATCTCCAAGGAATGAATTCCTTCTGCGTGCAAGAGATATCCTCCATGGAATATTCCTGCAACTGATAGTACACTGTCCCATCATCTGATCTCAACTGGGTCTCTGACTGAACTGACATGCATGAGTTATTTATGAGAGAATATTTTGTTATCTGAAGTGCAGCAGTTACATGCATGCTTGCATTAACTAACTGAACTCACAATCAGTTCAACAAACTGTTGGAACTAATCTAATTGGACTTAACTCAGTTAACTGAGGTAACTAATTACAACTCATCCTAATCTCCTTTAATCAAGGGATAACTTCCTCAATCAATGGATAAATTGTTGCATGTCTTCACATAGACTTCATGTTTGATTTTCTACAACTAATTAACTCAAGATGAATTAATTAATTATTTTACAAACAACTGCTAAGATCAAATTCGAATTTTAACTCTCAATTTTAGTTTAGGGACTAACTAAAATTGGAATGTATCTCGAAATGCTATTTATATCAGTGTTATTTGTATCGCTTCTATTTTTAACATTTTTTGTTACTATTTTCAACATTAGTTGTGTTTGGTTGTTCAAATGATTGTTTTTATTGAGGGAGATAAGTTTGCACAAAATTAACCCCTGCATTATTTTGTGTTGGTGGTAGATAAGGGAAATATTGGTTCCCTTATGCTTGGTTAACATATGTGCTTTGGGAAGTTGAAATTACTTCCATGGTCTTAGGGGGGTATGTGTTTCCCTGTGGGGGAGGATATTGGCTACCCTGTGCATGGGGATATTGGCTACCCTGCGTGTGAGGGTATGGCCAACCTGCATAGCGGGGTTCTGTAGGGGGCTAGGTTGGTTGGGGTAATATCCTATGTTTTGAGGTAGGGGTGTTGCATGTGTGGTACCATATGGTTGGCCACTATGTGTATTTCCAGAGTACTGGAAGGTGTTTCCTAGTTGATTTTGGGTTATGGTCCCAATTAATCCATCTACAACACTAGATGCGCCTGGTAACTCAGATTTAAAGGTTTGTAGGCAAGGTGCATCTGGAAGCACATGGTAGAGGTATCCAGATTGCATGTATATGAGCTCTAATTATTGAGATTTGGTGATGGCCTCTTCCTCATTTTGTGGGGAGGAGTTTGCCACATATTTTGAGATTTTTGACATAAGAGATATCAGAAAGAGGTCTAGGAGGAGTTTGGCCTCTAGATGAGCTTTGCACAAACTACGACGTTTTCGCCACTCATGGATATGGTCTGATATGTGTGTAGCATATGTTTGTTTGAAATGGGTTAGGAGTTCCAGTCTCGAGTCTTTGCGGACCGGGAGTTGGAATAATGTAAGGAATGATGTGGCTAGGGAACTAAAGTTCCCATGTGACCCAAAAGGTTGGTTTATGTACCATTTTTTTGCGGGCCCTGTAAGGGTGTGTTGAAATAGTTGTGGATGAATAATATCTTCTATAATACTATTGGATGAACATCAGAGGTGAAAGGTCATGAAATGTTTTCTTGGGTCTTCTCTTTATCTCCCTTTGGATTTTGGAACGTCGGAAGGGAGCATGGTGAGCATGGGTGGCCAATTATGGCCATGTGTAACAAGGTCATTGGTTAGCTTGATTAAATTGGGAAAAATTAAGGACGTTAAAAACAAGACTTGCAAGTTGTCCACCGTCGAAATTGATTTTGAAAAACTATATGTAAAGGGGTTCCCCGATGAGGATGGTTACCTTGGTGAGAACTAGGTGGACTCCTTGGAGGGGAGTTGTGTGGGCTCCCTTTAGGGGTAGCCCAAGGGGTCCCCTGAGGGGTAGCTTGTGGAGTCACATAAGGGGTAGTGAATTAAGTGTTTTGATGAGGAGGGGTCCCAATCAAAGTTTCAACAATAAAGGATGATCTTGGAACCGTGGGTGTGTGGTGTCCTCTATGCCTAAATGGCAAGAGACCTAACACACCTCCTGGTAATGGAGGGAGGTTTTGAAAACATCTAGATCGACGGGGAGTTGTGGGATCCCCTATGGTTTTGAGTAGAGTTTGTGTTACTTGGTGTGATGAGGGAATGAATAAGTATCAACGTAAGTAAATCACATACATAAAACAAAGCAAACATAAAATGATTACTTTCCCATTAACTTATGTTATGTGATCAATAATAAAAAAAATGGTTTTCGTTTGTTTTTGTGTATGATAAAAGATCCTATAAATACCTATTTGTCCTTGCCACTCTCAAAGTAATTGGGCCTTGCGAAGATATCTTTTGATGGGTACTGGGGCAACATCCTGATAGAACTGGTGATGATTTCTAGCAGCTGAAGAATCAACCAGATAATGGATGAGGCTTTAGTGTTGTCCGTACCTCCGCCTATATGGATGGATGCCCCAATTTTGGCCTCTAACATACCTTCATCCTACAGGAGCAGTCAAGTATTTAGCTTCTTGGTAGTCGTTTACCAGTACCAAGCACTAGATGGGTCAAGTAGCCCCAAATAGTACCGCACACACTGGACCTAAGCCAACCCCCCTCTGAATCGGGTCTCTGACATGCTCGAGTGGTCTTTTCCACGGGACGGTGAAGGATTTTTAAGGACCTTAAAAGTCAACTTCTATGTTTCAAAGATGTAACAGGACTGTGGCAGCTTATGGGATGCCTACCCCCAATGGTTCTGACCTGAACTATCAATTATTTTGTGGCCCCTTTGGGGAATTTAGTTGGTTCAAGTTATGGTTTCTTTTAAGAGTCTTGGTTTTGTTACGGTGCGAGATGTAAGCCAAAACAAGCTAAGTAAAAAAATCTATGGAAACTTGATTCCTTTTTATACAAAGCTTGTAGAAGCTTAGTGTGTGATGTGTAATGTGTATGCAAGTGGCATAGTGAACATACAAAGTGTGATAAGATGTGGATATGCAGTGATCCATTAAAATATCCTCTAATTACACTATGTTTGGATTGTTCCATGCATGAAAAAGAAATAATGTGTGGATAATGGGCCATTTGCTCTTTTTCCTCTAATACCATGTGTGCCTTAAGGTAGATGGAAACCTAAGTGCTTTAAGAAATTTTTCAAATGCAAACCCAGGTTTGCCTAAAAGACGCAAGGGAAGCAACGATTACTCTATGTAGTGACACTTGGTCCTAGCCCCAAAAACTATTGAAATAAAAATGCTTTCGTTAGTAAGAAGATGTGTGGATAATGGTCCACTTACTCCTTACTAATTAAGCTACGTGGGTTATAAAAAATAACAAAAGAAGTTGAAAGCGATTTGTGGAATGTGGCCACTTACTTTTCCCCTAATTAAGCTATGTGAGAAATTGAAATAAAAATGAATATAATCTAATTACTCTACTAATAGTGATTAGTAAAGTAATCAGACAGTCTAAACTAACTGGAAATTTTGTTTATAGAGGTGAAGGCAATTCACTAAAGGCTTCCAATCACCCAAAATAAGAAAATTACGAGGTTTTTTGTGCTCTCTGTAAACTGCGCGGGTTTTCTTGTGCACAAACGTGCATGCACGTATGTCTGAATGAAAGCTGCATAGACGACAAAAAAGTTTGAACAGTCAAGCTTTCCAGCTGAGAACAAGTCCAATAGGTCCTACAATAATTCCAGAGAGATGTTGAAAGCAACAAACAATGATAATGCAGAGAGGAGGTTTTGCAAAACAATAGTTAAAGTGAAAAAAGACCGGTGGATTCACCAAATCTATTTAGGTGTTTTTGTAGCAATGGGGTACCAAAAGACACTTTCTTAGCAGTTGGTTGTTCCCTGCAAAGAAATCACAGGCAAAATTAGTTGTCGTTAGTGGAAAGACAGGAGAAACAAAACATTGCAAATGGTGAGAAACAATGCATACATGACATAAACTAAAAAAAAAAAAAAAAACCTAAATAATTGTTAATTAAGCAAACAAATCAACAATATAATGGAAAAAGGCTCCCTTTATTGTTTGTTGAAAGTAGAATATGAATATAATAGATGAATACTAATAACTTGGAAAGAATTCTTTGAGCAATGGTGCTAAAAAATCCTCAACAAGGAGGTTCCTTTCTTCACTCTCTTTGCAAGCTTCTCCTCTCTCAAAGAAGTATGAAGGCTCTCTTAATGGTGAAATCCTCTTCACACTAGAATGATGGATGGCTAAGAAGCAACTCTTCTAACACAATAGTTCTCTACTTCTTCTCAACAATGAGATGCAGGATTGTTTGAGAACAATTTTTCCAGCATAACATTGCCTTCTCTTTGGTCCTCCAACAGTCTGTTTATATAGAATTTTCAATCCCTCTTCCCCCTCTTGATCCATCAATGAGAATATTACACATGAGCAGGACAAGGGGATCCCTTTGGGGGCAGCATATCTTCAACGCGACTCGAATTCATCTATCCTTGACTGGAACATGTTAAGGAATCTTATCTTCACAAGTGTGTGAAGTGGTCCCAAATTGTTGAGTCACAATATTTATTTATTTTTATTTTTTACGACTGAGCGGCTATTGAAGTAAAAGCTGCATGATTGTCAATTTTTGCCTTTAGATAGGTCGTGCAGCTCAATTTTACATATTAGACCTATGGAGAATTTAAAATTTTTAATTTTCATGATGTCTTCAGCTGGAAAATCTTCACGTGTCTTTGATGGATGACTTTGGGTGCCTTTTGGAGTGTACAAATGTGTGTACGATTTTCCGGTGTTACAGTAAGGGATGGAAAATCATTCGCCATCAATGTGCAAAAAGGCAATTCAAAAATTTCACTAGTAAGTGCCAACCAAGCCAATAAATCATTCAGTTCCAAAAAGAAGTATGTTTTACTATTTTTAAGAGAAAATCAATCTATAGAAGAGTAAGTATGAGGTAAGGAATCCTTAGAGGGGTGTACTAAGAAACATAAACAACAATTGGAAGATATGCTATAGGAATACATGGATGTGTTTCGAGAGCCTAAGGAGTTACTTCCTAAGAGGGAAGTGGAGCACAATATCTAGCCATTTTCAAACTCCCCCATTACCAAAAATTTGGTTATACATGCAGTCTATTATAGAAGCAAGTGAGGTGAAGAAACAATTGCAATAACTATTGGAATAGGGTTTCATTCGGCCAAGTACATAACCATGTGGGTCACCCATCATCATTGTGCCAAAGAAGGGCGAGACTTGGTGGATGTGTATATATTATAGGGCATTGAATAAAAGCACTCAAGAATATGTACCCCCTACCTAGGATAGATGATTCAATGTATTAGTTGCAGCAAGAAAAATACTTCACCAAGCTGGACTTAAAGTTTGGATATCACCAGGTTTGAGTTAGAGAAGAAGATACCTATAATACCACCATTAAAACCAGGCAAGGTTTGTATGAGTGGTTAATTATGCCATTTGGCTTGTGTAATGCATAAACTACATTTCTTAGATTAATGAATCATGTATTGTGCCCTTTTATAGATTCATTTTTTATTATATATTTGGATGATATACTAGTATACAGTGCTACCTGGGAGGTGCACATCTCACATTTGACGTAGGTGCTAGAGACATTAAAGAAGCAACAATTACTAGAAAAACCTAATATGTGTGAGTTTGCATGACAATATTTGGTGTATCTAGGATATGTGATAGGTGGAGGAGAGTTGTAGATAGATTTCGCCAGGATGGAGGTCATCATGAAATGGCTAGTGCCTCCTAATGTTTTTGAGGTTAGGAGTTTCATTGGGGAAATACAGTACCAGAGGAAATTCCTAGCCTTGTTTTCAATAGTAGCAACACCACTCCATGCCATAACAACAAGTGGCAAGAGTTTCCAGTGGGGAAAGGATCAATAAAGGGCTTTCGAGGAGCTAAATAAGAAGATTAGTTAAGCATCAATTCTAGCATTACCAAACTTCCAACAACCCTTTGAAGTGGAGACAAATGTGAGTGGATATACTATAATAGTAGTATTGATGCAAGTAGAAAGGCTTGTATGCTACCATTTTGAAGTGTTTCATGGGGCATTTCTTAACTACCCTACCTACGACAAAGGAGATTTGTGCCCTAATGCAAGATGTGAAGAAGTGGAAGCATTATTTGATGGGAAAGGAGATAGTTATCCATACAAATCACCAACCACTACAGTACTTGCAGGCCCAGAGTAAGCTACAACAGACCAGACATTACAAGTGGATGGGGTTTCTATATGTTATAGATCTAACCCAAAGATATATGATAATAGAAATAAACCCAAGAAACAACAAGATTGAAATAGATAGAATGTTTCTTTATTGATCAAACCCTTAAGGTAGGGCAACACCATACATTCACTCCTTAAAGAAGGAAAGCACTCCACAAGCCATATGCCTATTCATACAATAATCCTTGACATCTCTCTATGGGGAGTCTCTAGCCTCTATATAGACCTCATATATACAATACCATGGGTCATTACCATGGTTCCCTCAATACCATCTATCTAATACCATGGCCTTATTACATTATTGCAAACTACTTGTGGTCCCTTACATGATACGGGTTAACCACCTTATTTATTACTATGGCCCATCCCATTATTACATTATTCCCTGGGGTACCTCCCTCTGTACCCCATATTATCCCCCTAGGTATATTACATTCCACTCCCCTTAACATGTTTCGTCCTCGAAACATACGAAGAACACAAATAATAAGATCTACTCAAGAGAGTAGTCCACTGGTACCATGCATGTGCATCTAGCCATCCAAGAGAAAGGTGAACCCTCGATCTAGCTGGTGCCTCGCTCGCTTGAGATGGAAGTTGACCTTGGTGGCTCTTCTGTATTGATGTGTAGTAGGTGGATCGTTGCTCCTCTCTATCTGTCATGTGGGGGTTGTTGTCCTTGTGACTAATTCGTTGCCATCTTGTTAGTTGTTTTCTTGGGGGGTGATGTGGGTGGTGATATTCTGAAGTGTTAACCAACGACGTATCTTTCTTTAATTCACTACCTAATGGAGCCTGATTGGTAGCTGGTACATGTTGTGGTCCTTGCTATTGTTTCTTATCTTCCAATATTACTTCAACCACTGAGTCCTCATCTGATGTATCCGTACCTGTAATAGTTTCTGCTTCAGCCTCCTTGTAATCTACCTATTTTTCTTGTACCTGGTTTGATGTTTGTGTTTAGTTGCCAACCATCAAGAGCTCATCATCTGATGTGTCAGCCCTTGGAACATCTTCTGCTTCAGCCTCCTTGGACTCTACTTGCTTATTGATGGAAATATCCTGTAATGTAATTTTCTTCTTTTTATACCAGAGCTTCAGGAATTTCTTCTTATTGTGGCCAACAACAACCCTCCTTCTTATTTAGTGTTATTCCTAATATTAAATAAGTGGGGACCCTTAGTTAAAAATTAAAAAAAAATCAAATTAGTGTTTAAATTTCCTTTTTCGAATAAAATTACCATCATAAACTTAGGAAGTTCCCACTTTTAAAATCCAAAGATCTAGGTTTTATGATAAGGTAAGACATAAAACATTTCCTTAGAAAAAATTTCATCGGAAAAAGAAAATGGGATACCACCTTATGAGCTGAATTTTAAACATTGCGAGAATGTGATGTGTGATAATGAAATATCGCATCGCATACAGCACAACTTACAACGAAACACGTTAATTTGCCGATATGCGATGGCGCCGATCGCAAGATCGCATTTCGCAGAAAACAGGTTAACAAAGATTGGCATACATAATATTCCTGCGATCTGCGATATTGCGATATTGCGATCTCGCGATACAACGACAATGCAATAATGCGATGTAACGAGCAGTCAACTTTGCGATGTTACGATTTTGCGATGTTATCATTTCGCGATGTTGCGATCTGCGATATTGCGAAGCAAATCGCAAAATCGCTCCATCGCAGATATTTCGGGCACGTTATTCAAGAAAAGTATTTTCCTTAAGCTGACACCTGGTTATGCGCTTTAATGCTAATAAATGAATTAGTTGTCAGTTATTAATGGAATATGGGATCGTGCTTATCGAAAAAATCATCTCACGTAAGGTGGTATACTTGATGTGTCTGCGGCATTTAAAACTTTCCTATCACCCTTCCTTGTCATTCATTTTTGCTTCACTTGTGAATTGCAAGAACGGAGAACAAAAGCCAATACAAAGCAATACACAGGGTAAAATGGGAAAGAAAGGCAAAGCCCCGAGCTCAGAAGAAAAGGAAATGGCGCCCCTGAATACAGACACGGCCTGTAACAGAGACTGGGGAATTGCTACGTGGGAAGGCATGTATAATATGCTCGAAGAGGAGAATCCCAGAGTAATGGAAGCAGTTGCTACAGCGGGCTCAAATGGTTCATCTGAAGCATCCCTTACAGAGCTAGCCTGCTCATTCTTACACCGGATAGCAGCAAGACCTAAAATTCTCCCATACACAGACATGGTGAAGTGGTTACTGGACAACGCAGATATTAGAAACATATAGTTTAAAACTCAAGGTCAAGAGCTTACGGAAATATTATTTTCACAAATAATGAACTTTATATCTGCTAGAAAGAAAAAGTGCAAAAGGCGAAAAATGCATCAAGGAAACCCGAATCAAGAAATGGAGGCAGTTTCTGATGCGCGATTAGCGTCTAATCACGCATCGATGAGAATTTTTTTTCAGAAAGGCAAGCTGCTAATTGCCCAGTCACCTGCAAGCTCCAAAAATTGCAAGAAAACAATACTACAAGTAGATTGGAAACATAAGGAAAAAGAAAAGGCATAAGCAATCCAAGGGTTCACCAAGTTGAACTGGGATTATTACTGGGCTTACTTGGTAAAGCCACATAGCCAGTGGATGACTATTAAGTGCATCATCAATTCGGCCGAAAAGATGGCGCCAACTCTCGTCGATTCTGTTTTCTCAGCTCAGCTAAAATAAGTCGGCCAACCGACTCTTCTCAGACAGATGTTGCATGCATGTGATTTCAAGGACCAAATAGAGAAGTAGTTTAATTTTAGATTCAATTTTACTTTACTTTTGTTTTATTTTCCTGAAAAGAGGACGGTCATTTAAACTGCATCCTATATTTTTGTAATACTTTATTTTTAGATTTAGTTAGTAGTATTTAAACCCTTCTCATGCATTTAGAGAAGGGTCTTGAAATTTATCAAAAACTTATCCCCAGAACATGCACTTCTGTACCCTCTAAGGAGGTTTTGATGAATGAATGGAACATGATTTATTGATGTTTGCATTTGATATCTGCTACTGATGTTGCACTTTTGTACTCTTAGTGGATATTTGATCAAGAAGAGATAAATTGTTATCACTTGAAGCTCATGAGTAGGACTAGTTATAAATGGTATTTCTATCTCTTAACTATTTCTGCCTTGTGTTAAAGTGATTTTCATGTTCAGTTATTTATATATTAATGTATGAATGCCTGAGTTATCATTTGGCACTTTTGTACAGTGATAGCTATTTATTTATGCTTAGTGTATGGATAGCTTATTATGTGATATGTTTTTCACAACTGTTTCGTCTAACTTCTTATACGAAGTGGTTCATCCTTATTGAATTCTTTTCTCACAGAAGCTGAATGATCTTTATTACCAGTTGTTGCTTGAAATCGTTTTAGATCGCATAAAGGAAAGATCACACCCCGGGTTAGTGTAGATTTACATATTTCTGTTTATTAGAATATAATTTCCTTATTATTAGATTAGAATTAGAATAGAAGTATTCCATTTAGAAACTATTAGAAACAGAAATATTCATCTTTCTCACACACACACACATAAATTGGGAAACTGGTCCCATATCCCCAGTTGGACCCACTATACCAAACGGAAAAGGAGCTGCCAACCAAGGTCCGGACCGGGCGGGTATCCCCCTTGTTGTAGACCCGATTTTTGGGGCTTCAACATATTTGGCGCTAGAAGGAGGGCCACCGAACTGTGAATGGCAAGCAAATCCAAATATAAATACCATTCTGAGAGTAAATTGCCCTCACCATCTCCTCTGACTTCTCCATTGCAATTAGAAACCTTAAATCCAGAGTTAGAAGTCGCTGGAACAACAGCCGCTGCTACAAACCCTGATATTTCAGAACAATCTACTATTGAACCTCCTGAAGTCGAATCTTTGATTCACAAACTTCAACGATTTTCTATATCTCCTCAAAAATCTGATAAGTCTCAAGGCAGCATGACTTCGCAATATAACCCTGCTCATCCTCTTACTAGGTTAAAGAGTGAAAAGTTTGGCGTTCAGCCAACCGAATTACCTCTACCTACTAGGAAAAGAGCAAGGAAGTCTCCTAAAGGATCTGATAGCAAGACTTTTTCATCATCACCATCCATCTTAACCTCTTCACTGTGAAGTCGACCATCCACTCCTCCACTTTAGATCATTGTCCATAAGCCTATTGCAACTTCCTCAACTCCTTCTCAATCATCTAGAGTCATAATATCCTCATCTTCTCAACCACAAGGATCATCTTCTGCACTTCCCTCTGTTAGTAGTTCAGCGATGGCCCAATCTCGATGGAATAACCCAGGGGCAGTCTTAATGCCTGCACCCTTGAGTCAGTTACTGGCCCATCCTGAAAAATGGCTGCCTAAGTTTAACACTAAGGCAGGCATGCTAGCAGAAGAACATATAAATAACTTTATGTTATCTATAAATCTCAATGGAGTTGTTAATGAGGATGCTTTTGTTCGACTTTTTCCTTATACTTTGCAAGGGATAACTGGATCATGGTATTTCTCGTTACCTTCTAGATCTATCACTAGTTGGGACATCTTCCAAGAACAATTCCTGACCAAGTTTGGTGATGACAGGTCTACAACGACACTGATCAATGACTTGTCTAACCTTAGGGTCGAGTCAAGAGAACCTATCAAAGATTTCAATTTGCGTTTCAATAATATTTTAAACAAAATTCCTACTGCTTCTTAGCCTAGTGAAGAAGTGCGAAGTGAATGGTATATTACTGCTTTACCATCAAACTTAGCAATCTTTGTTGATAGGGCTACCAAAACAACCTTAGTTGAAAACATGAAAGAAGCGATAGTAGTAGAGAAACGTATTACGGCCCTAGAAAAGAAAAATGTGATGGAAGAATAAAAATCTAAGAAGGTCTCTTTCAAAGAAGATCCCAAGAAAAAACAACCCAAAGATCCATTTGATTTACAAGGATTACAAAAAGTTTTGAAGACCATGTCGAGTGGCAGAAAATTCTTCTAAAAAGCCATACAGGCCTTTTAAAAGAAATCCTTCAACTGATCCCAAACCCCCTAACGCTATATCAAATGCTGAGTCAGAAGAAGAAGAAGAGGAAAACACTACCGAAGAACATACCGATAAGAAGAAGTTGTAGAATTACAAGGTATGTGCGATTTCATCCCCCCAAATGAAGAAGATCAAGAGGCATTCCCGGTTAGTACTCATAGCAGAAATCAACTTGATCCTCCTTAGCCTACACCTAAGCCAAAGAGCGCAAGCTCAATGACTAAGGATAAAGTCGCAGCCAAGAAAACATCACCTAAAGCGACTCAAACCAGCCCAGTCCAAACAGACACATCTACTCCATCTAAAACGCTAATTGTTTCGGATGAAATGGAGTATAACATCATAGAAGACATGAAAAAGACTAGGGCCAATATTACTCTTTTTGAATTAAGCAAGTTAAAACACCAACAGAAAGTAGTTTTGAAAGAATTACATGCTGTGCCAGTTGCACCTTTACCATCTGCTGTAATCTCTCAAGATTCCCATGATATGGGAAGACCTCCAACTAGTACGATGAATAAAGTTGATCCAAATGATATCGCATTAATTGGAGGAAGATATAGATCACATACTCCCCCATTTCTCCTTACTTATGAAATTTTCAATAAAAATGTGCATAATTGCTTGGTTGATTCTGGAGCTTCATCGAATATTTTTCCAAGATCAATTTGTGCAAAAATTGAACGTTCAACCACAGAAATCTACTGTAAACATAGTCCAATTAGATCAATTGCAAGTCGAAGTGATTGGCGAGTTAAATCAGGTTACCATAAGGCTGTCATCCAACCCAAAGGTATGTCAAGTTATCGACATTTTAGTTGCTGATATTCCTGACTTTGATGGCTTGATTCTTAGCAGAGACTGGTCAGAAAAACTTCATGGATACTTTGCAACTGACTGGTCCCACATGTGGTTGCCTTATAATGGTAAACCAAATCAAATAAAAGTTGAACGTGAGCGACATCAGAAATACATAGTAACGGAACTTGAGGGAGAAAATGAACCAGTAACATATAATTCTAATATCATTGCCAACTATTCAGTAGATTATTTCTTAGGAAATTTTAATGCTCATACTTCACCTTACTTAGAACATTCTGTTTTATAAGTAGAATTTTTTTCTCAAACAGATAGTTCTAAATGCATTAATTTTATAGATAGTCCTGTAAATAAATCTTTGTTTTGGAAATTATTTTTTGATGGTTCTAAGTCTAACGAAGGAGCAGGAGCAGGATGTGTGTTAGTAAGCCCAGAGGGAGATAAAATCATGCTAACTTGCATACTTGAATTTGAGTGCACCAACAATACCGCAGAGTATGAAGCTCTAGTCCAAGGCTTGTACAAGGCAATCGGATTAGACGTCAAATACGTGCAAGTTTTCGGAGATTCTGAAATTGTAATTAGACTAGTACGTAATACTATACACTGTTTATAAGGTCATTTAAAGCATTATCAATCTTTAGTTCAAGATCTGACTGGACATTTTATAGCATTTAATATTTCCTCAATTCCCAGACTCCAGAATGCTAGCGCAGACCTCTTAGCAAACGTAGCTTCCAAGCTCATTCCTTCAGAAGATTTTAGCCCTGACCAATTTTCAATTGAGTTAATTTTTAGACCATCTATCCCTGATAACATTACCAATTGGAGGATTTTCAATGACGATCCTGATACCGTGAGTTTTCTCACATCTAAAGGATCCTACACCAATCAAATAATCGACGAAGAACAACATGACCAACAATTGCAATAGGATAGTACTAACAATGTTATACCTAAATCAGTAGTCAAATTATAAGACCTTTATGATTTGAAAGATCGATTCAAAAGATCTACCAATTCAAAACTCCAAAGTTCAACTTCGAATTATGAATTAGTAAATCTAGGAACTGATGCCAAACTGCAGAATATCAACCTAGGCCTTGGCCTAGCCCTTGAAGTGAAATTAGCATATATCCGTCTCTTGAAACAATACAAAAGTGTCTTTACATGGAATTACGATGAACTCAAAACATATGACACCTCCATCATCCAACATACTATCCCAATGATTGATAATGAAAAACCTGTCCAAGAAAAGTTGAGAAAAATCCATCCAAATTTAGAAAATCAGATCAAAACTGAACTCAACAAGTTATTGAAAGCCAAAATAATCTTTCCCATTAGACATTCTAAATGGGTTTCCAATATGGTACCTTTTAGAAAGAAAAACGGAGATATCAGAATCTGCATTGACTTTCGAAACCTTAACAAGGCTTGCCAAAAGGATAATTTTCCTTTACCTCCTATGGAACAAATACTGCAGGTAGTTGCGGGCTTAGAATTAATGTCATTCTTGGATGGATTCTCAGGATACAACCAAGTGCTGGTACATCCCGACGATCAATTAAAAACGACATTCAGAACTAAGTGGGGCACATACGCATATCAAAATATGCCCTTTGGTTTGATTAATGCGAGTGCCAATTTTCAAAGAGCCATGGACATTGCATTCAAAGGGTTAGTTAATAAGTCAGTGGTAATCTATTTGGATGATATTACTATTTATTCCAAGAAACGAGACAACCATATTAGGGATTTAAAACAAATTTTCCAACATTGTTTAAGGTATGGAATTTCGCTTAACCCGAAAAAATCTTTTTTCGCATTAAGTGAAGGAAAGCTTCTAGGATTCATAGTGTCAAAATCTGGAATTCACATCGATCCTGACAGAATCAAGGAAATTTCCGCAGTTCCCCTACCTCACAATAAAAAAGCCATGCAATATTTCCTTGGCCAGATCAACTTTGTAAAGAGATTCGTCCCAGATTTTTCAAGAATCGTATCCCCTTTACAAGCCATGATTAAAAAGAACGAAAACTTTAAATGGGGCCAAGATGAACATGAGGCATTCAATCTGATCAAACAAGCAATTATCAATGCTCCATCGTTAGCAACTCCAAATTTTTCCGATCCTTTTATTTTGTATACATTTGCCTCAGATAAATCATATGCTGCGATACTCACACAAGCAAATCAAGAAAAGGCGGAAGCCCGAATTTCTTTTTTCAGTTCTAATTTACAAGGTGCTGAATTGAATTATTCAGATGTGGAAAAACAAGCTTATGCTGTTTTTAAAGCAATTAAATATTTTAGACCTTTCTTACTCAAGACACATACCAAGATCATAGTACCGTTTCCAGCGGTAAGAAATTTTCTAGTACAGAAGGATGTGGGTGAGAAAAGGGCAAATTGGGTGACTGCCTTACAAGAATACGACGTAGAAATCAGACCAACAAATATTGTAAAAGGACAAGGCTTTTGCAAAATGCTGGCAGGAGCATCGCTAATGCCCAAAAATCCATCTGAAGAGGTACAAGTATACGAGGTAAGCCTAAACGATGCTGAATCATTATATGCTAATATTATTTATTATCTGAAGAATGGATATGCTCCTTCAAACCTTGATCATACCAAGAAAAGAGCCCTGAGATTAAAAGCCAAACAATATCAACTTGTGAATGACATTCTTTTTAGAATAAGTTATGATTCTGTTCTTCTTAGGTGTCTTGAGAAATCTAAAGCTGAAAAAGTCTTGCAGGAACTCCACGATGGGCCAGTAGGTGGACACTATGCTGGAGACACCACTACTCATAAGATCTTACGCGCAGGCTATTACTGGCCCACATTATTCAAGGACGCACACAACTACGTAAGGAAATGCCAAATCTGTCAAACCGCTGCTGGGAGACAAAAGAAACCATCCTTGCCCCTGCAACCAGTTACCATAGAACAACCTTTCGATCAGTGGGGATTGGACATAATAGGTGAGATCGTTCCTCACTCTTCTAAATAGCATAGATACATCCTTACAGCGACAGATTACTTTACAAAATGGGTAGAAGCAGTTCCACTCAAGACGGCTAATGCTGAAAATATCATTGAATTCATAGATCAGTTCATAATCACCAGGTTTGGATTGCCTTCCGCTTTAATGTTTGATAATGCATCATACTTTTCTGGTAATGCAATGACTGAATTCGCACTCAAAATGGGTTTCAAGCTTAAATACTCGGCCAATTATTATCCACAAGGGAATGGGTTAGCTGAATCTACAAATAAGAACTTAATTAGAATCATTAAGCGAACCATTGACCAAAATCATAAAAATTGGCATAAGTCTTTAATATATGCTTTATGGGCAGATCGAATAACGTAGAAAGCCTCTATCGGCACTTCTCCCTTTAGTTTAGTTTATGGGAAAGAAGTGGTTCTTCCAACACATCTGGCAATTCCCTCTTTAGCCTTGGTCCAATATATTGATGAAGTACCAACTTCCTCTTTACAACTTAGGCAGCTGGAATTAATTAAATTAGAAGAACAACGAGAACGGGCTAAGATTACTCACGCTCATCATCAAGCATTAGTGAAATCCTCTTTTGATTCCAATATGATATCCAGAAAAGATTTTCAGATGGGAGATCTAGTTTTAAAATGGGACAAGGCTCATGAGGAAAAGGGAAAACATACAAAATTTCAAAGGATGTGGCTTGGTCCTCTCCAGATCATAGAAGTCACAGGTCCATCTACCTTCATGATACATGATCTAAAAGGGAAAAGAGATTCTCTACCTGTTAATGGTCAGATTCTTAAGAAATATTTTCCATAGAAGAACATTCTTCTATTTTTGTAGAGTAGTTGTTTTTCTTTTCATAATAAAACCAGTTGTGAATGGTTACAATAGGCATTTACGAAAAAGACACCAAATTCTCTTTCAAATTTGATCTTTTGCTTGTATAAATAACAAATCTTTTGGAAAATTGATCTTTATTATTGAAAGATACAGTTAAAAACTCTAGCCTAGATATGATACTAGTTTCAACTTCATAAAATTTGATGAAAATAACCTTTAGTGAGAAATTGTTTTATATCAGTGCAATGAAAGGTATCAATAACAAAATAAAGATTCTCTGTAGAACAACTATTTCCAAAAACTCTATTATTGTCGTCCAGAGCTATCTTAAGGAAACAATGACTTCCTCCCTACTAAGGAAATCACAACTTTCAGAGGAACAATCCAAGGATACATTTGATCTTAAAGAGTGAGAGGTCTCATTACGAGCTAGCTTATCATGATCATAGATGTTATAACTTGCTAAATTTGCCAATACTGCATACCACAATAGGGCAATGACTCAAGATTGTTGCAATCAAAAGGCAAGGGGTCTCATCACGAGCCAGCTTGTTCAGCAAAGTTATAAATCAGTGAATGACTGTGTCATGAATTGGCTACCAAACCAAGACATTGCTCTTTAAGAGTTAAAAGAAAATGAAAATAATAAGTGTGGATGTGGATTCTTCTTTGGGAATTGTAGGTTTCTTTAAGTAAAATACAAGATCATTGCTGGGTAACAGGTAACCCTGTCGAGGCTATAAACGCTTGCTGGCAGCAGAGGCTCTACCTACGACAAATGAGCATATTTAAAACTGGTTTACAGAGAAGACTTTGTTTTATCCTTACAAGCCAAGTAATGATTGATGTAAATACAAGGGCTAGCTTGAGGCAACAAATAATCAAAGTTGAAAATAGTTGAAGCAAAATTTCATTGACAGGTTAAAGTATAACGTACTTTATCTTTCTATAATAAAGTTTAACTTTCTGAAAAATTTTCTGTTTTGGAAGTTTTGAAAATTCAAAAAGCAGTAGAGATCACTGGTTCTTCCAAGTGAATCGCCAATTGTTGTTGTCAGCAACAACCCCACTACTTATTTAGTGTTATTCCTAATATTAAATAAGTGGGGACCCTTAGTTAAAAATTAAAAAAAATCAAATTAGTGTTTAAATTTCCTTTTTCGAATAAAATTACCATCATAAACTTAGGAAGTTCCCCCTTCTAAAATCCAAAAATCTAAGTTTTATGATAAGGTAAGACATAAAACCTTTCCTTAGAAAAAATCGCATCGGAAAAAGAAAACGGGATACCACCTTATGAGCTGAATTTTAAACATTGCGAGAATGCGATGTGCAATAATGAAATATCGCATCGCATACAACACAACTTACAACGAAACATGGTAATTTGCCGATATGCGATGGCGCCGATCGCAAGATCGCATTTCGCAGAAAACAAGTTAACAAAGATTGGCATACATAATATTCCTGTGATCTGCGATATTGCGATCTCGCGATCTTGCGATACAACGAAAATGCAATAATGCAATGTAAGGAGCAATCAACTTTGCGATGTTACGATTTTGCGATGTTATCATTTCGCGATGTTGCGATCTGCGATATTGCGAAGCAAATCGAAAAATCGCTCCATCGCAAATATTTCGAGCATGTTATTAAAAAAAAGTATTTTCCTTAAGCTGACACCTGGTTATGCGCTTTAATGCTAATAAATGAATTAGTTGTCAGTTATTAATGGAATATGGGATCGTGCTTATCGAAAAAATCATCTCACGTAAGGTGGTATACTTGATGTGTTTGCGGCATTTAAAACTTTCCTATCACCCTTCCTTGTCATTCATTTTCGCTTCACTTGTGAATTGCAGGAACGTAGAACAAAAGCCAATACAAAGCAATAAGCAGGGTAAAATGGGAAAGAAAGGCAAAGCCCTGAGCTCAAAAGAAAAGGAAATGGCGCCCTTGAATACAAACACGGCCTATAACAGAGACACAGGAATTGCTACGTGGGAAGTCATGTATAATCTGCTCGAAGAGGAGAATCCCAGAGTAATGGAAGTAGTTGCTACCGCGGGCTCAAATGGTTCATCTGAAGCATCCCCTACAGAGCTAGCCTGCTCATTCTTACACCGGATAGCAGCAAGGTCCAAAATTCTCCCATACACAAACATGGTGAAGTGGTTACTGGACAACGTAGATATCAGAAACAGACAATTTAAAACTCATGGTCAAGAGCTTACGGAAATATTATTTTCACAAATAATGAACTTTATATCCGCTAGAAAGAAAAAGCGCAAAAGGCAAAAAATGCATCAAGGAAACTTGGATCAAGAAACGTAGGCAGTTTCCGATGTGCGATTAGCGCTAATCGCGCATCGCTGAGATTTTTTTTTCAAAAAGGCAAGCTTCTAATTGCCCAGTCACCTGCAAGCTCCGAAAATTGCAAGAAAACAATACTACAGGCAGATTGGAAACAAAAGGCAAAAGAAAAGGCACAAGCAATCTAAGGGTTAACCAAGTTGAACTGGGATTATTACTGGGCTTACTTGGTAAAGCCACATAGCCACTGGATGACTATTAAGTGCATAATCAATTCGGCCAAAAAGATGGCACCAACTCTCGTCGATTCTGTTTTCTCAGCTCAGCTAAAATCGGAAGTCGGCCAGCCGACTCTTCTTAGAAAGATGCTACATGCATGTGATTTCAAGGACCAAATACAGAAGTAGTTTAATTTTAGATTCAATTTTAGTTTAATTTTGTTTTATTTTCCTGAAAAGAGGACGGCCATTTAAACTGCATCCTATATTTTTGTAATAATTTATTTTTAGATTTATTTAGTAGTATTTAAACCCTTCTCATGCATTTAGAGAAGGGTCCTGAAATTTATCAAAAACTTATCCCCAAAACATGCACTTCTGTACCCTCTAAGGAGGTTTTGATGAATGAATGGAACATGATTTATTGATGTTTGCATTTGATATCTGCTACTGATGTTGCACTTTTGTACTCTTAGTGGATATTTGATCAAGAAGAGATAAATCGTTATCACTTGAAGCTCATGAGTAGGACTAGTTATAAATGGTATTTCTATCTCTTAACTATTTCTGCCTTGTGTTAAAGTGATTTTCATGTTCAATTATTTATATATTAATGTATGAATGCCTGAGTTATCATTTGGCACTTTTGTACGGTGATAGCTATTTATTTATGCTTAGTGTATGGATAGCTTATTATGCGATATATTTTTCACAACTGTTTCGTATAACTTCTTATACAAAGTGGTTCATCCTTATTGAATTCTTTTCTCATAGCAGCTGAATGATCTTTATTACCAGTTGTTGCTTGAAATTGTTTTAGATCGCATAAAGGAAAGATCTCACCTCGGGTTAGTGTAGATTTACATATTTTTATTTATTAGAATATAATTTCCTTATTATTAGATTAGAATTAGAATAGAAGTATTCCATTTAGAAACTATTAGAAACAGAAATATTCATCTTTCTCACGCACACACACATAAATTGGGAAACTGGTCCCATATCCCCAGTCGGACCAGCTATACCAAACGGAAAAGGAGCTGCCAACCAAGGTCCGGACCGGGCGGGTATCCCCCTTGTTGTAGACCCGATTTTCGGGGCTTCAACACTTCTGCACATTAATATTGATAGTACCCACCGATTCCATCCAAGGGTATCCCAAAACAACATCCACATTAGCCATATCTGAAGCATAAAAATCAGAATGCAATACATACTTGTCAATAGAAATCTTCAAATCCTTATATACTTGCACCTCCTCATTATTAACCCGTGTGTGCTCCATTTGTTTTGGTGGAACGTGCAATTTTTTTGCGAAATTGACATTTATAAAATTTTGCTTGCAACTAGGATTTATAGACACAATGATCTTCTCCTTCTGAATATATCCATGAACCTGTAATAAGCAGATACCAGTAGAAAATAACCCCACATGTTTCTCATTATCTTGTTTTCTAGCATGAGACCATCTGTCTAAAAGGAAATTTTAAAATTCTTCATTGTGTAGGTTGGAACACTTCTTTTTGTTAAGTAATTCCGACCATGTGGCCGCTTCATCTGAAAAATTATCCACTACCCAAAATCTCCAATGTTTTGTTTTGTTTTTTTGTTTTTTGTTTTTGTTTTTTGTTTTGTTTTGTTTTTTTGTTTTGTTTTTGTTTTTGTTTTCGTTTTTTTTTTAATGTATTCTTCAATAGTAGGACCATTATCTTTTATTGTAAAATATAGAACCACCATGAAGAGGGTTTTGAAAAAAATTCACTTGGCGAAAATTTGAAATGGCCACAATTTAGTCAATATTGCTCAGAATCCCTATTATAACCTATTTTTTGAAATGGAACAACCATTCTACTTCTTCCCATGTGATAGAAATCCTGATCTAAGCACGAAATTTCTGATTCACACTGCAACTGGCCTGCCATCACAAAAATTTCTGAAAAAAAGGAGCTGATTTTAAATCCGTGATATCTCCCTCATCCGGACTCTGATTCGACTTATTTTTATTTTTTGTATTTTTTTGCAAAGAACCCATATCTGCAATTATATCCTGCAAATGTTGCCCTAAAATGTACATATCTGATCTGCAAACTCGCCACCCCGAAAAATGTCTGCAACACAGTTGATTTTTAAATCAGTGATATCTCCTTCATCTTGACTCCGATTCGATCGATTTTTTTCTTCAAATTGGGTATTTTTTCACCAACAACCCAGATCTGCAATTAGATTCTACATATTTTTCACATGAACGTACAGATCTGATTTGCAAACTCGCCACCCCGAAAAATGTCTGCAACACAACGAATTTTTAAATCAGTGATATCTCCCTTATTCGGACTTTGATTCGGCTGATTTTTTATTTATTTTCTATATATATATATATATATATTTTCCAAATTGGGTATTTTTGACCAAAAACTCAAATATGCAATTAGATTTTGTAGATTTTGCACCAGAGTGTACACATCTGATATGCAAAGTCGCCGCCCCAAAAAGTTCCTGCCAAAATTAAAAAAAAAAAATCCGCTTTGCCCAAGAAAATGCTCTGATAGCACTTGTTATAGCTCTGATCTGAAAATATATGATAATACGACATACCTAAGAAATAATAAGATAGAAATAGATAGAAATGCTTCACTTTATTAATGTCAAACCCTTAAGGTAGGGCAACACCATACATTCACTCCTTAAGGGAGGAGAACACTCCACAAGCCATATGACTATTCATACAATAATCCTTGACATCCCTCAATGGGGAGTCTCTAGCCTCTATATAGGCCTCATACATGCAATACCATGGGTCATTACCATGGTTCCCTCAATACCATCTATCTAATACCACGGGCTTATTACATTATTGTTAAATACTTGTGGTCCCTTACATGATACGGGTTAACCACCTGTTGTGCTCTACAACAACCCTCCATTTCATACAATTTTATTCATAAAACTATAATATGAAATGGGTCCCTTTTTATTTTTAATTGGTATCAACTTTGTATTATTCGAAAAGGTCCGAAAAAAAAATGGAAGCATTATAAAAACCTTTTTGACAAACCAATTATTTGGTCTTATAATATAAATAATTAATCTTTTATCATTGCGATAAAGCGATCGCAAGATCGCATATCGCAATGACAAAGGAGACATAACTTAAAGGCCCATTGGTTTTCTCCGATGCGATGACACGCAGTAGGCTATCGGATATCGGCAATAATAAGTTCCCATAACAAAAGTGCCTCCTACTCCGATGCGATGCGATCAAATGTTTTTTGCTCCGATGCGATGCGATCAAATGCTTTTCGCTCCGATGTGATGCGATCACGTCCCTTTTGCTCCGATGCGATGCGATATCGCTGTCGGCGTCGGGGATATACCATGCATGCTTTTTAAAGTACCCATACTCCCGATGTGATGCGATGCGATATCGCTATCAGCGATCAGGGATTCCAAAAGGTGTCAATATAAAGATTTAAGTTTTCCCCGACACCCGATTGCGATAAAGCCAAAAGCGCAAACTTCAAAAAACCATTAAAGCAGAGGTATTACGATTAATTCGTATTAAAGGCCTTATCTTTCAAACAGTGATTCGCCTGTGCTCAACCGCCAAAACGTCCAAGGCACGCTTAAACAAATCATGCGGCCGATAAGAGATATGATGGGCATTTAAAGGACTGGCCGGTTTTAATGGACATTTAATGAAACAGTAAGCTTAAAATATCTTCTCATAGATTGTATCCGCGACCACTTTAAGTTAATCCCTCATCATGCATTGATCAATATATCTCACTCGTATTTGGTACCAATTCTCTGTGTTACGCTTATTTCCACTACTGTGCAGAATTCTTCCGAAGTATTAGATTCAAGCAGAATGGGGAAGAAGTATAAGAAAACTGCAATCGCTTCCACTGCACCGGCCATAGGACAAGCCGTCGCTGATCCAGCAACTAAAAAGAAAGGATTAATATCTGATACTACATGTTCAGGACTTGGCAAGACCACTTGGCAAAGTACCTATAATTTGATCGAAGCCGAAGAACCAAAGGTGACGGCAGTACAAGCTACAACGGGTTCCAATAGAAAATCTGATGGTACTTTGAAAGACTTGGCCGACTCTTTCCTTCTTCGGATAGCAGCCCGGGAACAAATTCTCCCATATACGGATGTAGTAAAGTGGGCAATTGAGGAAATCCCAATCACAGACAGAACTTTCTGCACTAGAGATGGGAGAATCTTCGGTTCATTCAAGGCTGATGATTTGAGGCAAATGTATCATTTGCCTGAGCCAAAGAAGAAGTACAACAAGGCATTTCTAGAGAAATTCCGAAATGAGAACGAAACTGAATCCAAACCCATTCGGGAATGGAGGCAAAATCCAGCGAAACACAAGCATGAAACTTCCGGTAAGTACTCTGTTGATTCTCTATGTTCTCCGTATTGTTATGCTGGGATAATGATGTGTAGATTGTGGGGGTTGCACGATTCCGCTAATTTCACTATAGAAATGGTTCCCTTGATGGAAGTGGCATGTAATAGTGAGATAATGGATTGGGCAACCATACTGTCAGATAAGCTAGCGACAACAGTTCTTAGTTTTAGAACTAAAACTTCCGTCTTCGAAAGGCTTATTCCCCCATTCTACTACAGTGCTTATATTATAGATACCCTGTGTTTTAATTCTGAGTTTCCTGTACTCGGCTGGAGGTGGACTACACAAGACCCTACGCCAATTCACATATACCATCAGAAATTATGGAAGACTTCCTATAAGCACCATTTATACCAAGTCTGCAACGGCTTCATGTTACCCATTCATTATTCTATTTTTAATAAACCTACTCCCAAAATTTCTTACCAAGCAGGGATTGATTTGACATCAATAGGAAGATGGTTCGGAGAGGAGAAATTTACTTCTGTAAGAATTTTCGGCAGCCAAGCCGAACCTCATGTCCTTCCTTTGTACATACCTATCAAACTGCTGGCAAGGGAGATAGCTTATCAGATTATTGCCGAAGGAGTTACACAAACTCTAAAGAAAAATAAGAAGCAGGTCTGGCCCTCCTTTCCTCTGAGATGTGGTGTCTACACTTTGCATGATTTCAAACATGCAGAAAAAGAAGCTATGAAGATGAAATCATTAACTCTAGCGACTCTCCCTAACAGGCGATTTGATCCCAACAAAGTCACCTATAATGCTCTTGAACAGGCCAAATTGACAAAGTTTGATCATATAGAAGATAAGTTTGATGACCTGTTCTCCTCAGCTGAATCAATGTATCAAGTTAGATCGCTGGCCATAATGGAATACAAAGATGAAGGGTTAGTTGAATTCAACAAACTTAGAGAACAGAGGTTGCAAACTCTGCCTCTAGATCTGTTAGCAACAACACCAACAACAAGACCAAGCGAGCCTAAACAACAACATTCAAAGGAACCGCCGGTTACAACAAAGAAACAGGAGAAAGTGCAAGAGGAAACCCAGACTAAAGAGCAGAAACAGAGCAACATAAATGTGAATGTGGATACTCAAATTGATCCCGAATTGCTCCAGGAATGGCAGCAATTTGATTCAATTATCAATAGTCTGGAATGCTCAAAGGACACCGAAACTTCGAAAGTGGCAGATACACAGGAAACCACTTCAAAACAGGTTCCAAGTGGAACCATGTTGTGGGGAAAAATGCCTATGCAGGACGATCCTATCCACCTAAGGTGTGACAGCGCCTTAGCAACAAACGAATACAGCTACACTGGTTTCTTCCTTTATGAAATATGAAAGAGGGGAGATCGATAGACTTACCGTTGTCTTCCGTTTGTCCCTCAATCTAGATCCTCTTCTCTTTGGGTGTTCACAGCTACTTGCCTCCTCGCTTGCTCAAGAGGACAACTACTTGATTTCCACGAGATCACAAGAGAACAGCTACCTGTGACAAGAGAACAGCTACTTGCGACAAGAGAAGAACACAACACAAAGGCAAATATTCATATTCATAAATGATTCAGGATTAGAAGTAAATCAAATACACTAATGCAATCATACAAAATACACCAGCATATAGGAAAGAACCAAGATAACTTTATTGATTGATAACAGGGTTCAGGAAGAGATACAACCCAAAGGGCTCCAATCGAGCATCTCCTTCCCAGCAGAATGGAATTCCTTCTTCAGCTCCCTTCAAAGCATTAAGCAACCAATGTTTCTAGTCTCAAACCAACAACAATTCTTTGCAATAACAAAATTCCAGCCTTTAGATCCCATGGAGGAGAGATCTATATATAGTTATTTTGGAGAGAGGATGAGTCAACTTGAGATCTGACTAGTGTCCTCTCCCTCTTTCAGTTCTTGAGTCCACTTGGAGGTTCTTGCTTCCACTTGGAGATTTGGAACCTCTTACTCATCACCAGTCGAATTCCTTGATGCAAGTGTCATTTTGGAAGCTTCCTGGGCATTGACACATTGAGGAATGAGCCTGCCACTTGTCCAATTACGCTCAGCGCAGGTAGCCTTTGTTGGAGTTGACATTCAACGTAGGTAGACAGTGGAGCAGTTGACATTCAGCGCAGATGCTCAGTGGAGCAATTGACATGATCCAGAATTGGCTTGTTTTTGAGTGTTTTCAGGTGGAGAACTTCTGTGAATTGCTGTGGTTGGTTTGCCTTGTTCCTCTAGGGGTAGGAACAACATGTTTAGGGACTTTGGATCCCTTAGATTATGGACATTTCATGCTCGAGGCTGTAAGGCACAAAAATGTCTATAACAGTTGCCCCCTAAGGTATGAGGCCATTTATCGGGTGAAATGCTTTATCCAGGAGGGTCCGAAGTTCATCCATCTGCTGGGAGGAGACCTGTAATAAGATACAATACAATACATTATGATTCATACTGCTTTCATGATCTAGCTGAGGCGGGCATTCCCATGCTCAGCTTTATAAATTCATTTTTTGGTACATAGAACAGACGACCGTCTGATGGTAGACTGATAATTTTGGCGAAATTATCATCCTTTGAGTAGGATGATCATCTGCTGCAATGATGTACATGTCAAATGTCTTTATCTTTCCTGAATATATATCGCAGCCCGGATGGATGAAACTAGATCCGGGGTCTTAAAACTCGTTCGATCTTCACTCTAAGTACAAGTCGATCCATGTGAGAATTGCGCTGAAGTCGAACATGGAAAGACATCGCTTGATTACCGGTCAATGATGTAAACCGTTAACAAGCGCGAGAGGAATCACCGATAATGATAATGACCCTCAAGGTACTGCAGTACAGTTCACGTGGTGTGAATAAAGGATTTGGTGTCGAACACCACGCAAAATCTTCTGGTCGAAGGTCATTGATGTATACCTGTCGCCGGAAGTGAGAAACTTGCCATTGAGGCATGCAAGCTTCAAAGTACTGAGGGGGGTGTTCCTAGATCAACTTCTTGGATAATGAGCTGATGTCGACAAGAAGTGATCCGTCAAAGGAGGGCCTTGATGAATCCCACATCAGTGACACGGAACAGAGCTAATCATTTTAATGGAGGTGAAAACGATCTGTGACATATGATTCAGGGTGGCGGTCATGAATGGATGAAGGATAATGTATGGCAGTGGATGGGACCCGGTTGACTTTTTCTGAACGACTTCTCTTGAACATATGGCGACACTGATGCGATGGATCGGTATCATTACCCCAAATATGGATGTTATGGCGAGACCATGGTGATGTGACCGGTGAATGAAACAACCCAACCCGATTGTGGTATGGAGGAAAAGTGTCATGTTCAAGAGCGACCTGCTACCATCAAAGTTTTCTTGATTTTCTCCCAAATTTTCCCCAGTCATTGCTGACCAGTACCTCTTTATTTTTGTCAAGCTTGAGGAGGATAACATATGCTTGTTCTATAACCTGCCCTTCGGGCAAGCCCATCGCTATGTTTTAACGAGCCTAGCGATAGTGAAACTCGTTCTCGTCTAAAGACAAGTTTATCGCTATTTCATAATTTTAACGAGTCTAACGACAAGGATAACTCGGTCCTTTTCATTTTTAGAGAGTCTGAAAAGGTACATAAAGTTAACTCCAAAATTCCTTTTTCGACATCTAATCCCTTAAGTCCAAAAAAGTATAAAACAATACAGAAGGGATGAGTTTTCGATAGCTTTAACGAGCCGAACAAAACAAGCGCTCGATCTTTTTGTGCAGTAATCCCTCAGGTCCAAAAAGATTAAAATCTAGAGGAGGGATAGCTCTTCCTGTCTTTTAACGAGCTGGAAGGCCAAAACTCGGCAATCTTTTCATATTTTACGAGTCAATTGAAAAGAGCTTAAAGAAGACTCGTCTTTTGAGGAACGAGTGATAAACAGGGATAGCAGCAGATTCCAGGTACAGGTTGGAATTTTCCAATCACGGAGTTTATGTTAGAGCGCTCAGTTGTGGAATCGTTGGATCGCTTCCGCACCTATTTATTCAGGAATTACAGCCAGAACCTTCAGCAGGCACGTCGAGTGTCACAAGGATGGCTAGGTGAAATCACTCTTCACAGCTGTTCCTCAAAATGGGTAAACAATCATATGGAGGTGAACGATCGGCCAAATGAAAAGTGGGGGTGGCAGGTGCAAACACGACCAAAGCTTTAACGGCTGATGATATTAAATTCACAGTGGTTATTTACCAGGGTAGGTTCATTTTTTAATGAGCTTGAACTCTGGAGGAAACTCTTTCTCACAATCGCTTTTCTATTTTTTAACGAGCATAAATTCCGCGTTAAAACTGCTCGATATCGCTTTTCTATTTTTTAACGAGCATAAATTCCGCGTTAAAACTGCTCGATAACCCAATCATAAGATAAGAGTGTCTCATCAAGATTCTATTTTTTATGGAGCTTCATCTCACTAAGCTTTGCTCCTGATCCTTTCTTTATGCAAGTTTGGAAACGACTAATCCTACGAGTTTAAAGGGTTAGACCTACAAGTTTAAAGGGAGGACCTAAAAATTTAAAAAATAAATAGTCGCCCCTTGCTTGCACTCCAAAAGGTTTGCATGCCCCCAGGTATAAAACAGAGTTTCAAGGTTACCTCTACTTCTCTTCCGTCAAAACATTTGTTTTAACGAGAGAGGCTTACCTCTTTCAGGTTACCCAAAGATTGTCTCGTTACTCTTTCAAACAAAACACTTCCTCGGCAATGTCTACCGAAATAGACAAGGGTGAATGACTCTGGTGCCAAACACGTAACTTTGACAAAAGAATCCTATTCTAGAACAACCCCTCTTCCAACCACGGACGGGGTACAGACTAGTCATATTCTCCCGCGGAAACCTACCCTATACCCAAATTTTTCCTGTCGAAGCAGACCAGGACGTATGCCCCCTGGGTTCCAGTCATATCCTCCTGGATTACTCGCGCTCATCAGGAGGACGGACCGTGGGTTGAGACACTTCTTGCATGAATAGACCATTTAGGGATGGTACATGACTATTTGTGATGTGTGATACGGGAAACGAAAGTTGGTCTACGAGCTTGACCATTCTTCCTTCATGCGGAAAACACATTACTCTAAAGTGTGAGGAGACTACAGCTCCCATGCAATATATATAGTCTCATCCAAGGAGTAGGTTATAATCCAAGGGTCCTTGAACGACCATCACGTTCATTTGAATGGTCTTCCCTTTCAATGTTATAGGCACATTGGGGAGGATCCCTAAAGGTTGACTGGTTCCTTTATCAAAACCTGATAGACTTCTCATCTCAGGTAAAAGCGCTGGCGAACCAAGCGCTTTCCAAGCAATAGAGGAAAGGATACTCACAGATGCCCCCTAATCAATGATAGTGCCAGCCATTACCATTCTATATATTTGACAAATAATTCTGAATGGTATACTGGCTGGCAACCGGGGTCTGCCTAGTTGGTTCCAATCAAAGAACACAACTAGGTTGCTTGGTGGTGGGACCGAATATATGGCCGGATATCGCTCTGACGAACTTCCTTCCTGCGATAAAGGAATGGTGGCATTGCCCCCTTGATCATCAGAGTCAGTGCTGATGAAGAGAATCTGGACGGTGTCGTCTTTATTCTCCTCTGTGATGGTGTCATTCGAAGATGGAGCCTCTGAAGGCAAAACCAGGTCAACTACCGTATCAACCTTTTGACTTTCGTCAGGCATGGATCCAGATGGTTCATCTTCAATGACAGGTGCTTCGGCTGACCACCTGGCTGGGTCAGCCGGATTTTCAACTAGTGAGGGACTTGGCAGGAGTCTTTGATATCCAGGAGGGAGATGCGCCCGTAAAATCGGGCAATATTCCAGAACTCTTTTTGCCTCGTCTAAGAAGGGACAACGGTGGATGACGTGATCGCCTTCACACAGTCTGCAGGGAAATTTAGCTTTCCTGCTCTGTCCTGGGGCTTCACTCCCACTAGTTGACGGTGAGCAGTCGACATGGCTATCAGAGGTCGATGCTACCGAATTGTGCAAACGGGGGGACCAGTCCCTTAGTATCCGGGGGATACAGGGACAATCTCTATGGAAGTGGTCTCCCTGGCATATGACGCATGGCGATTTAGGCCTTACGAGTGCTGTGTGTGGATTTTTGTTAGATGACACTTGTTTGCCCCCAGTCACCTTAGGCTCCTTCTTCTTTTCTTTCTTCTTCTTCTCCTTCTTCTCCTTAGGAACCCGGTTTCTTATTCGACCAGTTCCGTCAAGCGAAGAGGAAGGAGGGGAGGAAGATGAAGTGGAAGGCTGGGAGGCAACTCTTGTCTGATCTAACTGTTGACTCGACTATTCAGGAATGGTGGTATTCTGAACGACATTGGTTGAAAAGAGCCAAACTGGTAGGCCAATTGTCAGTCCTGGAAGCGACAATGTGGCCATGTGGGGTGCACCAACATCTCCCCAAGAGGAGAAAGGACTAGGATTTCCATCAAGGGGAATTCCTTGGTTGGTGTGCTCCATCTTTTCAACCTAAAGATCAACGCAGGATTAAAGGGTGATTGTTCCGTTTAAAATAAATTGTTAACGACGCTTTAGACACAACTTGCTTTTTCAGTTTTAAAGATTCGAGAAAAAGCTAAAGATGATTCTAGTCTCCTTCGATGTTTTAACGAGCCCGAAGTGACAAATGCTCAGATGGAGTTTTTTTGTTATAGAGTCTGAAAAAGGCCAAAAGAAACTGCTCTGGAGTTCTAGGCAGAGGGTGTGCCAAACTTTTCGCAAAACCGCAGAATACTTTTTAGGGTACGGGCGGTCGATCTTCGTGAATGCTGTGTTCACTGCATTGCGATTAGTAGGGCGGCCGACATGGCTTCCTAAGGATAAAAGATATATGCCTATAGGGGTCTCCCAATATATACGCGGCGGTACGTGGGAGCACAATCCGTACTAGCGCTATCGTCCCTCAGGAGGAATCACCCACCTTCCATGAGATCGACAGTCACTAGGCTTAACGATGCCGGAACACGTCTTTAGCCTAGACCTCTATGTTGTGCGTTATGTTACAAAGCATTGTTAGGTTCATTCAGTTTATTTTAGGTTGATCTTTTTAAAGTTTGCCTTTCAAGGTTCACCACGAGATGTATGATACAAATTCCTAAATGCAGTCTAAGATGATAAGCAAGCTTTATTATCTTTTCAACTTTGAAAATCCTAGCTACTAAGGGAAAAGAAAAACACTATCTTTTCTCAAAGAGCAATCAACACACTCTAATGCACTTTCCCTAAATCCAACATGCAAACTATCAAATGCAAAATGCACAATGCAGGTGTTTGTTTTCCACTTTCTTAGTATAAATGCCTACAAAGAAAGCTTTTTGCACAACTTTGAATTTGTTTTTAAAATGATCAATACAAACAAGTTCACTTTTTCGAAATCAGAGAAGATAGAAGAGATTACACTACTTAACGATTTTCGAAATAAAGACTTGTTTTGACACTTCAAAAGAGACAAATTCAAACCAATAAGCAAAAGTAAATCTATAATCAATCTGCAAACAACCAATGAACTCTCTTCTAAGATCACAATCAATCAGATCTGAATCAAAGGCTACAGGATGACTACTTTACTCATGCAAAGGAAAACTGTAAATGACGCCACAAACACATAAAAACATTCACAGTCTTTTTGTACAAAAGGAGGCGGAATCTAAGCAAAGAAAAGGAGTTATCAGACTGGTACCTATGCTGGTTAAAGGCTGCAAAAAACAGAGATCAAAACAGGGCAACAGACAGCAGAGAACCCCAGCTGCACAAGGCTAAACTGGTTCAGCGCAAGTCCAACACTGTGGAGTTGACATTCAGCGCAGGTAGCCTTCACGGGACCTGCGTTGAAATGCAGACTGCCTTCACAGTGCCTGCGCTGAAGGAGAAACTCTCGTTTCCCCTGGGTTCTGGGTCACAAAATGCTCAAAAATCAACTGTTTCTGGCCAAGTCAGAAACACAAGCAAGGTATAAACAAAGGGATGCTTTGAGAGGGTACTAAAGACTATCACAAGAATCATCAAATCATTTGTGGATCCATTGTTTAGATCATAGACAAGTCCAGCAACTGGATCAAAGCAACAACTTTCTACTTTGCATCCGGGAAAGATGCAGTTCGATAGTTGCTGTCAAGTCTATGAAGTAAACAAATGACAGAAACACAAAAGAAATGAATAAACAAATTCTCCCCAGCGGAGTCGCCAATTTGTTGTGGGGAAAAATGCCTATGCAGGACGATCCTATCCACCTAAGGTGTGACAACGCCTTAGCAACAAACGAATACAGCTACACTGGTTTCTTCCTTTATGAAATATGAAAGAGGGGAGATCGATAGACTTACCGTTGTCTTCCGTTTGTCCCTCGATCTAGATCCTCTTCTCTTTGGGTGTTCACAGCTACTTGCCTCCTCGCTTGCTCAAGAGGACAGCTACTTGATTTCCACGAGATCACAAGAGAACAACTACCTGTGACAAGAGAACAGCTACTTGCGACAAGAGAAGAACACAACACAAAGGCAAATATTCATATTCATAAATGATTCAGGATTAGAAGTAAATCAAATACACTAATGTAATCATACAAAATACACCAGCATATAGGAAAGAACCAAGATAACTTTATTGATTGATAACAGGGTTCAGGAAGAGATACAACCCAAAGGGCTCCAATCCAGCATCTCCTTCCCAACAGAATGGAATTCCTTCTTCAGCTCCCTTCAAAGCATTAAGCACCCAATGTTTCTAGTTTCAAACCAACAGTAATTCTTTGCAATAACAAAATTCCAGCCTTTAGATCCCATGGAGGAGAGATCTATATATAGTTATTTTGGAGAGAGGATGAGTCAGCTTGAAATCTGACTAGTGTCCTCTCCCTCTTTCAGTTCTTGAGTCCACTTGGAGGTTCTTGCTTCCACTTGGAGATTTGGAACCTCTTACTCATCACCAGTCGAATTCCTTGATGCAAGTGTCATTTTGGAAGCTTCCTGGGCATTGACACATTGAGGAATGAGCCTGCCACTTGTCCAATTACGCTCAACACAGGTAGCCTTTGTTGGATTTGAAATTCAACGCAGGTAGACAGTGGAGCAGTTGACATTCAACGCAGATGCTCAGTGGAGCAGTTGACATGATCCAGAATTGGCTTGTTTTTTAGTGTTTTCAGGTGGAGAACTTCTGTGAATTGCTGTGGTTGGTTTGCCTTGTTCCTCTAGGGGTAGGAACAACATGTTTAGGGACTTTGGATCCCTTAGATTATGGACATTTCATGCTTGAGGCTGTAAGGCACAAAAATGTCTATAACAAACCAGCAGCCTGCCTAGTTCAAAGGAAGTAGAAATAATCCCAAAGGACCCCTCTGATCAAATTATTTTGCAGATAGAAGAAATTCCTCCCTTGGATGTCTTCTATAGCCCAAGGCACAAAGCTGTGGTAAAACGACAGAGGAAGAGGAGAAGGACTGATCAACCTTCCCTTTTCCCAGAACAAACGGTCACAGGAAATGTGGTTTGGAAGGAGGAATTTGACCCCTCTGATGACCTAACAAAACTATCACAATATGCTGTAGCCTATTTGGCAGCAACAATAGACAAGGCATCAGAGGCGAGTCTTTTATTAAAAACAAAAGACCAGGAAATCTTTTTATTGCAAGCACAACTAACAAAAGCACAACAGAAAGCGGAGCAGGCATAACAGCAATTGTTAACACAACAACAAATAAATAATCAATTAACTCAACAATTGCGGGAAGAGAAACAGAGGATTGATCACAGCGCAGTCCAGAAGCAGAAAGAGTTGTCTGAGGCCTTGGCACAACTGAGGGCAGCAAATGAACAAATGCCGAAGTCAAAAGATGAGCAGATTGCTCAACTATCAGCACAGCTTGAGAAGACAAAGGGTCTTCCACAGATAGCCGAATTCTAATCAGAAGCATTACAGATAAATAAGGCATTAATAACACAAATCAAGCTTCTATGTCAACAAATCGCCCAGGCGGAACCATTATGCGATTTGACGGCATCAATAAGTAAACAAATAGAAAAGGCTAGAATAGACTTTGATCAAGCTGAAGAAACATTAACTGAATTTCTTGACTGGCAAGATACCGATCAGGGACAAGCGACAAATTTACCAAGGATTCTAGAATCACATAAAGAAATATTATTTACAGAATGGCAGTCCCAGTTAATGAAAGCAGAGAGGGCAATTTCAAGATGCAAATCAACTACAAGTAATTTGGTTGAATTGGTTAATAATACTCTCTACTTGTCAAACATGATTTCCCAATGCACTCTAGGTAAATTGACAGCGGCGAAAACATTGGAGCAATCATGTTATCCAGATCTAGAGAAAAATGGGGGATTAATTGCTGGAATTAACAGTTTAACATGGGACGCCTATTGGTTCTTCTTGGTAAAACCGCACAGTCAAAGAACCACCCTCAAATGCCTTACATATGCAATCGGGTACATTATCCCCGATATTCAGGATGCCACCTATGCCGCCCAGCTTAACTCTCGCCTCAACAGACCGCCCGAAGTGGAGCCAATGCTTGCAATAAGTCATCTCAAGTTTAAAGGCAAACAACCTACTTGATGATTCATGCCGCCGACTGCTAGGTTCCTGAGAAGGAGATATTCAAGATCATTTGATACCAATTAAGTAGGATTTCAGTTTCATAGATAGTTAGTTTAATTCAGTATATATAGACCCTTTCATTGTTTTGGAAAGGGTCGTAAAGTTTTGTACATGACTTAAAGCCTGAAGTTTCACTACTGTACTTCAGGCATATTCTTTTATAAAACTGGACCAATCATTCTGATTTTGACAAAGAAGCTTTTATGCAAATGTGCACTACTGTCTTTGTTTGAAAGTATTTCTACGTTAGAGGAAGAATCTCAAATAGCGATTGATATTGGGAGTGACTCGCAGCTCATATGGTACTATTATCTATGTCTGAATCCATTCTTTTTATATGAATTGTCATTTGATCGCCTTTGCTATTATCGAATATATGTATGTGTTTTAACAACATTTCTTTATTCCCTCCACTATTGGATGTTTATGGTAATGCTTTTCTTTTGATCATATATGTATTGATGATATAAATGATGAGTGTAGCAATATTGCGTTAATCACCTTGTTTAACTATTTAAGCAAAGTAATCCTTGAATGAATAAATGTCCATGTTTATTAGATGGAGTCATCTATATGCCTGTTAATAAACATAGATCATCAAGCGCTACACTTCAAAGTACAATAGTTCCCGGGATTAGTAGTAATTCTTTTATTTTGCTGATAAATTAAGTTATTCGCCTATCATTAGATTAGTCAATCAATCATTCATTCATCCCGTTTATTCATTGCTGGGAAACTGGTCCCATTATCCCCAGTTGGAGCCACCATTCCAAACGGAAAAGGAGCTGTATTAAGGTCCGGACCGGGTGGTTATCCCCCAATGTTGATACAACAATTTTCGGGGCATCAACACCACCTTATTTATTACTATGGCCCATCCCATTATTACATTATTCCCTTGGGCACCTCCCTCTGTACCCCATATTATCCCCTCTAGGTATACTACACTATAGTACTTTCATTTGGTGATCAATCACAAGAAGGGAAACACAAACAAGTTGGACGACATGCTCTCAAGGCCACCCACATAATTTATTACAACTTCAGGAACTCTTATGCACATGGAACCATTCAACCATGATGGATACAAAGTGTCATATTTAGAGGTTGAGGAATTCATGGAGGTGTTTCAAAAGTCGCAGCGTCAGAGTCATGTGCATGATCATGACAACATTATCGACTACAATCTCTAGGATGGGTTACCCTACAGGCTGGATAAGCTATGTGTTCCAAAAGGTGAGCGATTACAACTAATTAGAGAGGCTCACACCTCCAAGGTTGTAGGACACTTTGGTGTAGGGAAGATCGTGGAAAACTTGCAAAGCTATGTGTATTGGCCCACGAAGCAAGAACAAGTAGCTAGGTTCATAAGAGGATGCATGCTTTGCTGTACCAGCAATCCTGACAACAAGAAATAAGATCTATATCGTCCCTTACCAATACCTAATCATCCTTGGGAAAGCATTTCAATGGAATTTGTGGGAGGCTTACCAACCACCAGGAAGAGATATGACTAGCTATTTGTGGTAGTTGACGAGTTCAGAAATATGTGTGTTTCGATGCCCCATAAAAACACCATCAATGGAAAAAAAACATCAAACTTGTTCATTGGGTAGGTATGAGTGCACTTTTGGATACCAAGGAGCATTGTTTCAGACATAGACACAAGATTTCTCAGTGCATTATGGACTACATTGTGGGAGAAGATGGACACACATTTGAAGATATCTACAACATTCCATCCACAAATAGATGGGCAGACAAAAAAATTCAACAGGAATTTGGTGCAACTTCCAAGGGGATAGAAACAGAAGCATCCAAAGACCTGTGATGAAAATATGGTATATATACAACATTCTTGCAACAATGCTTCCCATTTGAAACTTGTTTTGGATATTTGTCACCTTCACCTTTGGACATTGCATATGGATAGCAAGGATAAGTGAGGGAAGATCTTATAGGGGATGCCTTGAGGGTTGAAAAGTTTGTTGAAAAGATTAGGTAGATCCATACATAGGTACAAGAGACACTGCAGAAGTCATAGGAGAAATATACGGCCAGGCATGATCAACACAAGATAGAGAAATCATTAAGACGGAGTATGGCTATAAGTGAACAAGGAGAGGCTACAGGGGGCTGCTAAGAAAATCAAGGATCTAAGGTATGGTCCCTTTGAGATACTAGAAAAGGTGGGTGATAATTCCTATAGACTTAGATTACCACCATATATGCTCATTTACTCAGTTGTGAATGTAGAGAATTGGAAACTCTATGAGAATTCTATGCTAGATCAAGAAGAGGAAAAAGTCCTACCTTTTGTGGAGTATTTGGCACCACATGCTCAAGCACAGTTGAAAAAATATAAAATTTTGCATAAGAGGTTTAGAGCTACAGGACAGGGGGACCATGACCATTGGCATATCAGGTTGAAAGGACAACTTCTAGGCAAAGTTAAATTGTATACGTGAGGGAAGGTGGAGGAAAAAATTCCTCACCTCCTTCAGTAGAAGCTCTTGGGGACCAAAAGCCTTCCAAAACAAAGTGGTATAATCCATATTCGATCATTGTATTATTTTTCATCCATCTTGATGCTTTAAGAGTGGAAAAAGTAGAGGAATCAACTCTCATGACCATTTTTATTTGTGGGATCGAGTTTGGAAAATTGGGGTATGGAACCTTCTAGGAGTGTTTTGAGGCATCAAACGATGTTTTTTTGGGGGTAAAACATTGTTGCTTTGGTGCAACACCTTTTTTTTCCTATTCTACACATAGATAATTTTCCAACAACACAAGAATCATGTGAATTAGAGTCCGTATGTGAAAGTTATGCCACTCAATGCTTGAATTTCTTGTTTTCACCACCATAATTCACGAGGATGCCACATCAACCCCCATTATTCATGAAAAAGAGGTTAGCCACATGATTATGATGTATAAGACTCTAGAAGAGTCTATATTGTAACTCTGGTTAAGAGTTGAGGCAATCTAACCTAACCACCAGTAGGCTATCGAGATGTGTTATAACCAAACCAATAGGAGGAAAGGGGTTCCATTTTTTCTAGTGCATTTGTTCCATAGATGAGAAAAAATAACCAAGAGGGTTAGGAGGTAGAGGAAACAAAGAATATTCATGCATTGTAGCAGCCCACGGGCCACATGCGTTACCTCATTTCACTCACAACCATATTTCCATTCAGAGAAATAGAGTGGAGGGGCCTCACCTTCCAATTAGTTTTTTATCACAAAAGGGTTTACTAGGTCATATCACGCGCCAATTGTGTTTGTGACCTTTTATTTTTTTGTTCTTTATTTTCTGCATAATTTCAATTCACATGCATTCACTATTAAAAGTAATCTAAATATCTATAAATCTAAAGAGATACAAAACTGTAATAATGTATATATTGGAATTTTTAAGTATAATTTTATAAGATCTGTTGTGATGGATTGTCCAGTGGAATATCCACAACAGTTTATGGATCACATGCTAACATCATGGTGTCGTCTTTTAGTCATGTGGCACTTCCCAAAGTTTCAACCTCAACTTAGATCTTGGGTGCCACCAAGGTCTCTAATCTCTGTGCAAGGTAGAACATTCTCGTTTATGGACAAGGATGGATCACTTTTGCACCCTCCATCTATAGTGACTTCATCCCCAACATGAGAGGAGATTTGTTACAACTCTGCAATGTGATGAAAAAATTGGAAATGGGTGATAGGAAGTTTCCAATTTCGTGGCCTCTATCATTTGTGCCCTTCCTCGCTAACCCAACCATTGGCATACTCAACGCAACATAATAAAAATATTTATGGTAAGTAATGAAAGTTTTCCTATTAGGAGCTCCATTTAACAAAGTGCCTTAGTATATGTTAACTCATCCTTCAGGACTTGTCAATATCTAGCCAAGCTGCATGCAAAGCCCTTCCAAGTGAGCCCATACATGAGGCCTTGAGGAATTTAAGGCTTGTATAGCCATTCTAAGCACACACAATGCAACACCATAATATTAGACTCAGACTATAAGTGAAAGTAACAACGACCACCAGATATAATGAATCATCATAGTTTCTCTCTTGTTGTAGACAACATCTTAACAACAGAACTTGTTGAATCTAAGGCATGGAGACTACTTCTCCATTACACACACAACTCATGAAATTCACACCCATTGTGATAGTCCATAAAAGTCATTAAACAGATATTCACAATATTATTTACTGGCCTTCACAATATTTACACCACAACTATTGAATTATTCATGCAACACTTATAATTGAAAACACTCACACAATTGATTCACTGGTCATATCACAATCAATATGAACATATAAGCAAATAACCATTCAAGAGAACATCAACATTATAGGGATCATCAAGCCCCTCACAATTAGGATATGTATTCACAACCCACTGCATTGAAACACACAAAGATACACATTCCTCTTGAAAATGTTGATATTCGCGTTACCACAAAATAATAACAATCATTATTATCTTTATATAAACATGCACAAGTTACAAGTAATCAACTTATATTAGTAACTAGATGACTAGGAATTGAGAGAGGGACTTCAACTCTCCTCCTGATTGTAGGCCAACTACACTGCAATATTTCTTGCAGTTGACCACGTTCGAGTCAGATTCAGATCCTGACGGGTAAAGTGCTCAAGGGAAACTTTACGATTAATTCACAACAAATGAGAATCCATAGTATAAAGTGCCTCCCCCCTGACAATCATGAGTCCATATACACAATGTATCCACTAAAACCACACTTTAAGGAGTCCAAAGCATGGAGTGCTCCACCCAATCGACCACCACAGGAGTCTAGAGCCCATAAGACCTCCACCCGCATCACACTTCAAGATTCTAGATCCACAGTTCCTCCACCTGTCTCTTACATGAATCTTGAGCACACTATGTCTATACCTCATAGGTTCCATGAGAGTCAAGAGACATTGGTCTCCACCTACTCAATTAACATGTTTAAGAATCCAAACACTGATGTCCACATAGTTGTTAACACCCAAAACTCCAAAGAAATGGCCTCCACCTAATCATACACGACACCCAAGAATCTAGAGCACACTCTAAGCTCCACCCACTCACTGCGTCCTTTGTATACGCACTCCCTCCTAGAATGCTCACCACTAAATGTTCTTCCTCTTATTTGCATGAACCATCCTTAATGCATCAGCCTCCATGCTTGAGTGCTTGAGCACTTCCTCTTCTTCATGAAGGTAATCATGTGTGTTCTTGCTACCAAAAATCTCTTTGACCATGTTGCCACACTACCAATGCATTTGTTACATAACCCCCCTTCCTTCTCCACCAATCTCTTCTATTTTCCTTTCACCCCTTCTCCCACTTTCCACAAGACAAGAATTGCCCTGTCCTTTTCTCAGGAAACCCATACACCCTTCAATTTTTGTGTCAGTAGGGCCATCATTTCATCAAGGAGATAGGTGGAAAATTAAATGAGGTGGCCTAGGTTTTTCGTTCAAATCACTACACAAGCAACTCCCAAGCTCTGAATCCGTGTCCTCTCTCTATCATTCCAGTCATATTCACATTGTCACAATTGATTACAATTACATGAAAATATTTATATGAAGGAGGAAAAAAGGGTTATCACAATTCAATATGCTAAATGAATTAAATTTTACTTCATATGTTCTTTTAGTATGGTAGTATTAGTTGTACACATTCATGGAATTTGATCAACAAGAAAGAAATTTTATGGGTTGTGGTGTCACAAAATATATCACAAGTTATTGCAATATGGTTGGGACAACTCATATATAGGTGTTACCAACACCATCCTAATTAAAAATTCGATGCCTTCATGGTTGGAAATGCATTAATTTAAACCACTACTTCGATGTAACTTCAATCTTACTATTTGAATTGCAACCAATATTTATTGTAAGAATGATACACTTAAAATGAATTGAATTTGGTAGGAGGATCACAAGGTTTTAGAGTGATCTTGTGTGTTTGGCATGTATGGAGTGTGTAGCTACACTAGTTTGGGAAAAGTGAATGAAATGTTCAATGAGTTAGGTTTTATCATGAAATATTCTTCCAAGGATGAAGTGGCCAATGTAGTAAATGAAATTTTCACCAAATTACAAGTGAGGATATTTTATTAAACTATTTCTACAAGAATTGGGTTGTCGATGATAAGATTCGTAAGTGCACATACTCTTACTTGTGTTTCGTCAAGATAAGAGGTCTACACTAACTCAGTTCTTTACATTTATGGAATGTGGATAAAAGGCCACTGAGATTTGCTCATGCAAATATGGAGATTAATAATGTTTTTAAGTCATACTATTTTTACTTGAAGATAAACTTTATGTATAATTGATGAAATCAATGTACTTGTAGGATGGATTGGTTGTTGTATACCCTCTTAACAAATGTTGAACCCTATTACTAGTTCAAGGAAATTTAGAAATATGAAGTATATTTGAACAACTATAGGAAAGAGAAGCAATTTAAATTGTTATAGAAAAGGCTAGACAAGTTCTAGATAGTAATTATTTTCCTCATGAGAGCTTATCTCTATATACTAGCTAAGGAATCAAAGCAATCATGGTAAACAATATATTGTCACTAATATCACAAATTGTTTATAATATATGATTTTCCATGGTCAGTTTTTAGTAATATTTGCTTATGTTCCCACTAGGGGATTCAAACCTATTATTAGATTAGCATGTGACCCTTCATTCATTATATAGGCACCAAACTATGATGTATATGCAAACATAACTATTATGGCCACTAATAATGTTGATCTATATGTTGAGGGACTTTTGTTTCCTAGAGAGGAGTTGTTTGGGTACCTAGAGATACTTCTAAAAACACCATCCTACTACTTTGAGAAAGACAAAATAGTTGGTTGTTTTGGTTAAAAATATATTGAATGAGGCAAAAAATCTCCGCATTATGGATTATGACATCAGCCTTGGATTTGGTGCTTTCCATTTATCTCTAAATAGGAAGAAGTGTTTTAGTAATCCCCCCAAATGTAACACCCTCCTCCCACATTTACCCAAGCTAACTGGTCCACTAGCGTAAACATGTGATGAAGATTTACTATGACATTATTCAACTCCCCATGTACAGTTAAGGAAGTGGAATTGACACACCAAAAACCAAACTAACCTTCCTGAGGAGCTACAGGACCCCCAGGGGCTAACCAACCACTCCAGGTGCCCAACCCCTAAGTTAACTTATTTTTTAACTCAACTAGACCCCTAGTTTCTCCCATGACAAGCCCTCAATATGACTGAAACCATCTAGTCACTCCCACAACAAGGACTCCACACGACTACAATCTTTTTCAGGTAGTTTTGTGCCAACGACCCTGAAATCTGAGCCACTTTTTAAGGGCTAGGACTCAGGCCTGCCTAGAACTTGATGCAATTCCCAGAAATGATAAATAACAAGAAGGAAATATATCTAATGCAAAACTTAAATAAGGATCTAACCTAACTCATCCTAGCCATGACAAACATTTCGTCAAACACATCGTGAACATGTAATGTACAAGTCATAAAAATACATCTAAACATAGGGACCTCATACTTATCTGAGATTCATTAAGAAGGTATGATTGTTGGGTTGTGTTATATTCTTTCCACGAATAGCCCTAATAGTTAAACCGGGGGTGAAGCCCCCCCCCCTATCGGGGGGTTTGAGGGGGGCAGTAGCCTCCCTACAGGGTTCGGGGCAGCGCCCCAGGGATTTTTTTTTTTTGGACCTATATTAGGTGGGCAGACCTACCTAAGGTTTTGTGCATGGATTTCACACATAGTTTTGGGCACGATGGTTTTCGGTCCATGGTTTTTTGTAGATCCGGTCAAGGGAACTATGGTTATGTTCTAATCCATGGTTAATGGATTGGGGTTTATGGATGCTTCGACATGTATATATATGTATTGTAACATTGAAAGAAACATAATGAAAAATCAATCTGGTAGTCTTGGTTTTGGGATCTAGGGGAAAATCTCTGTGTATATTTGTTTTATGTGTTATGCTCTCGCCATTGTTTATTTTCTGTTTTTAGAATTCGTATGCATGTAATTTATGTACGGGGTTAAAACCTACAATGGTGACCTCTCACAATAGATGCATTATCATCTATTAGGTCATACATTCATTTACATTTCATTTACTAATCAAAACATTATGAGAGACATAACTAAAGTCTGTCATAAAACCATGCTTATAACCAACATATAACCAACAAAATAAAATGATAGAACAACCATCAAAGCCACATAATAGCAAGTACAATACTCATGAAATATAAGGGAAAAGAGCTCTTATTAACATATGCAAAAGCCGCCCAAGTCATAGAATTCCACGTACCACTCAACCATAGAGTAGGCTGAACCAAATATTTCTTTCAACCAATCATCCCCATGCCATATTCCAATCATGAATGCAGGACTCACAAAAAAACCAACCAAGGCTTCTCGGACTGTACCATGTATCCCTCTATTACTTTTCAAGGGATTCCTAGGCCCGAAACCCTCATCTATACAACCAAGCTTTATCGTGTATCCTTCCATTACCAGTCAAGGGATTCCTAGGCTCAAACAAGGAACATACATTATAGGATTTACTGCAATCCCCCCATATATTGGTCAAGGGATCACTAGGACCTAAACAAGCATGGATACCTTCGGATATCTCCACCTAAACCGTGAGGAGTTTTCCCGTCTCCACCCTCAGTATTTACTATGTATCCCACCATTTACCAGTCAAGGGATTCATAGGCCTTTGGGAATTTTCCTTAGACCAACCCACTTAGTTTCAAACCATTTGGTAATCCAGCTCAACCAAATGCAAGAACCCCATCACACCATGGCTATTCGGAAAAGGAAAGTCAACGCTAAAACCACTATCACACCTAGCAAAACACATGCCAATGACAACAAGAGAACCAAATGCACACATGCATTTACCATGCATGACAAAATTGGTAAGGAAATCAGACATGCAACTTGATACCTGCAAGTAATCCCACTATAGCCGTTTGATCCATCTCTTCCTTGCTTGATCTTTACTTCCCTTTGCCTTCTTCTACTTCCTTTACCTTCCTTTCTCCAATGCTAGAGTGCTCTAAGAATGCTATAAGTGTGTAAGGGTATGAGAGAATAGAGAGAATAGGGAGAGATATCCAAAACTGAACTGAAAAAAGGGTTAACCAACAAAAGTTGTGAACTAATCATCATAAGCCTTTTTATTAGTGAGGCCTATATTTTCTTCAATTTTCCATTATTTCCTTCAATTTCCTCATCACATGCAACCTGCGATATTTCATCTTCCTTGTCTCATATTTTCCTTTCTTTTCATAAATAAAATGTCAATTAATGCCTCTTGCCTCTTGAAATCCTTTGCCAATTTCCGCTTAGCCACAATAAACCAAATGAACACCCACTAGGATGTTTTGCCGAACATTCAGCTTGGAAGATGTGTCTCATGACCTTGGTCTTATTTTGCCTTTATTAACTTTATTACATGAACTTTTGACCTCGGGTTGTTACACAAAAAAAAAATGTAAGGGAGTCTCAAAAATTGATTTAAATGTCCATGCATTTGAATGTGAACCATTTCAATTTTAGTACCTCAACCAGTAGGGGCATCTCACTCTAACAATACATCCTTTGTAGTCCTAGGTGATTTTCAGATAAAGAGGAGATCAAAATTGTTTGAAATTTTGTATGTAGAGAACACCAATTTTCGATGGAGTAGTGTGTGGATGTTTGCATAGGTGAAAAATTCACTATTGTGGGTTCAATCCAAGGACATAGATGGATGTAGTGACATTTTTGTTTTCCCACCATTCCTAGTACATTTTATGGGATTCCCAATTGATGTATTCCTTTCTTTCATGGGTGTATTATTTTACATGCCAATATGGATTTTAATTAGAATTGCATTGTTACGTTACAACTACAACAACTTATATTGAGGATCTTCCTCCTTTGGGATTTGCTTGCTTTGTTGACAAATCTCTAGTGGTGTTTTCCAAAATTTGTCATATGCTACATTTTCAACTCTTTAACGTAACAACTGTGATATATTTTCTCTCAATGTCATTAATGTATTGTCATTAGTTTGACTATAAATATGCTAGGTAATTATATAATGAACGGAGAAACATCATCTTCTACCATATAAATTCACTCACAGGAGATATTTATCTCCAACATTGCCCAATTCTCCAATGACATGCCCTCTTGTCTCAAATAATTCATTGCACTCAAGGCTCCTAATTTATGGGAAGGAAACACCATCAACACCGTCAAAGAGATTAAAAGGATAATGGTTCAAAATGCCACCATGATTTGAAACATCCAATTATTTATGGGAACTTAGAATGGTTGGTTTTATTATATTGTTATTACTACAACCATTATATTCACACTACATTGAATCATTTACCTTCTAATACTATTTCAGATTTTATTGTATTATTGGGATTAGGTTATATATATGGTATCAACTGCAACATACTACACTTTATTTATTGAATTTGTTTATACTACTTTGCACTTCAAATTGCTGAAGTGATTTTGAGTTGTCTTCTTAATAGTTTTAATCTAGAAATAAAATATAGATAAATCAGAACATTTAATCATTAAAGTGTACTTTGTGGATGTGTAATTACAATAAAATTGTCATCTCTTGATTGAATTTATTTTTTATGATTTAGCCCCCCATTTTATCCCTTTGACTATATGGATATTATTGATCTCTAACCCTAATCCTCTATTTTTACATATTCTTTGAATTATAATGTTTCTTCTCTTTCTCTTTTAACAATAATTTCTCTAATGCATCTTAATGGATAGTTACCTTCCCCTTTGTCACATACCCAGTTCCCTCATTGATTTACAGAGGTTGGTGAGTACCCAACATTTTATTTTTCTTTTTACTATCTCGAAAATAAGCTCCGATAACAGACAGGATTAGAAAATACCTCCTATATCTAGGTTTGCAAAACTCGGAACTAATACCACCATTTCATTCGACTCACTGTTAACTTTCTGATGATGTAAACTTTATCTCAATCTGATTCTCGGATCGCAAGTTATGCTCATTAGAAGTTTGCTAATAAGAAGGGCCCACGTCAGTCCATGGATCCCTACATGTACCCATGTGGTCCTTTCTTGGCCCATGTGGCACTATTGTGGCCACTTACCAGTCTGTTAGGAAACCTTCCCTATTGCACATTGCCTTAGGGTATGAAATTGCCTCGACCAACTCGTTGGTAACATGTACTACCCTACAACAATGGTTTGAATATGGGGAAGGGAGGCCTCACAATTAATCTCAACCATCTAACAACTATTAGACAAGTGGCACTAATTCCAATTGCAATCCCCCTGCTCATTAACGTCAACCGCGATGGGCCCCCTTAATCGATCTCGATCGTCAATATCTAGGCTTGTTGTCTACTTAGTTCCTTTAAAAATTCCAGTAACCTGAAGACCCACAAGCCTAGTAGGGTCCACCCCCAAGCAACATTACCTAAAACCATGTCACCTCAACATTGGGTTCTTAGCCTCTTCTCTACTCCAACCTCAATTGGAAAATGACGAGGTCAAAGATCTAAGCGCAGGTTCCACTCCAAGCCACATCATCCTAAGTCATGTCACACAAAGCAACATCATCTTAGCATGGGGTTCTCATCCCTTCCTTCATTCCAACTTCAATTAAGAGTGGTGAGGTTTGAGGTCTAAGATTCAACAACATCAATCCATTGTACTCTATTATGATGGTGCAAAGTCTCTTGATATGATGATTATTATAAGTTTTGTTTGACTAACTTGCACACAGTTTATCACAAACTTCATGGGAAAAAGGTGATACCACTCCATGTTTATGATCCAATCATGGTGATTTCACCACATTTGAAAGGATTTATTTCCCATTTTAAGTGTGGGGAAAAATAACCAAGGTTTATTGTCCTATGTGACATGCTCGAGGTGGGGCCCTCTAGTCCACGTGATATGAACACCTCAACATCGAGAGTTCGTTGCCTCCTTATGCTCTAATCTCAAAAATAAAATACAATATTTGAGGTTCGAGACCCAAGGTGGAGCTCACTGGTCAAAATCATCTTGGCACCTCAACCTTGAGGGTTCCTCACCTCCTTGTGCATACAAGTTTGTGGATGAAAGACACTGGCTAATGTTGTCCCATTAGCATTAGACCTATCCATAGTAAGGTTCACACAATTACCCTAGGGGTTCAACAACTTGATGACTCATAATTCAAGGTTCCAATGGGGTGTGGTTCTACCTTGACCCATCAATGTTGGGCTTCTTCCGTTAGAAATGGGTGCTCAACAAGAAGAAGGTGAAGCAATGAGTAGTGGGCGGTAGGCCAACCTCACATTTCTCTGATACAAAACCTTTAATAGATCAACTAGTCCTATTATTGACGCACTTGTTTTTCACAAAGGAGTTTGCAACACTTTAACCAGGCGATTTGATATACAAATATGGCATGAGAAGGTATATATGCATCTTTAGATGTGAATATTCCCATCTATTGGTTAACCCCATGTCTGTAGGAATTTGGGGTTTAAAACATCGACAGTGGATATCTCCCCTTCTCTTATCACTCTCTGAGTTTTAGTGCAAGGGTGAGAATGCCAAATTTTGGTAGTTAATGGCACATGGGCATGAGGCCTTGAATATTCAAATCTCTAAGTACGAACAAAAAAAGGATGCTAGATTCCATAACACTTACGATGCACCAATTATGAAGCCAAAAAAAGGAAAGATCCCTAACATCAACATATACACAAATGGTTATACTATGCAAGAGGATAATACACCAATCACTCCATTTCAGCTGACTTATTACCAATTGGTTAGACATGCTTAGAGGCATGTGTTTTTTAATTCAACTAAGTTCAAGAATACTAGTTTGATAACAATACATGAGGAATTAGATATCCCCCACTGAACAATATATGTTAGGTGAGACAATAAGTTATTCCATTCCATGACCATATCAATCAACATGAATGAGCATAAACACATTGTTTACCACATCAATCAAGAACAAATTAATGGGAAACACAACCTAGACATTCATTAGATTCATGACATCCAATATATCATTAAAATCATGAGCATAACGATGGCCTTAACCATTCAAGAATTCATTAGCATTAAGGAGAATACAAGAATTCATGCAGATATATGCAATTCATGGAACCTCACAATTCATAACTCAATATGTCAATGCATTTGACTTATGTAAGTTTGTAAAGATGTTAAGGAGGGACTTCAACTCTCCACCCAACCATAGGCCAACTACACTAACTTTCTTACAACTAACCATCCCTAAGCCGAATCCAAATTTTGAGGGGATGCTTTCTCAGGGAAATCACACCAAAATCTTGGTAGACACTCAAGAGATGGAGTCCATTATCTAGGAGGTTTCTTAACTACCCTATGGCAACAAACACCACAATGACTTACTTACTCCTCCGATTTCAATCACAGGGCTTCACCCAAGGTCCAAAATGGGCATTACTTAGGCTTGGACATTAAATCCACTATCTAAGTGATCTCTCAACTATATTTTCATAGTAAGCACCATAGGGGTCTACAGTTCACTTTCCAAGTGGTTAAAAACTTTCTTGCAAGCACCACAGTGACTCATATTGGCTTGTTTAGGTGGTTAATAGCTATCCAATAGCACCAAAGTGATTTGGTCATCCATTAAGCCTCTCATTGACCAATATGAGTTGGACACATACATTCTAGTGGCCTCAAACACATCAACACAGGGAATACCTTCCCAAATTCATAGCACAAGGCTTAGTCACGACTCCAACATTGATCCATGCACTCGATGACCAATGTTCAAGTAATTATCTCTCTCTAGTCACATTCTCCTTGCACCGTCACTTCAATTGTTTCTCTTCACATCTTTCTTTTACTCTCTTTTTGTTCTTTTGTTTCCTTTCTTGCATCTCTTCATTTACTTGAGAGAGTGTAACCTCCTTCTTCCATATCCTCAAGGAAAAAGACAACTATGGGAACCCACTTCCAATCACATCTCTTTCTATCTGTCAGGTGGTGGTGCCATCTATTGTGCCACCTCCTCCATCTTTGAGGGTGAGGGCATTGTTCTCCACTTCTCCACTCTCCCTCAGACTTGGATCCGTGTGCCCCTCCATCTAGGCAAATATTCCATTTATTTAATTATTTTCAAGAAAATAATTTAACACTTTAATTGTTTATAAGATTTGTCCTAGCGAGCTGAGTTTTCCACACTAGCTTTCATAGTTATGATCACATATAAAAAAACAAGAGTCAAAGAGAGGGACTGTTACAAATCTCATCTCCTTAAAGGAACACCATCCTTGATGTTTTATAACTAGAAAGTGAAAGAACAAAACCAAGCTTTATAAAAAAATGGATAAAGTACTCGTATTTGTTTAACACATTCCTAGGTCGCTTCATTGGGTACAAAGTGTTTCCATTGCACCTTGACCTATTCTATTACTTAGTTCTAACTCACGATTTTTCTCCAGTCTAGGATGCACAGTGGCTCTGGTTGGAAGTCTCCCTTGGAATCCACCTGTATCACAGACCAATTAATTACATGATTAGTGTCACATACATATTTTTTAAGCAAATAAATACGAAATACATTGTGTGATTTTATTATGGGTGGTAAAGTTAGTTTTTAAGCTACTTGTCCCACTCTCTCCAATATTTGAAATGGTCCACAAAACTTGGGTGCTAACTTAGCACAAGACCCCACTTTCAATGAGCTCTTCCTTGGTTTGATGTAGAGATATACATGCTCTCCCTCTTGGTAATATTTATGCATTCTCTGTAAATCTGGATAACTCTTTTTCCTATCCTAGGAAACCTTCAATATCTGCCTAATATTGAGTACTTCTTGCTCCATTTCTTTCAGGTAATCTGGTTGAAGAACCACTCTATTCATTGGGCCATTCCAGCTAATAGGAGTGTTACATTTTTGGCAATACAACACTTCAAAAGGAATCATCTTCAGTGACTTTTGATACCTATTGTTATATGGAAACTCAACTAATGTTAGGAAGTACTCCCACCTCTTTGGTTGATGCATGAAATACATCCTCAACATGTCCTCTAAAATTTGGTTTTACCCTTTCCGTATGACTGTATTTAAAAGGATGATATATTGTACTAAAAGCTAGTTGTGTCCCAATGCCAACAAACAATTCCTTAAAAAAATTTGATGTGAACTTGGCATTGATTTGAAAATATTTTCTTAGGTATGCCATGTAATCTGAATGTTTCCTTCATGTATATTTGAGCTATGTCAATGGCTTTGTGGGTGGACTTGAAAGCTATAAAATGAGTTACCTCACTCAATTTTTCTACTACCACCATGACGAAAACATGTTGTTTGTTTGTCTTCAGTAATCTCATAATGAAGTCCATAGATATGACTTCCCATTTCCATTTAGGGATTGGATTCGACTGTAGTATTCCCGTTGGGTGTCTGCATTCTAATTTGATTTGTTGGCATTCCACACACCTAGAAATGTACTCAACAACTTCTTTCTTCATCATTGGACAATAACATGATTTGTTTATGGTTGTTATCATTTTTTTTATAGCCAAGATGACCTTAGTAAGGTTGTCGAGTGAATTAATTGTATTTTAATTAGAACCAATTAATTGCACACACATAAATTGTCAACGAGGGTAGGTCTTTTGTTTCAAGATTAGTATGCAAATTACATGCAGGTAGAAATCATTAACTAATATTGTTTAATACCAAAATCTATAATATCATGACACACAATCAAAACTCAAGTCGATGTAACTCCTCACTCTCAACACACTGAAGTCATCATTGTCACACTTCAAGCATTCCAACAACTCTGCACATAGTTTTGAAATCAAAATCACTTTTGTAGAATAAACATCACTCAATCATTCAAGATCACACTTGAAGAAAATGAAATAACACTTCTTGAAATAATTGCTAAAACCATTCAAATAAAACTTCACACAACAATTAAACTCATTGCAATCATCAATTTAATAATCTGCGCTACATAATGTAATAGGTACACAACAATTTGACTAATATTCTATCCAACAAAACTAAAAAATTGTAGCAAAAAAAATATTATTAATAACACACACTGAGAAATGGATCGATTTAGGGTCTATGCTGTTACACAAATAATTGAGATCATTTATTCTGCAAACCAATCAATCAATAACCACAACACATTAATAAAAGTCTGTAATAATGACAATTAAAAAATATTAAACATAATTATGATTAAATCAAACACACTGCTACACTACCTTACTCATACAACGATCTCGGATAAAGAGGAAGGCCCTTCCTCCTTAGTAGGGAGCTTCTAATTTATAGCTAACAAGCTAAGACAACATAAAACTATTGCAGCACGAACCCATGAAACTTTATTTTAATATTGAAAAGTTAGAGATGCACAGTTTCTCCTCATAATAAAATAGTGCCGCGCCGCCCTCCCCCCCCACATGAGGCAAAGGGGTTCTCCTCTTATAGAATTACATTATTTCTAATCTTGAAAGAAAATCAACCATGAGAATCTTTTGGTTCTCAAGCTGTCCAAATTGAGAGTGTCTTACAATAGATTAAACCTAAACAATGTCTTCAATTAGTGAGAAGCCAACAACAAAGAATCATAACTCTCACAACCAAGTTGGCTGTATCATCAAAAAATAGTTCGCTTTGTTGGCACACTAGTCTAGGTTGACTATGACAGAGTAGTAGCTCCCGAGTTGACTTTTGATGACACCATCAAGAAAACAAAGTATTATGACATAAAGTATCAACATCACAACAAGAAGATTAGTGGAACATGTTCTATAACATCAACAAAACAAAACCTAGAGAAATAACATTACATGCAAGAAGTAATACTCTAGCTAGCCATGTCATCATGAAGTAGCCTCTTTATCAATTTTATTAATAAAGTCATCCAATATAGTCTACCTCCCATCAAAATACAAGTAAAACTGCATGAACTAAGGTGACATAAAAGATTAGCATGGATTATTCAAAATGGCAATAGGTAAAGTAACAAAGTGTAATTATAAGGGAAAAAATGATTGAAAAAGTGGGAAAATGACGGTAAAAGGGATGCCAGTTATTCCAAGGCCCAACATCTCCCCCAAATAAATCAAATGCATGTCCTCATGCAAACCCTTCAATCAGTATTCAATGCATGCTATGAGTGTAGCTCAAAAAATTTGTAGGTTGTTGCTGACTCTTCTGTAAAAGTTTTATAACCTTGAGAAATGATAAAATCTAAATATCACAGTTTTGCATTTGTTGGCTTCAACTAAATGTAGTACTAATCCTTAAATGTAGGAATATGAATCAACTTAAATTATATTTTTGGCCCAATCGAACTAGGCTCACACCGCCTAATACAATCAACATAGTTGGGGATTCTAGAAAGAACATGAATAAAATTTTGGAAGTGATAGGGATCTTCATTTTTCAACTTCTTGTCACATACTTCCCAACTCAATTTTCTTCCATCCAATGCACCTTGTATCAATAGTTCAATATTCCTAGAACAAAGATCTAATACATTATTCTTGACTTCAGTTACTTTATCCCTTCTTTCCAGAGATCACAGAGAATTGCTATATGTTCTTATTACTTCTGTGGCAAAACCTCACTCTTCACAAATCCATAATGATCTGTTTTTCCAGATTTGTTGTTACTATATTTTGAGCTAGCTTCCAACTTATTTGATTTTTCATAAAAGAAGTAAATTCCGTTGGCTAGATCTCTCCTACACAGGGAAATATATTAAAGTTATTTTCTCCAAAACAGACAAATTCATGTAGGTACAACCCACACAACAAATGTTATGCTACAAAACTAGTGTGCTTGAATGTCGCAAGAAAGGATTTAATATTAGTCATTCCATGTGGTCTTCCTTCTTTTACTATTGTCAATCTAAAAAGAAAAAGTTTCTTTTCCAGAAACAAGGGGTAGGAGGGAGAGGGTTTTCTATATCTCAATACATTATGTGCAAGGTTGTACGCTTGCTTCTTATCTTCCTATAATTGTTGGACTTTATTTTGTAGTTCCAACACTTGCACCTTCTCCTTCTTTTTTTCCTCAACCTCTTCCCATTTTAGTTTTTGAATCATCAATTCCACAACCCATGTTTCCTTAAGGTAATGGATGATTTTTCTATGCTCACTTAATGAAATTACCCTTTCTTGCAATGAGACTACCATTTCTCCAACTCAACAAATAAAAATATTGAACTAAAATGATCATAAATTTTGGTTCATACTATATCTATTATTTTTATAATAGTGTCTTCAACAAAATTTTTCTGATCCTCTTGTTCTTATGGCTGTACTACCTTAGATACTAGATTCTTGTGTATGAATAACATCGTTGGCAGGTTCTTGTGTACCAATGATTTTATTTCAGCTAGGCTACTCTGCTTCAATTGTTGGTTCTTGTTTGGTAGCAACATCTTTAGTAGGTTCTTGTGTCACATCCTGAAACTCTTCAGGTTGTGTTGCTTCATCTATTGGTTCTTGTGTGGTAGAAACATCTTCAACATGATCTCATGTCGCAACCTGAAACTCCATTCCCTTCACTTCAAATAATATATTGTGTATGTCTTGTTAGAAAATTAGAAAAACATAAATATTTTCGTATGTTGATAATTACTTGTGATATCTTTGTGTTCTTAGTAACTTTCTTATGTTCTTCTTTTATCTTTTTTTGTCAAGCAATTATCAAAACAAAACACGAAGATTAATGACACCAGTTGTAGGCACTCATCTATGGCTAAAACCTCTCTATAGGGGAAAACCTAGTCAAAGTCTTCCACTAGCAACTTCAAATTGAGATAAACCAAGACCCTAGACCAAACGACCTTCCTCATCCACCAAGTCAACCCTTTCTTTCAATAGATGATCTCTCTTAAAGTCACTAAGTGCCAAATTCTCAAATGCAGCTTCAACCTAGAATTTTGAACCCCACTTTCAGAACTTTGATCCCCAACTTCAAAATTTCGGCTTAGCTTCAGGACTGTCGTTTCGTCCCTTTCAACAAGTCATCAGCTTCACACTTGTTAGAGAAAGAGAGAAAATTTCGGCTTCTTGTGCTTGACAAAGTCCTCCTTCTTTTTTGCTTTACCTTTCCTTCTTGTTCCTTGAATTTCACAATTTTTCTTGTCCCAAAAATTGCAGATCAAACTTGTTGAGTGCGTGCTCCAAATGAGGTCGAGTTGCTACCTTTATATAGGATATTTTGCCCCTTAATTAGGCTAACTTGTCCAGTTTGAGGCCGACTTATGGAGGAGGCCCAGAAGACCTAATTTACATCAAAATAATTTTGTTTATTAATTGACAAAGCTCTAGAAGGGTATATTACATCATTACATGGACTAGGACACTTTTCATAAACCCTAGAAGCTTACAATGGAGGATTTAACCTAAAAATCATTGACCCAAGCATGAAACCCATGCTTTAATAAGGCAATTTATTTTATAATAAAAAATCAATTTTATTTCTTTTGATAAATACATTACATTATGACTTAAACACAATTATGAAGACCGACACTAGCTGCATTTTTCAACATAGCCAATCTCTTCAGGAGGTCCCCACACACCTTACATAATGAGTTTCTAGCTTTTCTAGTTTTACAAGGAAAAGAAGGTGCAACCATCATTTCTACTTCCTCACATATGGTTTCTAGTCCTAAATGCTTCTTAGTTTGATATTTTTACTTTAACATGGAAAGTTGGTTTCTTAAATCATCCTTGTCCTTCCTTAAATTATCAACTTGCTGATAAAAAGGTCGAATTCAAACTTACCGAAAGTGGGGTTGTCATCTTGTCTATGTTTAGACTCCTCTTTTTCCTTGCTAGGTTGCTCCTCTGACTCTTTCGACTCTTTTGTAGCAATGGGGGTTTTGGATTCAAAGCAGGTGATGTTGTAACAATGACCTTGTCCCTCTTCTTTTGAAATTTACCATCTAGGGACTTCTCGAATGGCCTCTTCTTAACTTTCGTCTGTGTGAGCTACTCCTCCATAATAGGACAAGCCCCATACTCTAAAATTTTTGATCGTCCACTGGTGACATTCAATGGTGCTTATGTATGCATGCCTTCCACAACACAAACATCTCTAGGTAATATACTAGTAGAAGGGGTTTCTTTAGGGATATTAACTTGAGGGTCTTGATTAGGTGTGTAAGCAAGGGAATTATTTCTCCTGCTTGGCCTTGCTTCCTTTATTTCATCATCTTCACTTTTCTCTTCAGATTTAATTTATATCCCTTCTAGAGATGGTATTCTTGCAACAACCAACATGATTGCCCAAGTGCTCTCCTGACATTGTGATGAGTCAATAATGATGAGCTTGATTAGCCCATAATTTGTTACATAAGTTTCAGGGTGTTTATATTTTCAGACAAAAAGTGGCATATGCTCCAATGAATTCAAAAGAAAATAAGGTATGTTGACTAGTTGTCCACTGCGCAAGTGTGTCAACATCTAAAAATGATAAATACAAATTATCCCAAATTGAACCTCACAGGCGATAAATTTCTAAATGAAATACACTACATCCTCCCAAGGGTGTGGGAGTGAATTTATGTCTACTCCCTGTTACACAGTAAATTGTCACTGTCATCATCTCAATTCCTCTGCTGTGTCATGTATCAAATAAACATGTTCATGTTTTCCCACTGATGTAAGAAGATTAAGCAAATGCTTTCTAATGCTGCAAGTTGACCCTTATTCCCTAATTTTCTGCCTCGCCGCGATTAAGCCCTTAATATACACGACGATCCCCTATCCTAAACAATCTCATCGTGACACCATCACAGGTGTACATCTGTTTCTAGCGATGGTCGGATTTTAGGGCCTGGCGTGAGTCCCTTAGCTATTTATTGCGACAATTGGTCTGCATGCATTGCCTCATAGTGATGCCATCACTGAGACTTAGTTCACGCCTAGCGACGATCTATATTAGGCGAATTTGTTCCAACAGTCGACCTTCTGGATGTCTCTAATCCTGGTTGTTGGGTCAGTTTGGGTCACCCTTCCTCCTCTGGGAAGGTGGTTCCATCTTTTGTGCAACCTTCCTTGAGGATAAGCTCCCTCTCCCTAATTTCATGGAGACTCCTTCTCCTATAAAATCACTCACCATTGCTATGATTTGCTAGTTCTTTAGTTCTTTTGGTTGGACAGTGCTGCTAGTTCTTTTGAGTTTGGTAGATAGCTTTGGTGTGAGTGTGAAAAGTGTGGGATTACTAATAATTTTGTGAGAGGTTGTGGAATGCCTTAACTTTGTATTAAAGCTTGTGAGTGAGAGAGAGATATTGTCTATTTGGGAGACCCATTCTTGAGAGTGAATGCTTGAAGAAACATACTGGCTGGACCCTCCGAGAAGGCTTGCGACCTCAAGATTTGGTTATAAGCTTTGCTATTGATTCATTATTAATACAATCAATGATGATTTCCTATATCTTATGTACAATTTACTTGATAGCTTATGATTTCTTGACTTTATAAGTAAATAGATAATTGTTGTTCTCGGTTACGTGCTCTATTGTTTTCTTGTGGTGTTTCAGGTTGATTGCTCATTCAGGAGAAAGAAACGGAAGTTGGAGCAGCGCAACGGAACTTCACCAACCACCAGTTTGAGGTAGGCCTCCAACGATGACTATTTAAGGGAATCAATTATTGTTTTGTCTTTGCTATGACTAGACCCACTCTAGGGCTAGAGGGGTTGCCTCTGTCTGCAGAGGGAACACTTTCCTACTTCACAAGTTGGCAACTCCGCTGGGGAGTCCTTTGTATGTTTTTTCTCTTGTTTGTTTTTATTTGGTTTTGATTTAGTGTCTCTTGAATTTTGGGGTTAAACCATCAGTCTTTTGGGTTACCTGGGTCAATCTAGGAAATCCCTTTACTGTCTGGAAGAATAGTTTGGTCTTTGTTTGGGAGTTTTCATTCGTTTTCCATTATTTTTTAGCTCGTCATTGAAAAAAGCTTAACAGTCGCGCCGATGTTGCCCTGTCTCTGTTTTGTAAATCTGTGCGTCGCTGAATCCTGTCGTACAGTCGCGACGATTCCTGAAATCAGCACGTCATGGAAGAGATGTGTACTCTCATGACGACGTCGCTCTATTGCTGCATCTATTGGCTGATCGTCACTAGTTGCTGGTTTTATATCCGCGACGATTCCTGTAGAGTTGTTTTTTCAACTTTGCCTCCTGAATCTACCAGTCTTGTTTATCCCCTGCTATCTTCCTCTTGCCCATCATTTTATTGGTTAAAGGTACGGTCTCTTTGGTTTTATTGAGTGAATCTTGTGTTTTTAGGCTTTGTAACCTGACTCTTTCTAGTTTTTGAATCATTGGTTCAAGTTGCTTGTCTATCCAAGATCCATCCACAACAGTCTTATTGATTTGCTTAAAGCTTTTACATTGCTTGTTTCTTGCTGGTTGATTTTTAGTGTCGATTATTGAACCAATTTTTATGTTGATTTGGTTTCTTCACTACCAAGCATAGATTACAATTGTTTGGATCAATCAGTTCATGCTTGCTTATTTGTCTCTTTAAATTCAAAACAATCAAAATCAAAAGATTGCATTAATTTAGTATACAAAAGTGAAAGTACATTTGCATTTCGAATTTTCATGTTTAAGAAATTGGAAAGCAAATTTTAAATCTATCATTAGTGTATCGATGCACTGTAGGATTGGTGTGTTAATGCATTGTGTTTCTTAGTACTTGCATTTACGTGTCTTGGTTTTGTCTTACTTTGGTAATGGACTCTCTACCTTTCTGTAAGTAGGTGTTCATCGAAATGAAAGATGCTTTACTCATTCTAGTTGCATCCTAGGGTTTTTGATATACATACGATAGGGCCTGGAAATTGAAACCTAATTCAAGATCAACTCTAAAATGAATTGAATGAACTTAACAACACATTGGAACTTAACACACATTATTTAGAGGTCTAGGCTAGAGACGTGCTCCGGTTGGGTGAATTCTCCTTCTGTGACTCAATAGTTGCTAGTATGGACTTGTGCTCCCAGTACCGTCGAGTATATATCGGGAGACCCCATTAGGTTATCATCCTACATCCATAGGAAGCCGTGTCTGCCGCCTTGCAAACCGTAATGCATCGAACACAACATTTGGGAAGATTGACTGCCGTATGGAAAGTCCTTGGTTTTCATATGATTGTCGAGGTGTATATGCAGTTTTAAGGGTTGTTTGGTAAACCTTTTGCCTAGCTCTCCAGAGTAGTCACTTTCATTCCTTTTTGGACTCCTTAAAAGAAAAGGACTGTCTGAGAACTTGTCCTTTTAGGCTCATTAAATATTCAAAGGCAATTAGAGTCATCTTTTCATCCTTTTCTCGACTCTTTAAAGATGAGAAGGTCAAGTTCTATTCCTGTGTCTTAAAATTTATTCGGCCACGTTCACATTTAACTTGTTAGATCTTGTTTGCATTTTAGTTTGTGCAGGGTTGTTTTTCTTACTCGTTTGTTTTTCCCTAGGGATTTTGAGTTAAATCATCCTGGCGGAATCACCGATCCCATCTCCTATACCAAGTGACCAAGGCTCCCCATCTTCTGTCGCTTCTGAGGTACCAGTTGTTAGTGATACTCTTCTTGTCATTCTGAGTATCCAACCGCTTAACCCTCGCGCTCCAGAAGATGAGTTTTACGATATTAATTGGAATCCCATTTGGGAGCCTTCTGAAGAAGACTTTCTCATTACCCCTTCTGGTGTTTCGGTCTTAATGTCTTCCTCTTACCTGGATGAGACGAACCCTGTCCCGGGCGAAGAGACCATTATGGCAAGTGGTGAAATCCCTATACCTACGGAAACTTCACCCTTCTGTGTCACCCCTCTTGGTATCACATTGCCTTTATGCTATAATTCTTTGGCTGATATCATGAGTTCTGGATCTCCCCTTACGAGTTCCATGTGGTCTCGTATCGTCACTCCGACCTCAGAACCTTTTATGCCTCAGATTCACAATGTGATTGTCACATCTGCCCGACTATTCCGACTGTTTGTGTGGCTTCTTCAACCCCCGTTGTCAATGCCGTCACTGCATCTCCAGTCGTGACCACTGTTGCCGGACCTTCAAGGGGTCCTATAGATGGTGGTCCGTCGGCATCAACATCTAGAGTTGTCAATCATACCCATAGTGCCCCACCTTCTTCTGGTTCCATTCCAGCAAGGGGGCATATTATCAGTATTTGCAAGCTCTTTAGAATCTGGATCCATAGAATCCATTTCATTATTATGATTCTCAAGGAGCCCATATTTATCACCCCGGACCCATAACATCTCAACCTGCGGTTGAGGTTTCGGTTCCGTTATCTGTTGCTTCTCAAGCTCCACTCGGTTTTCAAACCCAGTCTGGGCCCCAGATCCAATCCGATCTTCAAACTCAAGTTGGTTTCCAAACCCAACCTGCTTATCAAATGCAGCCTGGTCCCCATGCATAGTTTGGAGCCCAACCACCTTATGGTTTCCAGCATCCCCAAGGGAAAACACAAATTGCCCCATACCAAAATTATCAGCAGCCATAGGTTAACCCTTATCAGAATTTTCAGCAACCATACGTTGCTCCTGTTGGTTAGGTTGGTAATCAATGGACTGCTGGTAGTCAAAACCAGGGTCAACCATCCAGTTACAGTTATAACCCCTATGGACAAAATCCCTACGGACAAAACCCTTATGGGCCAAATTCGTCCGGGAAAAATCAATGGGCGCAGCTGGGAAATGGATGGAATTCCAATGCTGTTTCTTACCCACGGCCTCAGATGTCCTTCAACCCTCAATTACCCTTTTTGGCGACGTTGGAATTGCTAGATGTGTCCAAACTAACAAATGATCCTATTCTTCATAATCCGTATTGGCCACCAGTTCCAACTAAGATTCCCTGTGATTGTCTCAAATTTGACAGTAAGGCTGGAGAAGATCCCCAAGCTCATTTCATGACCTATCACCTATGGTGTTCATCGAATTCATGGCTTGATGATTCAATCCGGCTCCGTCTATTCCAACAGACTTTCACTGGCTCGGCCGCCAAATGGTATATTGAGCTAGCTCACAGAACTTTTCAAGACTTTAACTCACTTGCTATGGCATTTTAAACTCATTTTCAGTTGCCGATTCGATATGAAACGGACACACATCTCCTGACATCCTTGAAACAGGACACGACCACATATATCTCTGATCATATCCATGAATGTAGAAGGCGTTGTCGTTTAATTAAGTTATGGATCCCTGAACAGCTTCTGACCGATTGGTTTACAACCTCATTCATTGGTCCGATAGCCCGGAACATTGCTATGGGGGTATGTGTAACTGAAGAGCAGGCTATTGTGCGTGCTTAGTATATTGACCTAGTTTACTCCCAGTCCGGTACACTATATGATTATTTTCCTGATGCTCTGTGACTCGGAACTTCCAAAGCTTCGTCAACGCCATCGGTTGACGGTGTCATTGGTTCCATTAACGCGTCCTCTAGAAAATATTTCGTGAACCCTGTGAAGCAAAAGTCTAATTCTCTGAATGAAAATGCTTCTCAGACTTCACCCAATTCTGGTAAAACTTCCGAAGTTAATGCTGTCTAGTCCACTGCGGTGGACAAAACTTTGAAAGGTAAGAAGAAGGGAAAAGGAAAGAACAAAGCCGATCAACCAAAACAGGATCCCCCTAAGCCTCCAGCCGAGGAAGGTGCCAAACGCAAGCCCAATTATCCTTGTCTCATTTGTGATGAGGATCACTATACTAAAGACTGCCCTAGGCGGTTTGAAGTTAGTCATTTGCTAAAAGGTGCCCCCGGGACTCCTGCTGTGCTCAAATAGTCTTTTCCCTCGCAGCGAACTCAAATGGTGGTTGATCCATCTCAATCCTCTTCCACCTTCAGCTCTCAATTCTTTATAGTTGGACGATTCCCATCCATATCAGTACACGGTCAAAAGAATATCCCTCGCCTGTCGGGAAGGAAACTGAGGTCCCCTCTAATACTCCTTCGTCCAGTACTAGTCCACTTCATATTGAGCGACCTAATACTGAGTCAGTCGTCTGAACTCCTCCTAAAGGAGTGCTCCAAAAGTCTTCCTACAACCCTAATGCTCGTACTGCACAACACTACAAAATTGTTGAGGACTTAGCCCAAGCTCCTTCGGCTATGTCCGTGCTGGGAGTCCTCCAGAGCTGTCCTTCCCAGAGGAAGTCTCTACTATCGGCCATCCGTGGCATTGACCCGGATGACTCGGATTTTATCACTTTTGACCTGGATAATCATCTACCAAGACTGCCTCATCAAATCGCCTTCCTTATTCAAGTCATCATCAATTCTAAGAATATTCACCACACTTTTATTGATGAAGGCACTTCTACTTGCATCATGTCTGTTGCTTGTTGGAAGGCTATTGGTTCTCAGACGCTGAGTCAGTATCCCAATACCTTGGAATATTTTGATGGGAGATATTCCCGTCCTTATGGTATCCTCCCGCGTCTGCCTATTACCCTGGAAGGGAAGACAGTTGAAGTTGAGGTCGAATTTGTCGATGTGAATTTAACTTACAACCTCCTCTTAGGACGAAGCTGGACATATGCCATGCGAGCCGTGGCTTCATCTCTATTTCGTGTTCTTTATTTTTCCCATCAAGGGAAAATTGTCACGGTATACCAGTTGTCCTTCTTCGCTTCTTCCTCTTCCGATGGCAACGTGCCTTTTGTGGAGCATACCTCCATTCCGTATGAGAGTGTGGGTGCTGGAATTTTTAAAGATCCTGCCCTTATGGGTGTTTTTTCACTCCCACCTCCCAACATCGCTCCCATCAATATGATTTTTGTTCATCCTGATCCTTGGGTCCTTCCTCCTATTGATCAGATAGAATCTTGGGGCGATGTCATGCCGTTGAGTCCTGCCGAGCTCAACTATGTCGAAATTGTTTCTGCATCGGCTTCATCTTTTGAACTTGCTCCTTCGAGCAAGGCTCTCGACACATATATACAATCCCCTTGGCTTGGAGATAGTGTTTCTTCGGACCCCTTGCAGGAAATCTTTCCTTTTGATGAAGCGATTATCGAGACTATGTCTTTCGAGGAACTTCCTTGGTTTGATCATCACCATCGTTCCTCGTTTCTCCCTAGCCACTAGGCTATGGTTACTTGTCTTGAGTAGTTTGCTTCCCGTGTCCCCTCCCAACCCCTTCAGATGCCTATTCAAATCCATCAAGTTTTCTCTGAAGGAAATATGGGGAACATTACGCAAACTGTACCTATCGACATCTCTGTTAAACCAAGGGTTGTCGAGAATATTCACATCGGAGTAACCTGTACTCCGGAGGAGATTCAACTTTATACCGATATTTTTAGAGAATTTCGTGATGTTTTTGCTTGGTCATACGAAGAGATGCCCGGCATTGATCCTAGCATCGTGGTGCATGAAATACCTACGTATTTGGGTGCTAAACCTGTTCGACAACGTCTACGCCCCATGCACCCCCGAAAGGCTGCAACTATTAAAGCAGAAGTTGAAAAACTTCTTAAAGCTGGGTTTATTTACCCTATCCCACTCACAGATTGGGTCTCTAATATTGTCCCTGTGACCAAGAAACAGGGCACTATTAGGGTATGTGTTGATTATTGCGACATTAATCGTGCCTGTCCCAAAGATAACTACCCCACGCCTTTCATTGACCAACTCATTGATGATTGTGCTGGAAGTGAGATTTATTCATTTATGGACGGCTTTTCTGGTTATAACCAGATCAATATATCGCCTGCGGATCAACACAAGACCGCCTTCATCTGCCCGTGGGGTACCTTCGCCTATAAGAAACTCCCTTTCAGTCTCAAAAATGTTGGTGCTACCTTCCAACGTGCAATGTCTTATGCATTTCATGATATTTGACACATTGTGCAGCCTTACCTGGATGACCTTCCGGCCCATTCAGCAAAGCGCCATGACCATCCAAATCACCTCCGCGAAATTTTTCTTCGCTGTCGACACTACTGTATCCATCTTAATTCGCATAAATGTGTCTTCTGCGTTGAATCTGGCAGACTTCTTTGGTTTGTCATCTCCAAAGAGGGCATCCGTCTGGATCCCCTCAAGGTTGAAGCCATTTTGAATCTCCCTCCTCCTACTTCTTTGCAGCAATTGCAGAGTTTGTAGGGCAAAGCAATTTTTTACGCCGTTTTATTCCGAACTATGCTAAAGTTGCCAAGGGCTATACGCGGTTGTTGAAGCGGGATACTCCTTTTGTCTAGGATACCGCTGCACAAGATTCATTCGAGCAACTCAAGGCTCTCCTTGTTTTTGCTCCTTTGTTACGTCCCCCTGATTATCATTGTGACTATACTCTTTATCTAGCCGCTACTGATAGCACCATCGGCATGGTTCTAGTTCAAGACAATGATGACGGTACCGAGCACGTTGTCTATTATCTCTGTTGCAATCTACTTGACATGAAAACTCGATATGCCCATGTTGAGAAGCTGGCATTGGCAGCCGTTCATGCCATCCAGCGTTTTCTCCATTACATATTATTGCGTACAACGACAATGATTCTGACTACAACCTGATGACATACATCTTGTCACGTTAGTTATTGGGGGGGAAATACTCGAAGTGGATTGTCATCCTTCAAGAGTTTGATTTGGAAATTACTACGGCCAAGTCTAAGAAATGCCTCATTTTCGCTGAGTTGCTTTGCTCGCTACCATCTGCAACTGCACCCTCTCGATTAGAGGACCATATTCTGGACGAGTCTCTGTTCTTGATTAGCGCCCTCGATCCCTGGTATGGGGATATTATTGTCTACCTTCAGACGTCCTCCTTTCATCTTGATTTGTCCAAGGATTCTCAGCGATGTATTCGCCATCATTCTCAGCCTTATCGCATTATTGGGGACACCCTGTACTGTCTTGGCGTTGACTCTGTTCTCCACCATTGTATGACGCTCGAGGAAGCCGAACGAGTTTTAAATGATTGCCACTCTAGCGCCTGTGGTGGTCAAATGTCCGGGTATGCTATAGCCCAAAATATCCTCCGCGCTGGTTATTTTTGGCTGTCTATTTTTAAGGATTGCATTCTTGCTGTCCACTCTTGTCATGCGTGCCAAATCTACCAACAGAAGATGCGTGTGCCTCTTGCTCCTTTACACCCTGTCATTACCGTCGGCCCTTTTGCCAAATGGGGCATTGATTATATGACCTATAACCCTCACTCAGCTGGGGGGCATGGGTATATCATCGTTTCCGTCGATTATTTCACGAAATGGGCCGAGGCGATGCCTACATTATCTAATGACGGTAAGACAGCGGCTCAATTTTTATTCAATCATGTAATTTCTTGATTCGAAGTCCCTCAGGCTATTGTCACTGATCACGGTTCTCATTTCCGTAATCATATGATGACTAAGTTAACAACCCAGCTAGGCTTGCATCATGATAGTTCGACGCAGTATTATCCTCAGGCCAATGGCCAAGTAGAAGTTGTCATCAAAGTTTTGGTCACGATGCTTCAGTGAACCATTGGCATGCACAAGTCCAATTGGCATTTAATGTTGTTTTTTGCCTTATGGGCCTACCGAACTTTAGTGAAGGATGCCACCGGATTCACCCCATTCTAATTGGTTTACGGTTTGGAGGCTACCCTTTTGATTGAATGTGGGATCCCTTCTCTTAAATTAGCTGTCGAATTGCTCCCAAACACTACTCCGGTAGAAGAACGTCTTCTTCATCTAGAGCGGTTAGATGAGACCCATCGAATAGCCTCTTTAGTCATTGAAGTGCAGAAGAAGAGAGTGAAAACTCACTTTGACCAAGATGTCAACCCTCGTTCTTTTGTTGAAGGAGACTTAGTCCTGCTCTATGATCAAGCAAATGATAAGCTGGGGGCAAGAAAATTCGAGCTTATGTGGCATGGGCCTTACATTGTGAAATGCATTTTGCAAAAAGGGGCCTATGAGTTGATCGATTATGAAGGGAATCCTCTATATAAGCCCTGAGATGGACTTTATCTGAAGAAATATTATGCATGAATTCTATGCATTTTTCTATGTACATATGTGTGTTTTCGGTGTGTGTTTGCATGTACGGCTTGGTGTGTATGCATAATTGCCACTTATCGTGTCTTTTTACTTCTTGTGTAGATGTTACACCTTACGTTGGTTTTGCTGATGCCGCCTGCCGTAGTACTCGGAACCTTTCCTCTGCGGCATGGGTGATCTACAATCCTCACGGTGAGTTAGTAAATCTTCAAGGTGTTTGTCTGGGTTGCACCAGAAATAATGTCGCTGAATATAGCACTGTCATTGAACTACTGACCAAGTCTGTTAACCTTGATATTCGTGCATTGGTTGTGAATCTGGATTCTCAACTTGTTTTCCACCAACTTAACGGGCATTATTCCTTCAGAGATCATCGGATTTTAAGGTTATATTTACGTGTTAAATTATTGGAAAGAAATTTTGATTTTATCACATATCAACACATTCCAAGAAGATTAAACACATTAACTAATGCATTAGCAAATCATGTATTAGACAAACATTTATGCAACATGTAATCAAACATTGTATAGAAGCATTTAGACATAGTGATAAACCATAGATAGCATATAAATATATATATCGTGTGGTGCACCGAGGCACTTAAAAAATAAGTGTGTATGTCAAAAAATAGAGCCTGTGTTCACAATACATCTGAGACACATGTCTCTAAAAAATAACAGAAAGTAAAGCCTAGGTGTCTATAGCAGTGGGTTCTACTCCCTATAGCAGACCACTGCTCGTGCAACTCGTCTCAAGAGCCTATGCACCCTAGGTGTCACTCTGACTGTATGTCTCTGGTACTCTACTGGGACCCCCTGAGGTTTGGGATCTCGTCAGTCAAGCTCTTAAGGTTACGGGCTATCTCCTCCTCTGCATTGCTGCCAGGGCGAACCAGGGTCAACTCTCTGTTGCCCTGCGGGTCCCTCCGTGCCTCAGGAGCTAGCTCCATGGGTCTCTTCGGTCCCACATCTGCAAGTAACATAGAGATGCCATTAAGACATATGCATGACAAAATCCAAAAAACATCATAAAAAACAAAACACATAAATAGTGTGGTGTTTGATCAAGTGTTTTACCTCCCTCATCCCACTGTTCACCAGCTGGAAGCAGCATGTCGGGGTCCCCGCGGAAGTCCGTGCTTGCATACAGCCAATCCTTGATGATGACCTTCTGACAGTCTAGCCACTCTCAGAACAACACCCCCCATGATACTGGTCGACCGCCACCCCCTCGCGGCATAACATGTGCCTAGAGAGTGATACGGGTCTCCCGCAGCCTAGGCATATACAAGTCCATATCATGTAGCTGAAGGGACAACACCTGCTCCAGCATGAGCAAGATCAGAATGGATCCGTATCCGAACTGTTTCATCTCCCCTCGTCGGCACTTAGTAAGCTGCCTCTTCATGTTAACGGCCACTGCTTCGACCCAGTTATACATGGTCGGATTGAGGCAATCAAGAGCCAACCAAAGATGAGTCTTTGTTACCTCATGCTGAGCTTGAGAGCCCACTATTCTTGTAACCATAAACAATATCGAGCAAAGGGTCAAATTCCCCACTGTCAGGATCTGTAGTTTCCCATTAGTGAATGATTTGCGTGCCCTTGGGCACACCTGCGCTATCAACTTATCAAGGGTCTCACCGGCCACCTGTGTACCCTCTAAGATCGGTCTCTCACTGCGACGAGATAAACCAGTCAAAAAATATATATCCGCCGCGTTAAACTCAATGTCCTTGCCACGGATGACAAACTTCCCCTTTGTCGGGTTCCATGAGCGGATCAACAGCTCAAGCAAGTCGGGCTGTGCTCGAAGGTGTGGTGTAAGGAAATTTTTTAGCAATCCACACTCAAGTAGGGTGCTCCTGCACCCGGGATCGTTAAATGCTTGTTCGTCGTTGTCATCGTGGTTCCTCTCTTGCCACACAAATGCCATTTTGCCCTACATTGAAGGAAAAAATAATTAGGATCTTTTCCATAAGATTAAATGCACAAATTATAAAAATTTCAACTTTTACAGCGCCGTCACGGCTGTTTTTCAAACAACAATGACGACTCGAGATCAGACGTTCATGTTTTCTGCGATTGTCGCGAGAGTACATCTATCTCTAGAGACGATCCCGATGGTGGTATGTGTTAACATGCTCAGTCGTAGCTAACTCTAGTGGATCTTCCGCGACGACCGAGAGGCGGATTTGGAATTAAAATTCCACCGAAAACCACCTATCCAACATGAAATTGAATGCAAAAATCATTGAAATGTAGCACAAAAGTGGGATTACTTACTTGGTAGGAGTCTTGGGCAAGATGGTTGATCGTTGGTGCTTGAATCGAGCTTGGAACTTCACATAGGTTTTCACACAAAAATCACCAAAGGTAAAAGACTCAAAAGGTAAATGTAAAAATGAATTACCATGGCCTCTTTTTATAGTGTTTTTTCCAAAAAAATTAAAATTTTGCACTATAGGGTTAGGGTTTTTATCATTTATTTTAGGGTTTTTGAGTTTTTTTAAACCTAATTTTCGTATATATAATGTATTTGTATCGAATGGATCTTATGATGTTGTGTTTTTTGTGCAGAAACAGGGATGTGGGGTACATGTCATGATCCGTATACACTTGGTTCATATTTTCAAAAAGTCCTCTTTAAGCTCTTTTCCAACTCAAAAGAGAAAAAGATTGTCGAGTTCTCTCTTTTAATTCGTTAAATGGAACAAAAGGCGGTCCACTTTCAGCTCTTTTCTGACCGTATAAACATGAAAAGATCACTAGACTTTTTTCGTTTTGAGTTCGATACTGGTTATGAAACGACGTGTCTTCGATCACTTTTTTACTTTTTTGGATCCGGGCCACTAATTACGAAAAGTACTCCTTGGTCGCAATGGTCAAGCGGTTCTCTCGAGTATTATTTTATACTTTTTCGGGCTTGAGGGACACAAATTTACGAAAAAGGACCCCCCTGGAGTTTTCTTTTCCGTGTTTTTTTCAAACTCTCTAAACATGAAAAAGACTCCGAGTTTTCCCTATGTCAGACTCGTTAAACCTTGACGACATTGGACTCGTCACCATGACGAGACTCGAGCTTCTCCTCCCTAGGGCTCGTTAAACTATTACTAGGTTGGATTTGTTCGAAGGACGAACTTATATTACAAGCATATGCTATCCATTTCAAGCTTGTTCCAAAAATAATTGGGGTACTCCCCAACAATGGTGGGGGAAAATTTGGAAGTCATCATTAGTTACCTGTGGTAGTTAGTCACTCTTGAACATCGACACTTTTGCTTCTTGTCAGGTTGGGATATCCTCATATCGTCATTTGGCCTTCTGGGGTTTTGGGTTGCCATTTTGCCTCATTCCATTTGATCTATGTTTTCTCCATCAAACCTCTGATCCCTTGGTACCAAAATGTTGCCACATTCTGGAGTCGTGTCACTGATATGTTCAAGAGTATAATCCTTCTGCAGCTCACACCCTTACCTCCTCCTTTGATACTCTATTTCACCATTTGCCACTTGTTCCTTATCTCGTGTCATTGATGGGTGAAACATTATGGCCCTCTTGCAACGGATCGTCTCCTGTCGACACCAGCTCATTATCCAGGAGATTGATCTAGAGATCCCCTTCGGTACCTTGGAGCTTGCATGCCTTAATGGCCAGTTATTTGCGCCTGATGATAGACTCTCATCATTGGTCTTCGATTGGGTGATTCCACGAGTGTTTGAATTCAACTCATTTTTCGCTCTTGGTGGATTGTACTGGACAGTACCTTGAGAGCCATTGGCATTATTGGTGGTTGCTCTCGCGCTTGTTAACGGTTTTAATCATTGATCGGTAATCAAGTGACTTTCTATCATGCTCGACTTCAACACATCTGTTCGCATGCTAGAATTTGTACTATGATCGGTTGGGTTTTAAGACCCCAAACTAAGATCACATATGTTCGGGCTGCGTGGATTGGTTCGTGATTACATACATGACTCTTTGATTGGATGGCTGCGACCATACCAGAGTCTTCATGGATGGCTGTGACCATAACTTTATCATTATATATATGGTCTTATCGACTAGGTGGCTGCATCCATACCACAGACAAAGTTTCATATGTCTTTTGGATGGCTATGCCCATGCCTAGACTACATGCATTTCACTGACAGAGATATCGGTTGTACTTGCACCTGCAGGTTCTTCAAGGTGGCATTCCAGTTTGGTCATGGTTTCGTAAAGCATTTCACCCCTCCCACTCTCTTGGGCTTCATGCTTTAGGGGGCATCTGTTACACAGTAAATTGCCACTGTCATCTTCTTAGTCCCTCTCCTGTGTCATGTATCAAATAAACATGTTCATGTTTTCCCACTGATGTAAGAAGATTAAGAAAATGCTCTTTGATGCTACAAGTTGACCCTTATTCCCTAAGCTTCTGCCTTGTCGCGATTAAGCCCTTAATATACGCGATGATCCTCTGTCCTAAACAATCTCATCGCGACATCGTTGCAGGTGTTCTTCTGTTTCTAGCGACAGTTGGATTTTTGGGCCCGGTCTGAGTCCCTCAGCTATTTATCACGAAGATTGGTCTACATGCATTGCCTCCTAGAGATGCCGTCGCTGAGACTTAGTTCATGGCTAGCAAAGATCCAGATTGGGCGAATTTGTTCCAACAATCAGCCTTCTGGATGTCTCTAGACCTGGTTGTTGGGTCAGTTTGGGTCACCCTTCCTCCTCTGGGAAGGTGGTTCCGTCTTTTGTGCAACCTTCCTTGAGGATAAGCTCCCTCTCCCTCATTTCATGGAGACTCCTTCTCCTATAAAATCACTCACCATTGCTATGATCTACTAGTTCTTTAGTTCTTTTGGTTGGACAGTGCTGCTAGTTCTTTTGAGTTTGGTAGATAGCTTTGGTGTGAGTGTGACAAGTGTGGGATTGCTAATAGTTTTGTGAGAGGTTGTGGAATGCCTTAACTTTGTATTAAAGCTTGTGAGTGAGAGAGAGATATTGTTTATTTGGGAGACCCATTCTTGAGAGTGAATGCTTGAAGAAACATACTGGCTGGACCCTCCGAGAAGGCTTGCGACGTCAAGACTTGGTTGTAAGCTTTGCTCTTGATTCATTATTAATACAATCAATGATGATTTCCTATATCTTGTGTACAATTTACTTGATAGCTTATGATTTCTTGACTTTATAAGTAAATATATCATTGTTGTTCTCGGTTACATGCTTTGTTTTTTTCTTGTGGTGTTTTAGGTTGATTGCTCATTTAGGAGAAAGAAACGGAAGCTGGAGCAACACAATAGAACTTCACCAACCATCAGTTTGAGGTAGGCCTCCAATGATGACTATTTAAGGGAATCAATTGTTGTTTTGTCTTTGCTGTGACTAGACCCACTCTAGGGCTAGAGGGGTTGCCTCTGTCTGTAGAGGGAACACTTTCCTACTTCACACTCTCCTTCCTTTATTCCTTATTTTCTCATCTCCATGCAAGAATGTGGCCTTGATTGTTGGGAATTGCATCCTAGTATAAGTTAACATTCTCACCCTAAAGATGAATTTCTTTGTAACTTCTATCCACATTTCTTTTATGAATGAACTTTTCTCTATCAAATTTTGTGTAATATCTAGAGCAATATCTTCATTAAACCCATGCAACCTATTGAAGTATTGCAACCAACCTACATTCTAAAAAAAATTATAAGCTCATGGGTAGTCTCCTAGTGCATAAATAGAATTAGGTTCATGATGCACAACTATGTTGAAAATGCAACAAGATGATGGAGTTTAGTGGAAAGAAGTCGCCTTCACTAAGTGGGCCCGCAAGCTATTTTTGGGGCAAAGTCTATTTTTAGGCTATGTCTATTTTTAGACATATGGATCATGGTATATGAGTTGCAGGATGCTATTTGTGGATGATTGGTCATGTTGGTAAAAATAGATGGACTTCTATTTTTAGACATATGGGCGGTTTCTATTTTTAGACTGCCAGGCTAAAAATAGAACAGTCGAATATTATTGTCTCATAATAATATTTGGACTATAAACATTATCTTATCCTCTTGGAGCACTTCAGTTTGAGCTATAGATGTGGCACATGCAGCTGTCAGAAGGAAATACACTTTCTTTGTGGCTCAACTGAGCTATTGCATGCAAGACTTCAGTTAGAACTCATGTGGTTGAGTTTGGTGGAGTTGATTGTGGAGTTGATGGAGTTGTGTTCAGTTTGAATTGGTTAAACTAGTTGTATTTAGCCTAACTGCAAATACACTAGTAATGAGTGATGTGAATTAATTATTAATTAATTCACTAATTATTAATTCATAAAGCAACTGAAGAATACATCCGTTAACTCAGTGCATGGACAGTTCAGTGGAGACAGGTGTTAGAGGTTGAGATTGCTATCAGTTGTGACTATAGTTGTGCATGAGATCTTGCAAAATCAATGGGATTGAGTTATGCCAATGAGGATTGCATAGTGTGGGCCAATACCAAGGCAATTGTAGCTTGTGCTCATGTGATTTTCACTTTGGATTGTGCAGTGGAGGCAGGCAAAGCAGCAGAGAAGATTTGAACCTGTGACTTGTTCGGATCTGAGCTAGTTTTGTGTGTAACAGGTGGAGATAGTACTGAGTACTTGTGAGGAGTATTGTAATGTGTATTATTACATGTTCTCAATCATTATAATATACCAATAGTGTGGGGTTTTCAGCTGTATGCTTTCCCTGGGTTACGTACTATGTTAATGTGTGCATGTGATTGATGTTTCATTGTTTTTGATGCTGCTAAATTGATGATCAACGTAGAGGAGATTATGTATTGTGAATGTATTCCGCAATAGTGTATAATCGGGATAATCTCTGTGAATAAGTGTCATATTATTCAAAATTTCTACAAACCACTCCCCTCATACTTTTGATCACCGATATAAGACGTTGTTATAAGTGCAACAATCACCACATTCAATTTCTAGTTGGGAGGAGGATGCTAAATTTTGTAAATTTTCGCAATTTTTGGTTGCGGTGGAGTGTTATTTGGTTTTTTAAATTCCATAATTGGAAAGAAATACAAGTAATACGAACATATTTTGGGAATGGTCATGTCAAAGTAATGATGATGGGGTGGTGTGATGGATATTTTGGGAATAATTTTGTGTATTCAAAATTCAATCAACCATCATGCCATGTTAAAATTTCAAGGGTTTATCATATGAAACTACGATACAAATCCACCCCCCAATTGAAATAAAGATTGTCCTCAGTCACTATAGTAGGGGAGTCATTTCACACTTAAATATAGGATTGTGGGTAAATGAGAGATACTGCTTGTTAGGTACTTACCAATTAAGTTGACGTAGTGGCTGACAGGACAATGCTAACTTAGTTGGGAGTGCTTGCTGGCATAGCTCATGGAAAATGTCCTTGGTGGGTCCCCTTTATGTGATCACAGTGATAGCAATTATTATACATCATTAGCAATGTCCGTTGTAACAATAGAAGACTGTTAACAACAAACAAGACTTTAATTTGGTTGCAGTATTAGGATTAACAATCAACATCCATTTTCTTTTAGTGATCAACAATTGATAACATTCATTGTCTAGTATCACTAAAAACATCTAGTTTTCCACATTAGTAGGTACATCTTGTCCTAATGTCAGTAACAAAATTCAACCTTCAACAATAGCAAGTACTCTCGGTCTCAATGTTAGTAGTAACATTTGGCCTTCAATATCAGAAAACAAATTATAGATGAAACAACATTTGAAAAACACGAGGCTATTATTGCAAAGAAAATAATGTGTTGATTTCCAACAAGCTTATTTTCAATCAACACTATGTCTAATCGTGCCCCAAAAGGGTTTTCACATTAGTCTTTTATTTTATTTTTATTTTTACTTACTTATTTATTGACAACAAAAGAAAATAAATTAAATGGTTGACAATGTAGAAAAATATTCCCTTTCTCCAATGATTTTGAGATTTGAATCTGAGACAATTTTAACAAATGAATCCTTAGAAGTTGGCTTATGATACAATTGAATGCCATGTCTATTCACAAGCAAATATGTTTGCGACCCATTGATGGTTGTCAGCTTGACAGTCCCATTGTCAAACACACTAACTACTTCGTAAGGACCTAGCCACCAGGTATAGATATTTTCATTAAAATCCTTAAATATGTAATCATATAACAAAGCCCAATTACCCTTATGAAACAACTTATTTTTTATGAACCTGTCATGCCACTTGGCAGACTATTGTTGGATGATATTAATGCATTGTACAACAACCAAGCACATCTATCCCAATTCATTCAACTGATCCAAACAATGTCTTTGTGTTGTAGTCAGGTCAAAATTCACCTCTAAAGTAGTTTTGAGTGTCTTTATTTTGAACTCAATGGGAAAAGTATGATCCTTATCACACACACGCTCGTATGGAGAAAAGCTCATGATGTTCTTCCAACTAGTTCTCTAATCCCAAAGTACCTTTGTAAGTCTTTCAAGCCAATATCGGTGGTGACTAGCAATAACCTTTGTAAGAATGACCTCAAGCACTTTATTAGTACTCTCCACTTGTCCATTAGCATGTGGATGATAAGGTGAAGCGACTATGTGGCGAATCTTATATTTCTTCACAAGGTTCTCAATCGCCTGGGAAGTGAAGTGTGGCCCTCCATCTGTAACTATTTCCTTTGACACACTGTAATGAACAAAGATGTCTTCAAACAAAAAGTTTGAAACAACTCATTCAATGGATTTGGTAAGTGCGAGGGTTTATCATGGAGAAGCCAAGCAGGAGTGATGAAATTTTGGAGGCGTAGCAGAAATTGCAGATAGCAGAGCAGATTAAATCCTATTTCGAATCTCTGGCTCCAAAGCGCCGCAGGAAGCCCCTTCACAACGAGAGCTCTGATGATTATCTTGATGTTCAAGATGATCTATGTGATGAAATCCCTCCAGAGCTCGAGAAATACCAGGAGCTCAAATCTCGCTATGGGTCGCTATTTGTGAGCAAAAATGGAGAGAGGTTGCCAGAGGAGTTTATGGAAACCGACTATTACGAGGACCTGAATGCCATCGACAAGATTCATTGCCCGCCTGGAGAAGCGTTTATAAAGCTGGATTGCAATGGAAGATCGTATCTCCGTTTGGCTTATCAGGAGGATACTGGATTAATGGAACGGATCCCCGTTCATAGCAACCCGGCTACCAACGTCTGGTTTCCTGCTCCTGTAGATGATCATGCAATGATCCCTGGTCTGACGGTGCCTTCCACAATGGCGGGTTCGGCTATTTCTGCTTTTATGAGTGAAGACGCTGATCTGATCAAGTTTAAAAACCCCAGATCTGCCATTGATCAATCAGATCGGGCTCTCAATAGACAGATCGGCCATGATCTTGCAGGTCTGACACCCCGGATGGAAAATCGCCATGGCAGATCTGCTCTCGGAAGCACAAGAAGCCCTGGCACTGGGTCTAGGCACTTCATTGACTCTTTTCAGATCCAAATTTCTCAGCCTACAGGCAGAACCATCCTGCAATGGGTCAGTTCTTCAGATCTGGTGCTGGATCTCAAACTGGATCTAGAACGGCGGATCGGGATCCCTTCAGGCCTTCAGAGACTTCTCTTTCAAGGTAAACAACTTGAAGACCTTCTTCCCCTCTCTTCTTACAACATTACTAGGAACAGCTCTTTGGTGGTAACCCTTCGTCTGAGAGGAGGTGCAGCGGGACAGTCATCCTCTGCTCGTCCCTTCTCATACAAAGATGTAGTACACTCTGAGATCCCCAAACCCCCGGAGACCCTTAAACCTAAGCCCTTTTTGGTTGATAAGATAGAAGAAGTTCCCTCTGTTGAACTCAACCATGAAGAACTTGCAACCCAACTTCAAGAATTTGCAGAAAGAGCCATCATTTGCAGATTCAACGGACTGTGGCCGCGATCTCAGGATCTTTATGCATGGATCCATGCAAACTGGACTCATCATTGTAAGGTTAGTTTCTATTCAAAAGGTTACTTCATTGTCCTATTTGACAATAGTAAGCATTATGAAAAGGCCTTAGAAGAAGGCCTTGGTTCATGGGAACTGCGGGGCTCTTCTTGACTCCTTGGTTCCCAGATTTTGATCCAACAACTGCAATCATTACCAGGACCCATGTATGGATCAGGCTTCCAAACTTACCTGCCCACTTATGGCATACTCGTGTCTATAGAGCTATAGGCAACACCTTGGGAAGTTTTATGATGGGAGACTACTGGCGGGAATCCAAAGGTCTCTACTCATATGCTAGAATATGTGTGGAGTTAGATTTGAGCAAAGGACTTCCAGACCAAATCAATCTCAAGATAAACGACTTTGTCTGGTCCCAGACACTGGATTACGAAAACACTACATTCCGTTGCCGCCATTGCCACCAATCAGGGCATTTGCAGAACACCTGCCCATCTCGCCCGGCAAAAAAGAAAAAGGATAACCTCTCCAAGCCCAAGTCCAAACGATGGGCTCCTTGCTCTCCACCTCCAGTCGTGGATTCTGATTCCTCCAGCTCTGAAGATGAAAGTAGCGATGCGGAAATGGATCAAGCCCCTCATCCTGTGGTCCCTTCCACCGATGGTCCGGCGCAGTCCTCCGACACAGCCACCGCTCAGAAATGCGTCCATTTGACCTCCTCCTCTGATTCAGAAAAGGAGGGCTCCCCGGCAGAGAACCCCAATCTTCAAGTGGCTATTGCTCATTCACCCCACGACGGTTGGGTCGAAGTCAAAAAAAGGAAAGGGAAAAATCTTTGTATTGAGGCTTCTACTCACTCTGGGTAGAAGTCAGTCTTCTGTTGCATTCAGCCATATGTTGTAGCATCTTGCTTGTTTCACTTCTTCTCCAGAACCGAGGCTGATAGTCCTATCATTTCCGGTTGCTGGTTTTCTGTCTCTCTTGAATGTATCTTCTTGTACCATATTTTTGATTAATAGAATTAGTCCAATTCAGAAAAAAAAATGGATTTGGTAAGTGCCTTGGCTTTAACCCACTTGGTGACGTAATCTATATGTCAGAACAAAATATAGGAATTCTACTAAGATGGGGGATTAATTGGTCCAACAAAGACTAAGGCCCATCTCTCAAAATGTTGTATCACTAGTTCAGGTTGTAATGACATTTCATTTGATTAGATAGGTTGGCCCATTTTCTAGTACTTTCCACACCCTTGCACATACTTTCTTGCATCCTGGAATATGGTAGGCCAAAAATTATCTACCTAAAGCACCATATGACCTACTCTCTTATCAACGAAGTGTCCACCACAATGCTCATCGTCACAATATTTTAAGATGTCATGGATCCATCTTTGCCTTACACATCATTTGATTTAATGATCTGGACTAGTATGAAATAACCATCCATCCAAAAATATTGGGCACTTTGTTGAATGATTTTTCGTTTTTTTCCCTAGGAGAATGGTGGCATGGAAGTTTCCTTGCAGTAAGATAATTGGCAATATCTAGATACTGTGATGAGTAAGTGGAAACTACAAAAAGATATTCATATGGGAAAGTTCCTCAACATATATATTATCATCATTGTTAGACATTCTATAAAGGAAGTCAACAACAACACTATCCTTTCCAGGCTTGTCTACAATGGTGATATGAAATTCTCACAATAACAATAACCACCTAGTAACCCTATCGTTGGTAACTCATAAGTTGATTAAAAATCAAATAGCAAAAGGATCATTAAGTACAAAAATATGATATTCTATAATATAATGCCTAAATTTGTTGGTAGCATGCACAACAACAAGAAATTCCTTATCAATTATTGTATAATTAAATTATGCGAGGGCTAAATTCTCGCTGATGTAATAGATGGCATAAGGCTTGCATTCTTCTTGTTATCTCAACACAACCCCAATAGCTGTATAATCAACTGAGTTTTGGGTGGGAGTTAAAGTTGATGTAAAAATAGCAACGGGAGTATCCATATGATGGATAATCATAAAGTTTTTCTAATTTTTTTAAGGGTTTGTTTTAAAGGGTTACAAAATTTATTTTTCTCATATTTTAAGTTTATTATTGAAGGTTAAGTTAAGTTTGAAGATATTGAATTAGATTTTAGGCTTAATTTTTTTTTAAGATAAAATTGAAGAATAGTTTTTATTTGCCATAGTTTCTGAGTTATCATATTTATTTGATAGTAATGACTTTTCGATAATACTCCACTTCATTAGCCCATTTTTACATCAATTCAAATTTAAGATCTATCATACAACGAATTTTGTATCACATCTATACCTTAGTCTTAATGTCATAAAAAAATATTATTAAATGAGAGTTGGTTTGAGTTAGCATAAATGGTAAATTAATATCTTTATATTGAAGTTGGAGTTAGATATACAATTTTTGATTGGTCATCTTTTTTATTAATAAGGATTTTCTTTAAATAAATTATCAATATATAATATTAAATGTGATTCATTACAATATAATGTTAGATGTGTCTCATTACAATATTAAAAGGTATAACTTAATAACATATTAGGGTTTTTTTTGGTGTAAACAGAATATATATTGGAATGAAAGTGGACTTTGTTAGCTTAAGTATTTTTTTCTTTTCTTTTCGAGGAAATATCCAAGTAGATCCACTCGAAGGGATCACATTTCGCTGATTTATTAGTAGAATTGACTCCATGACCTCCCATTAGAGTGGTGCTTTAGTAATGGGAACTCGGCCGATTGAGATAACCCTCGGGGTTTTTTTTTTTATAGAAATATTCGGGCAATCAACCTGAAGGGATCACATCCTGTCGGTTTATTAGTAGAGCCTAACCCCGAGGGTGTCGAGGAGAATTTACCTAGTGACCTCCCATTAGAAATATGCTTTAAGAATGGGAACTCGACCAATTGAGCTAACCCTCGGGGCTCTTTGTTAAATTAAGTTACTTTGAAAAAAAATAATATATAATATATTTTATTTCGTGATATATATATATATATATATAGTGATGAGATAAATGAAGGTATCTAAATTTAAATTTTAGTATATTTAGAAAAAAATTATTGTATCATTATTAGGTTTATATATCGTAATTTATTAAGTTTATAATTATATAGTTATTATTTAGATGAGTATATGTAGTACGACATGACTTGTCATTGCATGCAAAATTTAATATGTATGTATGTTAAGTTTATATATATATATATATATTTGGGAGTACATTATGTAAATCCTATATATTTATGTAGTTTTTATTTTATCTTTATATTTGGTAAGTGTTATTAGTGATAGATTATTAGAGTTATGGTGTATATATTCATTTTAATCCAATTTATGACAAAAGAATCATAATTATTATAAGGAAGTGTATTTTAAGATGATAGAAATATGGTTTTTATTTTACTTTTGACGGTCATTGAAACTATACTTATGTAAACTGAATGATCTTAGTTGTTAAAATTGGTAAAAGTCGTGGGAATTTTTGAAATGGTAATAGTACTCAAAGTAAAGTATGGATTTCAATTTTTTTATGAAGATTTGGCACAAATATTTAGGATCGTGTATGGAATTTTTTTTTTTGATAATGTTTTTATGAATATTTGAATCATGTCTAATTGCTTAAATTTTATTGATACTTTATGGTACTATGTATGAGGTTTTGGTTTCAGTTATTTGTTTATGTCAACATGGAAATGTTGAAGTATAATGTTGTGATGATGTTTCAAAATGTGATGTTAAGTGGTAATTGGAGATAGTTTCGATAAGAGGTTAATGATGTCTACACATGTGGTACATATTTATTTATTTTGTTGTGATAATGATGTATTCTCATGATGGATATGTCATGCCATATATGATATATGGACTATTTTCTATGATGTTATGATTATCACTAATGCAATGGTTTCACGTTGATATGCAGTGATTGACAAGAAATCCATAAATGGGTTGATATGGCTACTGTATTTGATGATCTCATGGGAGACCATATCTACAAAGGAAAACCTGTAACACTATATGGGTTGGGGATAAACTCAATCAATAATATATATGTCAGTGGTTCTTTTGCCTTGTATAGCCCTTGATGGATAGCTCTTAAGGGTCTATGGGACAATCTTGAGGAGGCTTAGTGCCTGATATTGGATTGGGATGCCAAAGTCTAGAAGTGTGTGTAGGAATTTGATGCCTCGGGTTTTTCACTTTAGTGGGTTGTGGAGGGAGTTGGGCCAACCTTTCAATATGCCTAGAGTACTGGGTCAGATGCCTACCTTGGGGTATATGAGGTATGAGCCTTGGGGGCTATGGTATAGATGGATGAGGCTTTTATACTTGGTTCCAAAAGTTGGGAAAAAGTACTTGAGCTTCCTTGATTTCCCTGTTGTTATGATGTAACTTTCGATGCCTGCTGGTATACTAGTTCAACAAAGGGTGTTTGGAAAAAATGGGGTAATAAATAAATAAATAAAATAATAAATAAGTAAATAATTAAACTTAAATTTGGGACAAATTTCATTAAATATGGGAGTATGTAATGCCCCATATTAATAAATAATAATAATAATAACAGCAAAAATAAAAAAAATAATAAATTAAATAATATTAATATATAAATAAGTAAAACAATAAATAATAAAGAAAGATAATAATAGTAAATAAATAAAATGATAAATAATGAATTGAAGTTCCAAATAAATATATCAAAATAAACTATAAAATAATAAGAATAAGTAAAGTTAAGAAAAATTAAAAAGGAATAAAAGAAGCAAGAGTTAAATTAAGAAAAAAAATTGAGTTAAGTAAAAGTTAAGACAAAGAAATAAAAGTTGACATGTTGACACATGGATTGTGTGCATGTAGATTCTTTTATAATCGCCATCCATTTAATGGGCAAAAAGGGAGATGAAAAGCATTCATTAGTTCAAGAGGAGAATGTTGTGAGATAAAGGATTCCATGGAAGTAGTAGTTGATTGGGGGCTTGGGGGTGGCTAGTTGCAGAAAGATTTTGTGTAGTTGTGCCTATGGTTGGGTGGAGAGTCATCCCCATAAGTTTGTTGTGGTCAATGAGATTCAAGTAGCACCACAACTCCATAATCGACAGTAAGACACATCTTTGATCTACATGTAAGTATTCACTGCTCGTGGTTTTTAAAAATTCTATGCTAAATAATTGAATATTTTGTGTCAAATATTAATAGCATTGTTTGATGTTATTAGTTTGTATATTTTAATTCCAAGTCATTAGAAGGGCACAATACCCCATCTAGGTATGTGCAAAAACAAAACCTAGAAAGCCAAATAATTGGTGATCGAGAGCTTGGTGTCCAAACAATATGAAGATTCATTGGCAACCCCAGTCATGCAAATCTTACCTTATTGTCCCAAATCAAGCCTAAAAACGTTAGCCAAGCGTGTGAAGAAACATTTTGGGTTAAGGAGATGGACATAGAATTAGACCAGATAGATAAGAATAACACTTGGGAACTAGTCCCTAGAGAAAATGATAAGAACATCATCGGTACCAAGTGGGTGTTCAAGAATAAGTTGAATGAAGAAGGTCAAGTGGTAAGAAACAAAGACAAGTTGGTATGCAAAGGCTACACTCAATAAAAAGGTATAGACTTTGAAGAAACCTTTTCCCCTGTAGCAAGATTGGGAGCAGTTAGGATGTTTTTGGTGTTTGCTAGTTTTAAGAACTGTAAAGTTTATCAGATGGATATCAATTCAACATTCCTCAATGGTGAATTGGAAGAGGAAGTGTACATTTAACAACTAGAAGGCTTTCAACTTTCAAAAGATGAAAACCATGTTTACAAACTCAGAAAAGGATTATATGGGTTGAAGCAAGCTCTAAGATATTTTTTTTAACGAGATCGGTTACTTGTGTATTATAAAAACTTCAAAAGGCAAGTCCTGTTACATATAGTAGGGGAAGCAGAGAAGGGAGGATCCAAAATGGGTGCGCAGACCCTTGATCCTTGTTGGTGGACTTAAGAAAAACAGTTTGAAAAAGATAACGGCTATATTGCCGTACAAACAAGCCTGCTAAAAAACAAAATTTACAAGACATTAATCAGATTACTGCTGCTGGTTAACAGAATCATCAAGCTGAGGTTCCTTTTTTACGCTGACTTTTGTCGAGGTCTCTGCTTGCATGCTCTGGGTTATTGAACTGATATGAGCAATTGCTTCTTCCATATGGTTGCACTTTTCCTTGAGACCTTCAATCTCCGCTTTCTGCTTCTCCAGTTTTTTCCTTTTTGATTTGCTATCAGCTTGGAATTCCTCCTTGAGTTCGTTGAAGTGCTTAACAAATCTTGCTATCATGAAACAATGAGCTTTGCATAAGGTACAATTACTGTTTGTGATAACGCGCTCCAGAGGATTCACAGCTGGATCACGATCTTCTGGGATCTCGGCCATTTCTGAGACTCGAATGGAGGGAGCTTTAATAGAGATAAGCGAAGAGAATAAACAGGGGGAGCAAAAGGAAGAGGGGAGAAGGGGAAGGGATGAAGGGGAGGGCAGGTAGGGGGCACAGATCGGGGAAAGAACTGAAACGACGCTGAGGGAGGCTGTGAGATGAGAGATGAGCTGCGGAACAGGTGAAATCGGAGTACAGAAGGGAGCTGAAGGAAGATGGCGCTGAAACAAGAAAACAGAGCTGTTAGCAGGAAAAATTAACAGAACGTTAAAATTGCAAAGATTACCCCTGAGATCGATTGAGAGCGGCCTTCCGACTGAGCTGAACGTAATGCGGCCTCTGATACTGTCCAAAGACTGATTAAGGAGGGACGATCCTTTACTCTTATGCAGTTGAGGGATTGAAATTCTGAGATGAGCTGAGAGAGGGGAACTCTGATACTTATAAAGCTGAGTGAGAGGCTGAACCAGCTGTTCTGCCGAGAGATACTCTGGGATTTGGCTGATCTTAAGATCAGGCTTTAAATTTTTTTTGCAGTCGATGAGGATTATGATGCGACGGAGGCCTACCTTCTGCTCGGAGGTGTCACGAGAAAACTGAGAATTCTTGGTCCCGTACCTATTCATGTTGACAACAGAGATATCGTTTGCATTATTCAAGGTGATGAGTGGCTCGGTGTCAGAGAGAATGCGGGCTGGAGGCGGCTTGACAAGCTTAGAATAGCGAGCAGGAGGAATGTTATGATTGCTGGGATGACTGAATTTCAGAGTTTTTGGAGAGTGATGGAACCAGCTACGGGATTGGCTTGTCATAGGTGTAATCATTTTCTCTGGCTTGTCCAGTAGGCCTGTTGGATGCCCTTGTGGCAAATGAGTCAGCTTCTGAGTTGTTGTCCCTTAGTACGTGCTTGAATGTAATGTCCCCCAAATTCCTGATGTTGTCCATAATTCTTGATTTTAGATTATTGAGGGCTGCTTTTTTGAATTCTCCCCCTGAAGCCATAGCTGCAATGACGATAGCTGAGTCTCCCAGGATGATTGGATTCTGAATTCTCATCCATTTCAGAATGGTAGTGCCTAGGAGGAGGCTGTAAGCCTCGGCCATGTTGTTTGACATTTGGCCCAGACCCCATTCGTAGGTTAGAAGAACTTTTCCATGCTGATCCTTTATAATTCCCCCTGCCCCGGCTTTCCCCGGATTATTTTTGGAGGCCCCATCAAAATGTAGAGTGGTTCAATTTTGATCTAGAATCCATTGTCTTATGTCTTCCTTGGTGCCTCTAAGCTTCCAATTATTCCCTCTCTTGTTTGCTTTGGGGTGGATTTGCTTGTGCTTAGCATAACTGAGACAGAATTTGTTGAACCAATCTTTCTCATCTTTGTGCCAACTGGATCGATCTGGGAGGAAGACAGTTTTGGCACTTATTGTATCAGATATGAGCGCCATAGTTTTTGCCAAGATGTGAGCTGGATTTGGCTTATGGTTGTTGAAGATATAGTTGTTCTGGGTGAGCCAGATTTGCCAACAGAGCGTTGCTGGGATGCATTTCCATAGGCGAATGATGGAGTTCTTGGTTTTCTTGGGAAAAGGATAGCATTTCTCCCAATTTTTTTGTAAAGAGGGAAGCTAGTCAAAGGTTTCTCTTATTTTCAAAGGACTGATGAGCTGGGTCCAACAGCTTTGAGTGAAGGGGCAGTCAAAGAAGAGGTGATGACTGCTTTCCTCCTCAGCACGACAAAGGCAACAGATTGAGGGGCCAAGTATCCCTTTTTTCCTGAGATTCTCGGCTGTGAGTATCTTGCCTTTAAGGAGTGTCCAGTTGAAGAATTTGATCTTTGGCAGACACTCTGATTTCCACACTGCTGCATATAGATTCCATTTACCTGTTGTTGTGTTTGTCTGAAGAAGTTTATATCCCTCTTTAACAGTAAAGTTTCCTCCGCTGGGGTCCCAAATGTACCTGTCGTCGGTCACTTTGTTTGTGGGGGCAGAACCTGAGAGAGAGGTTTTGAGATCGGTCCAAAGATCCCTGAGAGCATTTGGGATAAGGAGGCCCTTCCAATCATGCCAACTATTGTGATCCCATATGGAAATGTCAAATAGAGAGGTCAGATTTTTTGCTTCCATCCAGGTTTGCAGGGGTCTGAAGTTCTGAATAAGGTTTCTTGGATTTGCTCCCATGATTCTATCAGACCAAAGATTTATTTCCTTACCATTGCCAGGCACTTTTGAAATGTGGTTTCTGAATTGAGGGAGGACTTTTTTGATGAGCTTCCAAACAGGAGTGCACGGTCTTTCAGTAATTGTTTCGGAGAGGATATTAGAGTTCGGACCATTGAGGTACTTTCTTTTCATAGCTTCCACCCACCAGGAGCCTTTTCCTATAAGCATTCTCTAGATCAGTTTGAAACCCATAGCTCTATTGGAAAGGCTCGTGATTTTAATGGCTAGACCTCTGTTTTCGAAAGGGAGAATAACTTGATCCCATCTGACAAGGCTGAATTTTTTTGAATCTTGCTTCCCTCCCTGCTAGAGGAAGCTTCTCATAATTAGTTCCATATGCTTATGGGTGCTGGCAGGGGCCAAGGTTACTGCATATTGATAGATGGGAAGGGCGGAGAGAATGGCCTTGATGAGGGTAGTTCTTCCAGCCAAATTTAGCTAAGATAACCCCCAGCTTTGAAGGAGTCCTCTCATTTTTTCTATGTGCTTTACCCAAATTTTAGACTTGACTATTTCTTTTGCTAAGGGCAGACCCAGATAAGAAAAGTGGCTCCAGTTTATTTGCACTGGAATGCCCAAAATCAAGGAAATTCTTTGCATGATTTGGAAAGAGGCATTCCAGGTATATATCTTACATTTTTTATTGTTTAGCTTTCCCCCTGAAGCTGCTAGGAAGGCATCCAAAATTTTCTTGAATCTTTTTGCCATCAAACTTGAGGCTCCCCCGATTAGTAAGGTGTCATCCGCAAAAAGTGAATGATTAATTTCTTTAATCCCTCTTTCTATACTAATCCCGATGATCTCCTTTTGCTTGCAAAGTTTTCCTAGATGAATGCTCAAGGTTTCCGCCATTATGATGTATAAAAAAGGAGAGAGAGGGCAGCCTTGCCTCAGTCCCCTAGAGCTTCTGAAGTAGCTGCTCGGACGACCATTGATCAGGGGAGCAGTCCAAGGGTTAGAGATTCACTCCATAATGATACTCATGAATTTGTTGGAGATCCTGAATTTTCTGAGGACTTCTGTCAGGAAGTGATGATCCACCCTGTCAAATGCGTTTGCCATGTCTAATTTGATGATCATACCTCTTTCTTTCCTATTGATGCTGTTGTGGATTGCCTCTTGAATCAAAATGACATTGTCCATGATTTGTCTATGAGGGACAAATCCCCCTTGGTTCTCTGAAATGAGGTAAGGGAGGAGCTTTTTAAGCCTGTTGGCTAGAATTTTAGTGACTATCTTGTAAGAAACATTGCAAAGGGAAATGGGCCTAAACCGATCAAAGGAGAGGGGATTAATATCCTTGGGAATGAGGGCGAGGTGTGAGGATTTAGTATTATCCCCCATCTTGCTATTTTTGAAAACATTTTTTACCATCCTTACATAGTCTTTTTTTATTGTGTCCCAGTGATTTCTGAAGAAGGCGACAGTGAAACCGTCTGGACCCGGGGCCTTGTTCGGTTGCATGCTGAAGGTTGCCAACCTGATTTCCTCCTCTGAAACCTCCTTGTCTAATTTTCTGTTTTGCAAATCTGAAATTTTGCTCTCAATTGGTCTAAGGAAGTCCGTGCTGTCCGAAGACTGGGGGCCTGCTGATATTAAAGATTGGAAATGTCTGAGTGCTGCCTCTTTGATTTCTTCTTGCTCACTGATCTCTTTCCTCTCTGCCACAATTTTGTCGATTTGATTTCCGGCGCGTCTGAGCTTTACATTGTTGTGGAAGAAGGAGGTGTTTTTATCTCTAGCCTTTAGCCATAAACACCTCGATTTCTGCCTTTGTTCTTCTTCCTCCACTCTGGTTTGTCTATAAAGGTCTCTGTACATTTCATTTTCTTGTATTTGGTCCTCCTTTGTGTATTGAATATTCTTTTTTTCTTGGTTCCATTGCTCCAACTGCTTATGAAGATCTGCTTTTTTATTTTATTTTCCATAGCTGCGTTTTCTCTTGCCCACTGCTTTATGGCTGTTCTTAGAGACTTTAGTTTGGTTTCCCAAATGTAATGGGGCGAGCCAATGACTTCCTTAGCCCACTGATCTTGAATAAGGTTGCGGAAGTCTTCTTTAGCGTCCCAGGTTTTATTGTATTTAAAGGGGAGAGGCCCCATATTTCTTCCCTTATCCAGAGTCATGACCACTGGTTTATGGTCTGAGGCCGAGGCTTGAATAATTTTATTTTTGATAGAGGAAAAGCCTGCAACTATTCTTTCATGAACAAGAATTCTGTCTAATCTCTCTTTGATGTTGTGGATGCCGTTTCTTTTATTGCTCCACGTATATTTCCCGTTATAAGGAGGAATGTCAATAAGATTGTGGTTCTGGATTATTGATTCCAGCGAATCTCTTGAAGGGTCCGCGTGGAAGTTCCCACCTAGTTTTTCCTCGACATTTCTTATTAGATTCAGATCTCCTCCCAGTAAAATGTTCCTGTCTTGAGCGGACTGTAAATCTGAGGTTAATGAATCCCAGCAGAGAGCTTTATCCCTGTAGTGATTCGGAGCATAGATGTTATATATAGTGTAAATTTCTTTTGAAATTTTGTTTTTAAGATCTGTTCTTACCCACCAATTGCAAGAGTTTAGATTGATGGGGTCCCATTTGTTCTTATTCCATAGAGTTCCTATACCTCCTGATGCACCTGCTGCACCAATTGCTGTACCTGTAAAGTTTTTGTATCTTTTGATATGCTTTTGGAAATCGTGCTCATAAATTCTGGTCTCCTGGATGAGGAGAAGGTCTGGTTGCTCCTGATTAATTATATTTCGGACTGCATTTGCTTTTAAGGAGGAGCCCAACCCCCTGCAATTCCAAGAGACCACTATCATCATTTACCAATTTTTAAGTGGTTCCTGCTCCTCTCCTTTAGTTTTTCTCCACTTCCTTTTTTTCTGTCTAGATATGTGTCCATTGGTTGCTGGGTTCCGGTGGCCATTTCTTTCGCTACTATTTCATCTCTGATTTCTTTGTTTGAATTCCTGCTTGCTTTTCTCGGAGGGTCAGAGGAGAGGCTAGCTTCTTTCGATTTGTTTCGAGTGAGGATTCGCTCAATGGTTGGGGGGGGAGAGGGTGGGGGTTTCGAGGGGGAGGAGATGACTGCGAGGGCAGTGTCTCGGGGAGAGGGTGGGGGGATATGGGATCTTCAACTGACAGGGATTCAAAAGGGTTAGAGGAAGAGGGGAAGGGAGGGGCTGAACTGGAGGGGGGAGGAGGAGGAGGGGAGGGGATTTCTGGAAGGGGCTTGGAGCTTGGTCCTTGAGAGGGGGTGGATTTTTTCTTTTTAACTTGTTCCCAGGAACCTTAAGAGATTTCTGCATTACCATTAGACTCATTTAATTTTGACTTGCTACATCTATTTGCGAAATGTCCATATTCGTGACATACCTTGCATTTGAAGGGCAGCTGCTCGTAGTCTAGTTGTTGGATGTGTGTCCATTGGTCTACCTTGATCTTGATGGCTTCTGGTAGGCCTTTCCCGATATCGACTTCAACGCATATCCTTGCACACACATGCATATTCTCCTTTGGCTCAGATCTGTCAATGTATTTTCCGACTGCGTTCCCAATAGCCTTTACTGATTCATCTCCCTAGGAGTGGAGCGGCAGATGAGGCAGGCGAACCCAAACCAGGACTGTGTTTGGGATGTCCATTTCCAAGTCGAAGTCTGGAGACCATCTGTTCAGATAGAGGCCTCTTGAGTCCATGAAATAAGGGCCATTTCTAAAGATGAGGTTCCTATCCTCTTTTGGTTCAAATAGAAAGGTGTAGAAGCCCCTTCCACAGAATCTGATAGCTATTTTTCCTTGTATCATCGCATTCCAGTTATGTTCTACCGATTTTGGGACTGATCTGGGTGAGGGCCAGAGGCCAGTGAACTGGCCAACAAGGCCTCTTTCAGCTAAGGCGATTGCTGCCTTCCTCGGGAGGGAAGGAGGAAGAGAAACTTCAGGGATTTCATCCAGTTTCTTGACGAACTTTGTCGCAGATGGACAAATTCTTGTTGATGCATTCTCAGGGATAAGAGATGCAAACAACTTTTCATAGTCTTCCAGATCTAGTGGAGGGGGATCAGACCCAGCCATTGAGGCGGTGAGGAGCCATAGTGCAGGCGTTTCAGTAAAAGAGTCGAGGCAGAAGGGGAGGGCCCTAGCGCTGGGGTCGGGCAGGAGGCCCGAGGGAAGTAGGAAGCCTGTTAGGAGCCCAAAGGGGCGCAGGGATCTAGCAGCAGGCCTGCCAGGTAGTTGATTATTATTGTGTATGTAGATGATATTATATTTGGAGGTGATTCAGAGTAGATGGGACATCAATTTACTGAAGTAATAAAAGAGGAGTTTGAAATTTCCATGCTAGGAGAGTTGTTATTATTTCTTGGGTTAAAAATTACTCAGACATCAAAAGGTATTTTTATCTCCCAATCCAAGTATTTGAAGGAAAAAGTTTGGAATGGATGATTGCAAACTTATTTGTACACCTATGGTGGCTAGTTGTAAATTGAGCAAAGAGGATGGGTCCCCCACTATAAATCAAATGATATACAGGTCCATGGTTGGAATTTTGTTGTACTTAACTACTTCAAGACCTAATATAATGCAAGCGGTAGGGCAAGTTTCCATATTTCAAGAAAATCTTAAGGAAAGCCATGACATTACAATAACAAAGATATTCAAATACCTCTAGGGTACAATGGACTATGGTCTTGTTGTAGTTGCTAGAACACCCTCCAAAATTTTGGCTTACACTAAATTTTGGAGCCTTCCTTGGCCTTGTGCATTGTTGTTGCAAACACTAGAGCTTATTTCATGAGCTTCCTTGTAGTGATTTGTTCCCCTTTGCATGTTGGATTAACTGTAATCTTTTGGCATGTTGAGATGTCATGCAATGTTTACAAGCCTTTTATGATGGTTTCAAAGGTCTGTCTTTGTGCATATGAGTTTTTATAACTATGCAAACATCTTTTACACCCATACACAAAGTCTTAAGCACTGTCGCACAAGTGTCATCACGATTGCCCCAAAGTCTATCTTAAGTGTCACACTTGTCGTATCTTATCATAAAGAAGTCACATAGAGGGAAATGATTCGTTCATGTGTTTGGATGATGTATGTTGTTATGTCATCAAATTATGCTAAGTGTGTAATCATAGTCAAGGTCCATCACAGTTCATCACCTCTCCCACACTTATCCATTTTCAGAAAAACTTTCCGATTGAGAAACTTAGTTTCACCAAACCCCTTCTGAACTGCACACTGTGCAGTCTTCTCCCTCTAAGTTATGAAATTTCTACTTGGAACTATGCAATGTGAAGTTCCTATCTCCCAGGACTGCTGAACTATGTAGTTCTTGTGCCTAAGCCCTAGACTTGACCTCCATAATTGCGCAGTTGTGTCCTCCAACCCGAATTAAACTGCACACTTAACATATTCAAGCATTAAGATCATCCCCTAAGTGCTTGAAATTCGCAGCTGCACAAAATAGCAACCTCCCTTGACTCCCAAAATTGCACAGTTGTCTCTCCTAGTGTCCATTCCCTTAGCCTGATCCCATTGGCTCTGGAAACTACACATTATTATATTTCAAGCCTCCCTAAGATGCACACTACACAGTCACTGAGTCCCTCTTCCAAACTTGTCACTTGTTTCAGGCTTAGTTGGTGGCTCAGAATGCATCATCTTAGACTAGGGGGTCTTCAGATTGATGTCATATTGACATGAGTGAATTGGAGGAACAGGTACCCTATCATTTCATGGAAAGATGATGGAGAAGGAGAAGAAGGAGGGAAGCATGCCTAAAGACTTGCTTATATATGAATTGACAAGTTGATCAATCAAGAGAAAGGGAAGGGACACAAGTTTGTGATTACCATCTAAGACTAAAGATCATTGAAGATTCCAAATCACCAAGACATGCAGAGCTGAAGAGAAATAATCTTCAAGAAGACATCTAATACTTAGCAGCAACAATTACTTGACATTTCCACATCATCAAGAAGTTCATCTCAGTAGTGTCATGTCATGTCACGTCATGAGTGGTCATATGCCACATCATTATTATGGATCATGTATATTGTATTCAAGTGTATTGTATAGTGGAAGTCCAAATGACACACATGTAATGTAAATAGTCATGTAAGTTGAAAAGTTATAGGAATTCAAATAGTGAGGAGGGTAGTCAAAGAGTCACCCTTGGTAATATATACTCCCTCATCGTATGAGCAAGGGACTTTTTAGCTTGACTCCTCTCGCAAGGCATTAGAGAGTTCAACTAGTTCTTTGAGGAGTAGGGAGTGGTTCCAATGCTCCACTACCGTGGCTAGTGATGTACATTGTAAACATGTGTCTTGGACCTTTTACTTAATAACAAAAGCCTTCATGGCCAACACGTTCTTCATGCATGGACTATGAATTTTTGTAAGACTATTCTATGGACGTTTGTATTTTATGTTTGCTTTCACATGTGCTAAGAGAGTTGAACTATTTCGGTTATTTTAGTAATTATCTTATTGAGAATGTGTTGTAATGGTTTTTATTATTGTCCCATCCTTGTGGACTATTCTGTGGGATATTAGACACATCATTCTTTATTTATTGATTGTAACTACTGTCGCATTTGCTGTGGACTATTTCGTTGGGTGTTAGACGAACCCTTCTGGTTCATGTGTGTCTCTTCTTGGGTGGTACTATTACCTCTCACTTAGAGGCTCACTTTTATCCCCCTTCCGCAATAGAAGAACCTTGACACAATTTCAATTGAAAATGCACCAGGAACACCTTCTTAATTTTTTAAGAAACCTTTGCATCCCTCTCTCTTGCTGACTGTTAGAGCCAAGGAAAATATTTAAGAATTCAACAATCAGGCCTTTAAACCAGATGTGACTCCCACACCAAATGATGTGAATTCTAATTGGGACTTGACATCGGGGAGATACCGTGAATGTTGGAAGGTCCAACACCATCAACATTTATGGCACTAGAGGGAGGGAAACCAGTGTTTTATGGTTGATAACCCTACCGACCCCATCATCCCATCTTCTAGTCAAGGCAACAACATTCATTGCACCTCACCTAATCACGCTTCTAAAGTTGGTGACTCTTCTCAGCCCAATCTTGAATGTGAAATCCCATATGTTCAGATTCGGGTCTTCCGCCCTATTGGGATGGGGTCCCCTGGGTCAGTTTTGGGGAAAAAGCCCAAGTTTTGATGTAAAAAGATGTAGAGTCTCTGCAAATAGTGGATGCAGAGCACACAGTTAGTTAGGAATCAAAAAGGGTTTTTACCCTCATTCATGTAACGATGAGTCAATTTTTGAAATCTACCCATGGTCTGCTGACCATGGGATTGTATAAATAGGTGTGTCTTAGAGAGTCTAAGATAGATATATGTTTTGTCTATGGGTACAAACGAAGAAGTCTAGCGCAGAGAAGTAAGTCTTAGAGGGGAAAAAGGCTCTGCAGATGAGTGCGTAGAGGCCTAGAGTAGTGTCCGCAGCTGAGTGTGCGGGCCCCTGCAACTTAGTGCACAAAGAAGTATTGAGTTTGTAAACCTATATTGAAGATCAATAAAGAAGACTGTTGTAGAAATTCATGTGTTTTATCTCTTTACTTCTGTTATGTATGATTGCGGTCTATGATGCGATAAAATGATGTGTTTATAAAATAATGATGTATTGATGAATTTACTTGATCTGTATTATTATTTGAACACAATTAATGTTAAGTGATTACACGAAGATCATAACACTTTCTGTTAAAGTTATCAAACACTTAGGTAGATCTGAGTAAATTTTGATCTAAGGGTAATCTATGGTGCATGTAAGTAGCTAATTTTCCAGTTCATGGTCCGTAAAATCCAGTCATAGACCTTCACATAGGTCTAGAGGCTGATTGAGGGGAGTTACAACGCTAAGCCTTAAGGGCTTAGAAATTTGCGCGAAGGCAGATTAAGGTCATAGAAAGACATCACACTGATTTCTGGATGCGGAAACTTGGTTCCAACATTCCCCCAGACTGCTTCGAGTGAGACTTCAGTCTACGCTACACGGATTAATGCCAAAAGGGCCAGTAGTGTAGGGATTTGTTTGGCGTAACTAACGCTGAACCTGGGTCAGGACCCCCTAAGCCAACAAATGGTTTCGTTGCCAGGATCAGGATCTACATAAAGGGATGTGTGATGTCACATCACTAGAATCTAACCAAGAAGGAAATTGAGAAGTGGTTGGATAAAAAGATCCATGAATTCGCGGTGTAGGAAAACAGGAATCCGTGCCTGACAAAAGAACAGTGGTTGGACATATATTTGTAACAGAAATACACAAAATTTTCTTCTGTACCTTCCTGATTGAACTATATGAGTCGATAGCTAAATTGCTTGACGGCCAAGAAAGGTGGAGGCTTGACGATCCAATAGTGTAGACTCTAGAGCTAGTGTAGAGGTTGGAAGCCTTTGAAGATAATATCGCGTGTGCTGTTTACCATTTCCTTGATCAGGTTATAGGAGGACTTGTTACAAAGTTCGCGGTTGACACTTTAGTCAGTTACAATGAAGCAAAGCGATGCTTCTTCAAGGGACTGCAGGGTAATTATTTGAGGTCCTTGAATACTTGGATTAAGATCCTCTTGTGTGAAAAACGGGTTATTCCATTGCCTTAATGTTTGGATCCACATGAAGTGGATGGAGCTTTAGAAACCAAGAAAAGGCAGGAACTGAATATAGCCTGTTGATTGGACCTCCTTCAAGTGATGATGAAGGAGCAGTGCATGCCTCACCGTGAAGCACTATGCAGTTGATAAGGTAGGGTTTTCTGCGAATACATCATCCATCCATGCCACTTCCACCTTCACCTCCACAACATACACCTTCACCCACACTGCCACCACCACCGCTGCCATTCAACATGTCAAATACCATGAATTTGCCCGTTTTCAAGGGCTTAGGAAGTGGGGATCAATATTAGTTTTGGTTTGTTGCAAAGGCTATGTGGACCGCACAACCGATTAGGGATGTTAATATAAAGAAGGTGTAGTTGGTTACTTCTCTACAGGATCACGTGCTGACATGGTATGTTAAGTACTACATTGATAATCCGTTGGCATCATTAGCAAATAATCAGACCGCTTTGAACAAAGAATTCAGTAAGCCTAAGTCTTCCTCGCAATTAGTAATTAGATTTAAGGAAATCATGACGAGGCCTGGTGAAATTCCCTGGGAGCTAGATCAAATACTGAAGTAAGGGATCCACGAAACCAATATGAATCTCACAGATATTCAGCACTACGATTGGTTTATAGCCGTGCTCCTGCCCCACCTAAGGATTGTTTTATCACAACAAAAGATAGGAACTCAGGCAGAAGCTCTGGAAATCACGATGAGATTGCATTAAACACCTATTCAGGACGTGTCTTTGGGAGTCCAAAAAATTCACTCACAGTTGCAGAACATCTATTTGGAATTGCAGAGGTTGAAAAAAGAAAAGGAGGCTAGGACAAAGGTGCACGAATAAGTCTGGTGCCTCAAGTGTGAGAGCTAGGGGCATGATAAGGATAATTGCCCCATCTTCGCGAACTATATTATGGGGGGGGGGCAATGCCCTTGAGGCATGAAGCTCCAACATGACCAAGCATGGGGCTCGTGCTATGGTGCGCTATTTTTCAGGTGGCCAGAAAACATGTCACAGATAATTATCATTTGCTGCAAAAATTTGTGCAGACACCACAACAATTGTTTTGCGATTTCTGCAAATTGGTGGGCCATGATGAGCGCCATTGTCGTAGCTATGAACTAATGATGGAGAGGACACCTACGTATCAAATGCAAGCAAAAACCCGGCCTCTAGATTAGGGTGCTTAGGGAGAACTTGGAGGATATCATGAGCGCGAACGAGGCTAGGGAGGAGGAGGACCTAGTAGAGGTCGTGGACAAGTCATTTTCTATAATTGTAGAACACCAGGGCACTACACACGGGAGTGTACGAGTCAGACATGCCCGTCATGTCAATACTGCACTTAATTTGACCATACAATAGAAGAATGCCCTGTGTTGATAGCCAAGATGCATGAGAAGAAGGTACAACCTTAGCATCCTACCCAGAACCTGCAGATGATGAGGGCCAAACCCTGTGAGGAAGATCCAAATGTAAATATCGTGCTGCGAAGTGGAATAATGATTGGTGATGATAAATAAAAACAACCTGAAGAAAGTGGGTGGGTCCGCAAGGCCCCAGAAAAGGAGGTCGGGTTTGATCTAGAGCGCATGAAGGCAATGTCTGTGGAGGCGAAGAAAATCTTAGTTGAGGCCTCTACCTCAAGAAGTCAGGATAAACTGCCAGAAATCGGCGCGCCTACAGAGGTTGACCCCTCCATGTTTACCACCTTCTTGGAGACTTGTATGAAACTACTACGTGATAGCAAGGCTATGAAAGGGCTACAAGAATTGATAAATAGCATTGGGAGGGAAAATAATCTTGAGGGACACCACGTAGTCAGAAAGATTGAAAAACATAAGACAAGGATAGGGCGTAAGATGAGCCTCACTACACAAATAGGAGACTATGAGATGGACTAGGTTATTCTAGATTTAGGATATGACATGAACGTTTTGCCTAAACAAACATGGGAAAGGATGGGGAGACCTACGTTGCAGTGGTCTCCTATTCATCTCAGGATGGCGAATGAGTAGAAGATTATCCCTATGGGACGATTACATGGAGTGACCGTAGATATAGAAGGTGTGAGTGCGCTCGCTGATTTTGAAGTAATAGAGATTGTTGATGACAACAATCCATACCTCGCACTCCTTGGAATTGACTGGGCTATTGATATGAATGGGGTAATTAATTTGAAGAAGTGGACAATGTCATTCAAAAGGAAATCACTCCGTGTTGTAGTACCATTGGACCCTATAGAAGGACTGCGCTATATTGAACCGGTCCGCAACTATGAGGAAAGTGATGACGATTTGGATCAAATCTACAAAATTACAACGTGAGACCAAGATTGGGTAAATCCGACAGCTGACAGACATATTGCATGGGACCGCGAAAGCTCTTGTACCTCAGACTTAGATGAAGAATTGGAGCATTGACAGAATAGGTTGCATGAAGTATCTATGTTGTTTTGCAATATGATGACTAAATCACTGCATTGTGTGTCATTGGAGGTAAGAAATTTACCTTATTACGATGGTTTAATTGATGTAGATAAATTTTTGTATGCTTTTGAAAGAGAAGTCCTGGAGGATCATCGTTTTCAGGCTTTGGATTTGGTACTGCGCTCTACACCCGCTCGATGGTGGGTGCACACAAGGAAAACTTTGATATATGGCATGATTACAGGAGTATGATGATGATGCAATTTGGTCATCCTAAAGTGTGGTTAACTAAGAAATATGATGGGAGGAATGATCCACGTGATCATATAACAAAGCGAACTAGAACAGAGCCACAACTAGAGTGGGTGCACTTATTCTATCACACTCTGGATGTAATCCCTATGAATTGATACCTGGAAACGGAGCTCTGCCACAACACCTTAGAGTGGGATATATTAAGGGAAGTATTTTTGATGACCTTCAGTTTTGAAGATGGATTCAAAAGCATTGATGAGGCACTGCAGGAGGTTAAGGCAATGATCTTCAGAATTCCGTAGGATCCTTTGGAATTGGTTCAATCGGATTGGAGCACCCAGCTGTGCCATGTGCTGGAATGTTATAATGTGACTGCTGAAGGGGAGGATGAGGATCCAAGGAATATTAATATCCCAGAAATAGAAGGCCACCGCGAGGTTGAAGGTCCGCAGATAGAGAACCCGGATATCACTGCACAGTTAAAAACTAGGCAAGTAAACATTGGTATTGAAGCAGAACTGAAATTTTTGAAGATCAGAGATTATTGGGATGATGGCACAGTGGATAAAGTTGCTGAGTTACTCTGTGAGTACCAGGATATTTTTCCTACAAAATTTTTGGACTTGAAAGGCATCATAGGTGATTTGGGTGTGATGAAAATAACTTTGAAATCGGACGTGAAGCCCGTTAAGCAGAGGCCATATCGCCTTAATCCCAAATATAAGGAAAAGGTCCGCTTGGATTTGGATAAGATGCTTGAAGCAGGCATTATCAAATGAGTGGAGGAATCTCATTGGGTGAACCCAATGGTAGTTCAGGAAAAGAAGTAGAAGGGAGAGATAAGGATTTGCGTAGATCTAAGAAAGCTTAATGATGCCTACGTCCATGATCCTTTCCTGACACCATTTACTGATGAGGTATTGGATAATGTTGGAGGACAGGAGGCATATTCATTCATTGATGGGTTTTCTAGATACCATCAGATTAAGATCGCGCCAGAAGACAGGAGTAAAACAACCTTCGCGACAGAATGGGGGTGTTTTCAGTACACAGTGATGCCATTCAGACTCAAGAATGCGCTGGCAATATTCTCTCGCGTAGTCATTGTGGCATTCAAAGACTTTATTCACAAATTCTTGGAGATATATTTTGATGACTGGATAGTGTTTGGGTTAATAAAGTGCCATGTAACTAGTTTACACTTAATGTTGGATACGTGCCAAAGATATCATATCACGCTGAACTTGAAGAAATGCTTATTCTTTGTCCCCTTTCGAATTTTGCTGGGTCATGTGGTGTGCAATTAAGGAATAATGGTGGATCCTGCCAAGGTCGCGATAATCGTCAATTTGGAGGCCCCAAGGAGTGTTAAATAGCTGCACGCAACGCTGGGCCATACTGGGTATTATCAAAAGTTAATTAAGCCTTATGCCCATATTACCGCGCTTATGGAGAAGCTACTGAAGAAGGATGATACATTCTATTGGGATGAAGAATGTCAGAGTAGTTTGGATGTATTGAAAGAAAAGATGGTCACCGTGCCAATCTTGGTCTTCCCAGATTGAAAGAGGGAATTCCATGTGCACGTTGATGCCTCATGCATTGCGTTGGGAGCAATACTGACCCAGGCTGGCGAAGGTGAGATGGATCATATTATAGCTTTTGCGAGTCGAAAGTTGTCGAAAGTTGAGAAGAACTACTCAACGACAGAGCGTGAGGGATTGGCTATGGTATATGCGCTCCAAAAATCCGGACACTATCTGTTGGGCAGAAATTTCAAGATGTACATAGACCACTCTGCCCTGAAGTACCTACTCAATAAGCTTGTGTTGGGGGGGAAGATTAGCAGATGGCTACTACTTGTTACACTAAAAAATGTCACCATGACTATTTACAGTTAGGATGACTCTATCAACAGTCATGCTACCCTCTTAGGCAAGTCTTATGCCTCTGCTCTCCATGTCAAACTCCAAAAAAGAGAGAAAGTCTTTCTAAATGTATTTATCTCTGGGGACGCAGGTTCTCTCAACCTTGCCTGCGGGGACGCACCCAATGTTCACAAAAGCTGCGTCTTTGGACGCTCTGTATGTAAAGGTGCAGGTGCGTCCCCCTGAAAAGGTTAAAATGCGCAAGTTTCATCTTTAAAAAGTCACTTGTGGTCATTTGTAGAGCATTCTAGAAGGTTGTTCGACGTGTATTGAGCGCCTCCAGATGGTTCATGCACTCCTACCAAAGAGGAACTTATCCCATCAATAGGGGAGCTATCCCATCCAAAGAGGGGATTATCCCATTGATGGTGGACCTGATTAACTTCCTCTTGAGCACTATAAATACATGCATTGGGCCAGAAGGATAAAAGGTTGAAAGCTATACATTTCTAAGGGTAAATGCTGTAGGAATTAGGACTCCCATTTAGAAGCTTGTGAGGAGAGATTGCCATGTTTGCTTGTTCTATTTGGAAGTGGGTGAGCTTTGTCAAAGTAAAGGAGAACTCTTGATGGACCCTGGGAGGGACTTGCACAACACCAAGGCTCAGGTTGTATTTGTTCCTTTTGTTACCTATTAATGCAAATGAGTCCATTCTTCTCAATAACTTGTTATTTATGAGTTGTTTCATGTACTCCTTGGTCTATGTGTTAAATATGTTTTATTCTATGAGATTATCAAGTGCTATTTAATCGTTTGATTGTTAGTGTATGCAGGTTTCAAAGTGAAGGAGGAGCTCATCCGGATCAGCGGAGCTGGACTGCTACAACAGCGTTGGATTACAGGTAGGATCTAAACACTTGATTTCCCGTATAGTAAATGCATGTTTAGAGAAGGATTGCTCTTGTTTGTCACTAGAGAGTCTTAGGCTCCTAGGGAGGTTGGTTGTGTCCGCACAATCGACTCTTTCCGCCTGACAAATTGGCGACTCCACTGGGGACTCCATTGATGTGAAAAGTCTTTTCCTTTGTGTGAACTTTGCTCTGAGAAAATTGGTTTATTTTTCTGGTTTTGGCTCTGTGACTTTGTCTTTGGGTGGGTTAGCTTAGGATTAGATTCATTTTGGTTTTTCTTGAGTTTTTTAGTAGGACGCACCCTCTGAGTGTTGCACAGTGCGTCCCTGGACGCACTGTTGCTGTGTGCACAGAGCGGGCCCGCACCTGTTCTAACGGGTCACCTGCGTCCCCTGCTAAAATTTGAGAAAATTCCATTTTTTGCATTTTTACTCTTAGATTTTGTTTTTTCTTAGTTTTTACTGCCCAGATTCATTAGTCCCTTGTCAAAGATCTTCACCTGAACTTGTTTCGATAGCATTGAGTGTTTTAGTGGATTTCATCGAAGTGTAAGCCCTAGGGTTTGATTTTTGAGTAGGTCTTGTAGTGACTTTGGCGGTAGAAGTTGTCAAGCCTTAGATCTCTCTGGTTTTGTCAGCGTTCTAAGAAGTCAGACCTATCATAAAGTCTACCTGTGAGAGCAACTTACCATTGAGTTGTCTCTTTGGGCAAATTTCGAAGTGCTTGTTGATTGAGTCTTGAATTCCATTTTACAAAAAGAACAAAAAGATTTGAGTTTTGTTTTGACTAGTCTTTTGATTCTGCATTAGCTGGTCCTTGATTTGATTTTGGTCAAGTAAAACAACCTAGAATCATCTTTGTGAGCTTTTGCCTTGTTAGGATTGCTTAAAGTAACTTCCCTTTTGATTTGCTTGTGAGTCCAGTTTTCATAGATTTTATAGCTTTTGAGATTGTTTTTTGTTAAGATAGGTTTATATGCTTAATTAAAAAGAGAAAATACAAAAACATCTCCTTTGAAAAGTTTTGTTTCAAGTAGCTTTGAAAAGTTTTGAAAGAAAAAGAGTTTTTTCGTGCACGTAAGGAGTGGTCATGTTTGTATGCTTGAAAAGATAAAGAGAATTGTTTCTTTGATTGTCTTTTCTAAGGAAGTGGTTTTCTATAAAATTTGCATCTCTCAACTCTCTTAGTTAAGAATTTCATTGAAAAAGGAAAGTAGCGTAAATCATCTTAGGTGCATTTTCGTAGTGGTTTGAGTCGAGTCTACACACCATTGGTTTCACTTCCGCTACCTTTTGTCTTTAAGAAAAACCATAAAATTAACGCTTAAAGTAAAATCGACGTAGTAACTTTTATTTACCAGGGCTTTGAAACACCAATTTAGATCAGGCTAGTGTCTTGGAGTAGGTGAGTAATTAACTCTCCAAGACAACAAAACCAAACAAGTAGCTTATCTTGTGATAGAATAAATCCAATTGTCTCACTTGTACTCTGGGAAAGCTCCTCTTAAAGGAGAAGCACGAGCTCGTGTCCGAACCAGTGAGGGGATCAATCCCCCCTCGTTGGGAACGATGCCAGACACGCACGTATTACAAACGGTAAACCTCGGATTAACCATTATCGAGGAGCCAGGGGTCACTTGTCGGTAAACCTTGGATTATTGTCAAGGAGCCGGCAAGGGGATTGAGCTTGCTACTCTGCCCTTGCGTGCTGTCGGAGTTTAGACTGTTCCCCCAGGTGCATTTGTTGCGGTTGGTAACCTTAGTGACCATTATCTTTGGGATTCTACCGAGGTGACGGTGGAGGGAAGGTCCCACTGTACCTGGAGCAGATGTCGGCTAGACTCACTTGGATTTTCTGGGGGGTTCACTTCACTCGAGACGGTTAAAGTGGAGGAACTTGGTCCAGTCTATTCATTAAGCAGGTTGCCGGGGTAACTGTTCCACCCGCCACTTCTGTACTGAATCCAGCGATGTTGGGCTTCATCACCAACTAGCGCTTTCGGTCTGGAAGGCTACTGTTTGTGCTTGGTTTGACGCCCTAGATTCTTTAGGCGTGTGATTCAAATTTGTTTGGTTCTTTAGAGACTTTAGGTGGTTTGATTTGAAATTTTATTTTGTTTTTGTGTGTAGTAGTTAAAAGTTTTTAGCTGTGGCGGAATTACCGAGACAGTCCCGTAGACTTCGGGGCCAGTCTCCTGAAGTTGTTTCTGTGGCCGAATTGTTGAGAAGATCCCGTAGGCTTAGGGGATCACCTCCTCGAGACGACCCAGGTAATATAGAAGGCTTAAAGGTCCTTGTAACTCCTCCTAGTGGCAGTGGAGTAGGTTCACCTGAAGAAGGAGAATCTTCCTTGGTAGTCCATTCAGATTACCAAGGCTTAGAGACAGGTTATAATCCCGAAGCTGTTACAGTTTCTAAGCTTGTTGGTAGTTTTTCGTCTACTAGTGATACAGGCGAAGAACCAGAAATATCTGAACCTGTTACTCCGACTTCTAGTGTTCCTAATTCACCGAGAATAGAAAGAATTATCACCGAAAATCTTCCTACTGGTCTGATTGCTATCGAAGAACTTGCTCTAGAAGAAGAAATAGGCGTCTCTAACCTTGAAGATCAACTTACTATTGATCTAAGGGAGCGTGAATCTATCTTTTACAGTCCTCTTAGAAGTACTACTTGGTACCTTTCGTTAACTAATTATTTAGACAACTTTGGGCTAGGTTTATCTACACCTCGTACTCCTTTTCCACCTGGAGGTATTCACACTCCTGTAAATATGGCTGGTCCGTCGTCCGTGTTTAATCAAAGTCCTGAATCTTTCTTACATGGCGGTCCTTCTGTTCCCACTGGGTATCAATCTCTTTCTGGTACCTTTGCGGGGGCATCTCCTCAACCCGTTGATCATGGGTTATTAGTTGGAAATAGTGGTAATATACCATTGGGTGTAGGAGACATTTACATGATGTCAGGTTCAGTTCTCATTTCCCAACCTCAAGGTGGCCAATTACCGCCTGGGGGGCAACCTCAAGGTACATCATTTGTGTCTGGGGGGCAACCTCAAGGTCAGTACGCGCCTATGGGGCAATACATACCTCAAGGTCAACCCCAGCCTCAATATGTACCCCAGGGTCAACCTCAGTATCAATATCAACCTCAAGGATGGCAACCTCAAGGATGGCAACCCCAAGGGTATCAACCCCAAGGGTATCAACCTCAAGGGTACCAACCTCAAGGTCAAGGTCAACCCCAGTATCCGTATTTACCTCAAGGTTATCAACCTCAAGGTCAATACTCAGGTCAAGGTTATCAACCACCTCAAGGTCAATCATATGGTCAAGGTATGGGAACTACACCTTACAATTATCAATCCTATCCTCAATCCGGCTATGGATCTCAGTATCCTCAACCTGTTACGGGTCAATACCCTGGAATGTTAGTGTGGGATCCGTCACAGGGTCAACAGGTGTTGCAGCCAAGTATACAGTTGGTACCTCAAGCTGGACAACCCGTGTTTCTGGTCCACCCCAGCAACCGCAACCTGTCCAGTCAAATGTTCAAACTTCTGTAACTTCGGTAGTTACTCAGCCGCCAATTGCACCTAGTACTCCATCTCAAACGGCTGCTACAACTACCGCTACATCTGCCGCACTTACTTCTGGAGTATCGACAGCTCCGGTTTCTACTGTCTCTGTAACCACTCCTCAGACATCTTTACCGTTGTCTGGATCTACGATTCAAACCACGGTCCAGATGCCTACAGGTCAGCCTGGTATAAGTACGGTTGTCACTACTCAACCTCAATTTGTTCACCAACCGTACCAGGGACAGTACCAACCTGGGCAAGCTGTCCAGCAACCGGTTTACCAGTATCAACCGTATCCTGGGTACACTTATCAACAACCTCAACAACCCCAGTACGGTCCGGTTAATCCTGGTTTTCCAGGAGGATATAATATCCCAAATGCAACTCCTGTTCCTAGTTATCCTGGATATCCTCCTCCTGGGGTCGGTATTGTGACCCAGAGTTTTAGAGATCCTAACCGGCAGTTACCGTTTATCGCAACTTTGGATTTACCAGACTTGACGCGCCTAACGAACGATCCAATTCAATATCTTCCGTTCTGGCCGCCAATGCCAAATAAGTTGCCCAGCGATATACCCAAGTTCGAAGGTAAGTCTGGAGAGGATCCGTCCAATCACATGATGACTTACCACCTCTGGTGTGCTTCAAATTCTATCTCGGATGATTCGATCCGCTTACGTCTTTTCCAGCGTACACTCATTGGTCTCACGGCCAAGTGGTACATTGAGTTACCACGGGCCTCTTTTTACAATTTTAGCCAGTTAGCTACCTCGTTCTTAACTCACTTTCAGTTGCCGGTCAGATACGATAACGACATGGAGTTATTAACTTCACTAAAACAATAAATGTCCACGTATATTTCTGATCACATTCATGAGTGGAGACGTCGAAGAAGGCTAGTGAAAGTTTTTATCCCAGACCAAATCTTAGCTGAATGGTTTGTTAAATCATTATTACCGAAGATTACTGAAGATGTAGCTAAGGCCGGAGTAGTTACTGAGGAGCAAGTCATTGCTCAGGCGCAATACCTTGACTTAGTTTACACTCAGTCAGGTACGTTACACGAGAAGATTCCGGATCTTCCAAAGTCGAATCAAATCGCTGCTGCTCCTTCGGGATCTCATGCCGCTGATGGTATGATTGGTATCGTGAATACAAAGAGCAAGAAGAAGTCTTCCAAGGCTTCAACTACTCCTATTATCACTTTGCCTGATTCCCTGACAGGAGAGTCTTCTCCTGAACTTACCGCCGATATTCACGCTGTAGAGTCATCTACGGCCAAATCAAAAAACGGCGGAAAGAAGAAAGGAAAGAAGAAGGCTAAAGCAGACAAGGCTCCGAAGGAGAAAACAGAAAAGCTGGAAACCAATGACGAAAAGCGCAAACCTCGATATCCTTGTCTTATCTGTGAAGAGGATCATTTTACAAGAGATTGCCCTCATGGGGCCGAGGTTGCGAAAATAGTCAAAGGTTCTCCCACTCCTGTTGTGTTAAAAAATCCATTTCCGGAGCAGGAGAATAAGATGATAGGTTCTTCCTCGAATGCCAGTGAAGAACCCATTTTGATGATGTCTCATGTGAGGATTGCGACTCGATCGCAAGATTATGGTAGTAAGAATCCTGTTGATGGTAAGGAAGCAGAATCTTCTCACTCTAACCCATCAACCTCAGCTCCTGGTTCCGATCCACTACAGATCGAGAAACCTAACCCGGACTTAGTAATTAAACCGCCCGCCAAGGGTGTACTTCGAAGGTCTGCTTTCAATCCACATGCGAGAGCAGCCCAGGATTACAACATTGTTGAGGACTTAGCTGTTTCACCCTCAGCAATGTCGGCGTTAGAAGTGCTGCAATCATGCCCAGCACAACGAAAATTGCTTTTGTCGGCTATAGGAGCTGTTGATGTTCAGGACCCAAATCTAATAATCTTCGATCTAGAAAATAGTACACCGCGTCTCCCCCATCAAATGGCTTTCCAAATTCCAGTGATAGTAAAAAACAGGCCTATTCATAGGACTGTGATTGATGAGGGAGCTTCTACGTGTATTATGTCGATTCAATGTTGGAGATCCCTTGGTTCTCCTTCGTTGAACCAATCCCCCACCATCCTTAAGGCCTTTGATGGCCGTGGGTTCCGTCCGTTTGGTATTCTACAGGAATTGCCTATAGGGGTAGAAGGTAAAACCGTTAGTCTGGATGTGGAAGTGGTTGATGCCCCTCTAGACTACAACCTTCTTTTGGGTCGAAGTTGGTCATATGCTATGACGGCGGTCGTTTCATCGGTCTTCAGAGTAATTAAATTTCCACATAACGGTAAGATCGTGACTATTGATCAGCTGACATACTTTTCATCCGACCCAGCCTCTTCAGAGAGTATCCAGCATGTCGGTAAGACGACAATCCCTTATAGGGACGTTGGTGTAGGTTTAGTTAAGGATTCCGGTTTACTGGGAACTTTTCCTCTCCCTCCACTCAGCGTAGAACCTTCATTTGCAACAATTCATATGATTACATCAGAAAACATTATTTATGATGATCCTTGGATTGTCCCATCTGACTCTGAGATAGACTCATTCGGTGATGCTATGCCTTTGAGTCCATATGAAATTGCTTATGAAGCTGTCATGTCTTTTACCGACTCTCATTCAACCGAGATCGACCAAATGAATGTGGTCAGTGAAGAATCACTTTTCACCTCAACCTTAGAACGGATAGCGTTTCCCGAAGTCGTGTCATCTGACGAACAACTTCGCGAAATCCTAAGTGTAGACGATCTACCATGGGAGGATCTCCATCACAGATCTTCGTTTTTACCTAAGGATGATGCATTTGAAAATGATTTTTCATCTATCTTTACCGCTGAATATGTCAAAGACGCTCAGGATCCAACGAAACATTCTGATTCAGAGTTGAATTTAGGGAATATTTCTCGCACTATTCCCATTGATATTTCAGTGAAGCTCGGAATTGAGGAGAACATTCATATAGGTGCCGCATGTACAGAAGATGAAATCCAAACTTACAAGGCCCTATTCCAAGAATTCCGCGATGTGTTTGCCTGGTCTTACGAGGAAATGCCAGGAATCGATCCTGCCATTGTTGTTCATGAAATAAAGACCTACCCGGATGCTAAACCCGTCCGGCAACGGTTGCGTCAGATTCACCCTCGAAAAGCGGCTGCGATTAAAGCAGAAGTCGAAAAGCTGTTGAAAGCAGGTTTCATTTATCCGATCCCGTTAACGGATTGGGTATCGAATATTGTTCCGGTCAACAAGAAACAAGGAACAATAAGAATCTGTATCGACTATAGGGATATCAATCGAGCTTGTCCAAAAGACAACTATCCTACGCCTTATATCGATCAAATTATTGATGATTGTGCCGGAAGTGAAATGTTTTCCTTCATGGATGGTTTTTCGGGCTATAATCAAATCAATATTCTACCTGCCGACCAACCAAAAACGGCATTCATTTGTCCATGGGGGACATTTGCTTATTGCAAATTACCTTTTGGGCTTAAGAATGCCGGGGCCACTTTTCAACGGGCGATGTCTTACGCATTTCATGACATCAAGCACATTGTGCAACCGTATCTCGATGATTTGCCTGCTCATTCATTACATCGAGCTGATCACCTTGTCCACTTACGCGCAATCTTTATGAGGTGTAGGCATTATCGAATTCGGTTGAATCCCCACAAATGTGTTTTTCTGTATAGAAACAGGTCGGTTGCTGGGATTTGTTGTTTCAAAAAACGGCATTCGCGTTGATCCCTCGAAAGTCGAAGCTATCATCAAATTGCCTCCTCCTTCGAGTTTGCGCCAACTCCAAAGTTTGCAAGGGAAAGCGAACTTTTTACGCCGATTCATCCCAAACTACGCCGAGGTCACTAAAGGTTTTACACGGTTGTTGAAACAGAACGCTCAATTCTTTTGGGACGAGATTGCCCAACAATCTTTTGATGCACTTAAACACGCGTTGACCCATGCACCGTTGTTGCATCCTCCCAACTACAACCAGGACTACTTCTTATACCTCGCAGCTTCGCATTCCACCATTGGAATGGTGTTAGTTCAAGAAGATGAATTCGGAGCGGAACATGTGATATATTATCTCAGTAGGACCTTAAATCCCACTGAGCTAAAATATTCGCATGTGGAGAAATTGGCCCTGGCAGCCGTTCAAGCTGTCCAGCGTTTTCGTCACTACATTCTTCTCCGTAAAACTACAGTTATTTCGGATTGCAACCCTATGATTTACATTTTGACAAAACAACTGCTAGGGGGCAAGTACTCTAAATGGATCGTTATCCTGCAAGAGTTCGACTTGGAGTTCGAGAAGTCCAAGTCTAAGAAATCCTTAGTTTTTGCGGAATTGATGTGTGATTTCCCGCGTGCTGACACAGAGACTGTGGCAGAGGAGTCCATTGCGGACGAATCTTTGTTTCTTATCAGTACTTTAGATCCGTGGTACGGGGATATAATCATCTATCTCCAAACCCAAACCTTTCGGCCTGAAGCTTCAAAGGCGGAACGTCGAAAAATTCGGTTTCAATCCCAGCAATACAAAATTATTGGAGATACACTTTATCGCCGGGGGGCAGACTTAGTTTTTCGACGTTGTTTAACTCACGAAGAGGCTGAGAGGGTTTTGAATGATTGTCACTCTGGAGCATGTGGCGGTCATATGTCTGGGTATGCCACAGCTCAGAAGGTGTTGCGCGCTGGTTACTTCTGGCCATCTATGTTTAAAGATTGTATCATTGCAGTCCGGAAGTGCCACAACTGCCAAGTGTTTGATCGAAAGATGCGCGCACCACCTGCTCCTCTCCACCCTATAATTGCCGTTGGTCCATTCGCCAAATGGGGTATCGACTTTATTACTTGTAACCCTCACTCGGCCGGGGGGCATGCGTATATCATCCTCGCGGTTGATTATTTCACTAAATGGGCCGAGGCGATGCCTACATTCGACGCAAGCGGCAAAACAACTGCAGTTTTCGTATTCAATCATATTATAACTAGGTTTGGTGTCCCACAAGCAATCATTACTGACCATGGGAGCCATTTTCGAAACATCATGATGACTGAGCTTACAAGCCAGCTTGGTTTGCGCCACGATAGCTCTACTCCTTATTATCCGCAAGCCAACGGTTTGGTTGAGTCTATCAACAAAGTTCTGGTTATCATGATCCGACGAACCATTGGTATTCATCGGTCGAATTGGCACAACATGTTATTTTCAGCGCTATGGGCATACCGAACCTCAGTGAAAACTTCAACAGGGTTCACTCCTTTCCAGCTAGTTTATGGCTTGGAAGCTGTGTTACCCATTGAATGCGAAATCCCATCACTTCAAATGGCTGTCGAATTACTCCAGCTACTTCCGAAGAGGAGAAACGTTTATTGTACTTAGCTAAATTAGATGAGACTCGACGTGACGCTGCATTGGCAATCGAGACTCACGCGAAGCGAATGAAAGCTCAGTATGATAGAAATGTGACCCCTCGAAGTTTTTCGGAGGGAGACCTAGTGCTATTATATGATCAAGCTAACGATAAGCTAGGTGCTGGAAAATTCGTTCCTATGTGGCATGGACCCTATATTGTAAAGCGAAAGCTAGCAAAAGGGGCTTATGAGCTGGTAGATTTTGATGGGGACTCTTTGGGTAAACCCAGAAATGGACTTTACCTAAAGAGGTATTATGCTTAAATGGTGGGTATGGAGAAATTTTTAGTTAGGTTAGGTTTTCTTTCTAGCTAGTATGTTTGTTAGTTAGTCAGTGTGCTTAGCTTAGCGAGTGTGTTTTTCGTCGTTATTCTGGCTTATCTTGGTTTTACTCTTGATATTGCAGATGTCGACGCCTCTCCAAACATACATTGGATTTGCTGATGGTGCTTGTCGTAGTACACGGAATATCTCTTCCGCAGCTTGGGTTATCTATTCACCCTCTGACGAGTTAGTTTCTATGCATGGGGTAAGCCTCGGTCAAACAACGAACAACATTGCAGAATACAGTGCAGTGGTTGAATTATTATCCGAATCTATTTCATTTGGAATTCGACGTTTGATAGTGAGGTTAGATTCTGAACTTGTTGTATTACAGCTTAATAGAGTTTATGCCATTAGAAATCCTGTGTTATTAAGGTTGTTTTTGAGAGTGCGTCTCTTGGAACGTGAATTTGATTACATTGAATATCAGCATATTCCAAGGTCTTTAAATACATTAGCAGATGCAATTGCTTCTCGAGTGTTGGACAGACATTTACGATAATCATGCAAGTAAATTTAAAAACATTTCATCACATATGTTAAACAAGATAAGCCGGTAATAGTGATATATATAGATAGGAGTGTGTCAAAAAATATACATCGTCTTCGATCATAGGTTGAAAAACACCTTATGATCGGCAAAAATGATAAAGTACAAAAAGTCAAAAATGTCACATGTGTCTACAAAGTGACTAGCCAATCACTGGTGGTGCTCCCTATACGACACCACTGCACGGGCTACCTTACGCAAAAATCTCCTAAACGGTCCAGGGACTGCGACTACATAGCGCTGAAGCCTGATAGGAATATCATCCATAGTAGTCTCAGGCATATCCGCCGTCAGACGCTCTAGATCATGCTCCAACTCAGCTAGTACCTCTGCAGCCGCGTCCTGTGGGGCCGGTACCGGTGCAACTGGATGTCTCCTCTCAAAAGGCCGGAGGTTGGCTGGGCGCTGTGGACCAACATCTGCATTTTGAAAATTTTTACTGTCAGTTTTGAGACGATATATATAAAAAACAAAAAAAAATACATAATTTAAAAACTTGTGAAAAATAAAGTACCTCTGTCGTCCCATTGTTCTCCCTGTGGAAGAACCATGTCCGGATCACCTCGAAAATCTACTCCGGCATACGGAAAGTCCTGGATCGAAAAAACCTGGTCCTCTAACCAGTGAAAATAACTATCAGAGAATCGAACAACCGCCGCGCCCTCGTCAGGATGCCGGGCCATCACCGCAACCCATCGTACCAGCTTTGGCTCCCGAGGACCCAAGATATCAACAGTGAGTTGCTGAGGGATCAGCATCGGAACTCTCTCTAAGGCAAAGCTCACGACTAAAGGCCCATATCCAAAAGTTTTCAGTCGTCCGTTCTTTGCCTTAGTCAGTTGGCTTTTCATATTAGCCGACACAGCATCACACCAGTTGAAAATGGTGCCTTGGTAACAGTCAATCGCCATCCGCATTTGGGACCCGGAAGCAATATGTAAAGCGGCTGCGCCGCAAATTCTGGTAATCGTGAAAGCTATAACTTTGAGTTCACGCAGAGAGATGTGTTTGATTTCCACGCCTTTCGCATGGTGTGCATTGGGTGTGCACCAATCTTCCCGGAGACTAACAAGGGATTGGCCACCCGGCCTAGTCCCGGCTAGATTGAGTTGCTCGCCTCTATTGGGCAAGCCAGTGAGAAAGTATACATCAGAGGGCTCTATCTCGAGCTGGTGCCCTCCTATGTAAAAGCATTGCTCTTGAACGTTCCATCTCTCAACCAGCCATTCTAAGAATCTCACCTGAGCCCTCATGCCAGGTATGGCCCAGTATTTATATAGCCCGCATGCTTTTAGGGCATCAATGGAAGGTTGATGTTCAATTGCAGCTAAATCAACGTCCTCGTGCTCTCTTTCTCTCCAATCCAACATGGTGAGTGCCCTACACACCAAGAAACAATGATTAGAATTAATTTGGGGAAATTTGAATGGTTGTTTGTGAGGATTGGGGTTTCAAATTCTGCATTCCACGGAGGACGCACCCCGCGTTTAGAACACAGGGCGTCCGGACGCAGCTGGCCTGAAGGTGGGCTGCGTCCCCCGACCATTTTGCTGTATAGGAAAAAGTCGGGGGACGCAGGTCACCCGAAGGGCACCTGCGTCCACCGTAGAGCACATTTTGAAACCTAAACCCCCCCAAAAAACAAAACTAAAACCTAAAATACAATTTTAATCGGATGAAATTGAAGAGTAGGATGTTGTAAAATACCTGGAAGAGACGGCGTTCGATTCTGACGGTCGTATTTTCCGCAGCGACCACGGGAAGTTTCTTGCCAAAAGCCCTTTTTTCAACCTCAAAAGTAAAATGGTAAAAATGACATGGTAAAAAGTCTTTTAATAGGTTTTTTGGATGAATTTGTTCATTTTTCACCATGGAAGGATGTTTTTCGATGTATTTTTGCCTATCTTAAACATGTATGAGTAATGTGTTGTTTTTGTGCAGGACAAAGGGACTTAGAGGGAAAATTGTCATTTTTCACAAACCAAAATATCAGAGTCATCTTTTAAGCCCTTTTCTGACTCCAAAAAAATGAAAAGATTGCCGATCGTTTCTTTTACACTCGTTAAAACAGAATTAAAAGACGGTCCCCTTATAGCTCTTTTCTGACCGTAGAATCAGGAAAAGATTGCCGAGTTTTTGTCGTTTCAAACTCGATACGGAAATAAAACGACGTGTCCTTGATCGCTTTTTACTTTTCAGGTCAGTGACACTAATTATGAAAGTACTCCTTGGTCGCAAGATCAAGCGGTTCCCCCAGGTATTATTTTATACTTTTTCGGGCTTGAGGGACACAAATCTACGAAAAAGTTCAACTTGGAGTCTTCTTAAGTTTTTTAGACTCTCTAAAATTGAAAAACGCCGAGTTTCTGCTATACTGGGCTCGTTAAACATTTCACAGTAAAGGACCTATTCAATTACAAACAGGAACGAACCACTCCTTCCTAGGGTTCGAATCAAAACTAGGTTGGACGCATCCGAGGGATGAGCTTATAATCAAGCATATGTTATCCTCCTCAAGCTTGTTAAAAATAAAGAGGTACTTGCCAGAAATTGTGGGGGAAAAGAGAGAAGAATGAGCCTATTTGTTACCTTTTGTCTCAGAAGAAACTTTATTACCACTCTTGAACACGACACTTTTCATTCACCTGGGTTGGGAAATCCTTTACCTCACAGTTGATCAAACCACTTTGAAAGTCTTCAGCCGGGTTCCGGGGATTAACTTTGAGTTATTCAGCACCAAGCCATCTGTCGTGTCATTATGTGTTCAAGAGGTCTGCAAGCAAAAATTTCATCTGCAAAATACTTGTCATCCATTTGACCATCCTTGAGTCAGTCCTTACAGCAACATTTCTTCAACTTGAACAATGATTTCGTGTTGCAGGCTTGCCTGCAACAGGTCGCTTTCTATCGACATCAGCACATTATCTAGAGAGATGACTTAGAAATCGTCAGTACCTTGAAGTCTGCATGCATCAATGGCAGGTTTCTCGCCTTTGACGTCAGTTTACATCATTGACTTTCGATCAAAGGATTCCGTGAAATGTTCGACATCAACTCATTCATTCACATCTCATGGATTGTACTGGGTACTTTCAGAACCATTGACATTACTGGTGGTCTCTCTCATGCTTGTTAACAGTTTTCATCATCGACTGGTAATCAAGTGGTTTCTACCATGTTCGACATCAACTCATTTATTCGCATGGCTAGAATTGTACCAATTTGAGAAGTAGAAATGAAGACCCTGGATCTAGTTTCCACCATCCAGGCTGCGAGGAGTTTTGTATTCATTATCTAAGTAGACTAATCATAAACAGATGGCTGCGCCCATACTGTGTCTACAAAAGTCTATGATTATGATGTACTGCAAGATCATTCCTGTATCAGAGTAGTTAGTCTGTTAGTTAAAGTTTTAATCTGAGTATGGGGATGCCTACCTCAGTGATGATATAATCTTATACATGTATTTTGTGTTGAAAATTGCAGGTTCTGACCAGGCTCTCCATGAGATAATCCTTGAAATGATAAAGCGCTTCACCCTTCCTAGATAATACAAAACCCTAATCTATTTCAGGCTTCGCACTTTAGGGGGCAATCTGTTACACTAAAAAATGTCACCATGACTATTTACAGTTAGGATGACTCTATCAACAGTCATGCTACCCTCTTAGGAAAGTCTTATGCCTCTGCTCTCCATGTCAAACTCCAAAAAAGAGAGAAATTCTTTCTAAATGTATTTATCTCTGGGGACGCAGGTTCTCTCAACCTTACCTGCGGGGACGCACCCAATGTTCACAAAAGCTGCGTCTTTGGACGCTCTGTATGTAAAGGTGCAGGTGCGTCCCCCTGAAAAGGTTAAAATGCGCAAGTTTCATCTTTAAAAAGTCACTTGTGGTCATTTCTAGAGCATTCTAGAAGGTTGTTCGACGTGTATTGAGTGCCTCCAGATGGTTCATGCACTCCTACCAAAGAGGAACTTATCCCATCAATAGGGGAGCTATCCCATCCAAAGAGGGGATTATCCCATTGATGGTGGACCTGATTAACTTCCTCTTGAGCACTATAAATATAGGCATTGGGCTAGAAGGATAAAAGGTTGAAAGCTATACATTTCTAAGGGTAAATGCTGCAGGAATTAGGACTCCCATTTAGAAGCTTGTGAGGAGAGATTGCCATCTTTGCTTGTTCTATTTGGAAGTGGGTGAGCTTTGTCAAAGTAAAGGAGAACTCTTGATGGACCCTGGGAGGGACTTGCACAACACCAAGGCTCAGGTTGTATTTGTTCCTTTTGTTACCTATTAATGCAAATGAGTCCATTCTTCTCAATAACTTGTTATTTATGAGTTGTTTCATGTACTCCTTGGTCTATGTGTTAAATATGTTTTATTCTATGAGATTATCAAGTGCTATTTAATCGTTTGATTGTTAGTGTATGCAGGTTTCAAAGTGAAGGAGGAGCTCATCCGGATCAGCGGAGCTGGACTGCTACAACAACGTTGGATTACAGGTAGGATGTAAACACTTGATTTCCCGTATAGTAAATGCATGTTTAGAGAAGGATTGCTCTTGTTTGTCACTAGAGAGTCTTAGGCTCCTAGGGAGGTTGGTTGTGTCCGCACAATCGACTCTTTCCGCCTGACACTACTGTTTCAAGAATATGAATTTGAGGTAATTGTGAAGCCAGGAAGGTTGAATGTAGGACCTGACCATTTGTCATGAATTGAAATGGGGGAGGAGCCTACTAATTTGGAGGAAGGGCTGCCTGACGCGCAACTCTTCGTGGTGAATGTACCGCACAACCAATTTTCAGATATTATCCACTTTTTGACCATAGGGATGGTCCCAGAAGGCTACATTAGTCAGCAAAAGAAAGAGTTGTTAGTACATGCGCTAATTTCTCGGTAATTGTAGGACATTTATACAAGATAGGTTCATACGAGATACTCCGACGATATGTGCCCAATTTCGAAAGAAACAACATCCTTGCGAAGGCTCATGGAGGGGCTGCGGGAGGGAATTATGCAGGAAAGGAAACAATGTAGAAGATTCTGCGCGCCGAGTTGTGGTGGCCTACATTACATAAGGATACAAAGCATATTGTAGGGTGTGTGATGCATGTCAAAGAACAGGCAGGCCATCACGAAGTACATAAGGAACGTGAAAAAGCATGGCATGATCGACACATCAAGCTGCGTACATTCAAGGTAAATGACTTGGTTTTATTATATGATAGTAAGTTTGATAAGTTTCCAAGAAAGTTTTAGATGCACTGGTTGGGGCCATATGTCATTAAATAAATCATAGATGGGGATGCAGTTCAGCTTGCAAAGCTGAATGGAGAACCTTTTCTGGGAATGGTGAATGGAAGTCAGTTGAAGCCATATGCAGGAGATCCAACTCAATGACTACATGACAATAGGATAGTCTTAGTGCTTAAGGTAGCTGCAAGGGAGCGCGGAACTATAAACTACACTGCTCGATTTTGGGGACTACGTGACAAGGGGGCTACGCAAAACAGGGTAATTTCACAGTAGAAAAAGACACGTGAAGGGATCTACGCTATGGAGGGAGAAATCGCACAATACAACTAGAAAATGACTATTAAAGTCACTGTTCATGATTTGACAGCTAGGAGATAGTTAAGAGGAGAGGGTGGGCGGCATTTAAGACTGAAATATTTGGAGATCTGCCGCCAAATCAACATTAATGGACAAGTTTTGGGGGGAATGGTCGGATTTGAATTCAAATTCCCCTGTAAATTACGTGTGTCAGTCTAGCAGAGAACACTTTTCTCCCTTAGAGTTCTTGAGTTGTGTTGTCCATCATTTATGAATTGTAAGTTTTTCAAAGATTTGATCGCAAGCTCTGTGTTTGATAATCTACCCAAGGAAACCTGACAATTCATTTAAAACGATGTTAGGACCAGGTGAGACTGCAAGCATTAGAGGAACCGTTGCCTCTAAAGGAGCAGCTCCAGAAGTTATGAGCATGGAGGTTTTGGCTCCTGTGCCCACAGTGCTAAGGTCACCTTGGTTGAAGCCTACATTAGTGCGTGAGACCCACAAGCTGAAGAAAGACAAGCAGAAAAGGCCAATGCAAGTACGCAAGTCACCTAGAAAGCACTCTGCTACCTAGACGTAGAAGAAGGACAAGCAACTTGAGAAGGTTGTCGATTTGGAGGCCGAAGAGGGTACTGAAGATATAGATGCTGAGGAAACGAAGCCCATCTCCAAGTTTCTAGAGTATATCCCTCCGTGTAAAGGGAAGGTGAAGGTCACTAAGGACCCAGACGCGGAGAAATTCGTCATTCATACGCCCCTACTGCCGAAAAAGATAACCTTTGAAGGTCCGCACCTGGCGTGGGATCCCCATTTAAAGATGGAGGATTGGGACTTGGATGACCATGAGAGGTTCCCCCACCTCACAACGAAGAATTACATGAAGTGAATATATTACAAAGAATCTTATGTCATTGTGTTGGAGATAGTTTAGTGGATGCGCGGAGTAGAGCAGTCTGGGTTATTGAACCTACTGTGGGTGCCCCACTACCACCACTCTAACATAAATACCACTTGTATACAACAAATACTGACTCTGGTGCATGATGGGTGCTTATGGCTTAGCGCACCTATCCCCATCACGAACATGCTTGTCCAGAGGATCATGCTCCTGCCACATGAAGGCTTGAATCCAGCCAAGGAGTTTGGTTGAAAGGCAAGCGAGTTGGACTTGGCAGAGAAGATGAAGGTGAAATTTGAGCTTCTCAAGAAGCCGCACGGGTACTCCATAACATCCATTGAAAACCTTGTGGTAAAAATTTCCACCCAAATACTAGCCGGCAAGGTCATGAGGAAGTGCCATGCGAACGAGGTTCTGTTGCCCGTTATCTCGTTAGCTGCATAATGCAGAAAGGGTGTGAAATTTAACTGGTCATGCTATTTATGTAGCGAGTTCCTTGTGAATTATCATGAGGCTCAAGATGAGAGCAAGACCTTCCACTACGCGTGGTTGCTGCTATCCATTGTGTTGGTTGCTTGGGAGCTACCGGAGGACAGTCATTTTCCTCCATTGGAGGCAGGTTTGCCAGAGGCTGCATAGTTTGCCTCCCTTTGGGCCACAAATGACCCCGTGCGGGTCACATAGATGAAGATTTTGGGTTTTGATGGAAGCGGGCATTTGCATGGATATCAACCAGCACCCACGGTTGTCCCCAACCATGTATGAACAATTGCCAAAGTATGTGGAATTCAAGGCAGACTTCCACCGCATTTATATCTGGGCGCGGAAGGATCCAGAGCAGAAGTGGTTTGATCTACCATATCTCACCACGAATGATGCGATTCAGGAAGTCATTAAGCATTGGCCAGCAGACTAACTCTCTCTTTCTGACTTGGCCATAGGTACAAGAAAAGGTGTGGGGAGTTTAGCAGAGAAAAAGAGGATGGATGCAGCGAAGAAAGTAGCACAAATGTTGGTTGCACAGTGAAAGAAGGAGGCCGAGGAGAAGGCCTGATTGGAAAAGGAGTGTGCTACAAAACAATAGGCTAAACAGGAACAGTGTGACTCTAAGCGAAGTGGTAAATCCCCTTCACCCAAAACTGAAGACGAAGAGAAGTTAGCGTAAGGAAGTAGAGGCGATAAGGGACAGAGCACTCCATTCCGGGTAAAGAGGTACAAAGAACAATAGAAGGAGGGGTCTCGGAAGAAGACAAAGGTGAAAAAGTCACCACTGGATCCCATTACGCTGATGGAGGGTGATCTCGATGAGATCAGGGACAAAGTGTGCGACACTATAGTCAAACTGTTGCAATAGTTTGAGCAACAACACTTGCAGTCCGTAGGTAATATTCAGAAGGATCTGCACGAATTGCAGATCCAAACCAGTAGAATTTAGGTGGGCAAAAGACAAGTCAGCACCGTACAGACGAGCTTGGCATCCGGGACAAGTCAGGCTACAAAGATGGTCAGGATAGTGGATCTCACGAAAGTCGCGCTACCAGAAGGGTGTGATAGCAGAATATCTTCACGTGCTACAGACAAGTTTGATAGTGGAATTGAGAGTGCGGGAGCAACGCGCTCTCAATTTAATCAATGAGTACAGGGTGAACAATGAAAAAATATTCACTAAGAAGATGGAGGCCTTGAAGGAGAGGGATACAGTCTAGGCGCAGAGCGCCCAAATGGCGGTTGCGATTGCAGAGGGATGCAGGACAATGTCGAAATTGCACATACCTGAGGAGGCACCATTCGAGGAAAAGATTCAGAAGCTAGCTATGGGTGTCTACGAGTCGAAGGCAGAGATGGAAAAAGTTTAATTTGAACTCAACATGAAAATAACAGAACTGGAGCTTAAGTCACAACCTTCAACCCGCTTGAAGTCAGGGAGCAGCGCGAAGCTACTGTCAAGGAAGGGATAGCTACTGTGGATGCCGCGGTCGTTAACTGCACAACTTTATTTGAACAGGCCATGGAAGTGGTGACGAACCTGTAGGAGGATCCCACCATGTAGATATTTAAGACAAAGATCCAACAACAATACAACGAGGTTAGGGCGATGACGCGCTCCATTACTGTAGTGCAGTACCTCGCCAAGTTGCAGGAGGCAAAGAAGCTCCTTGCACAGGTGGAAGAAACGTAGAAAAAAGAGGTAGTGCTTAAGGCATGGTTGGGTCCTTGGTTGGACGAAGCCTACCAAGTCTCAATGACCATCCAGGAAAAACTAATGAACTTGCAGCTCACACAATAGAAGATCAAGCGAGCCGGCGAAGGACCAGCTACAGAGCAACTGGTCAAATAGGTGAAGGAGGCAGCCACGTAGAGCGCGGTTGAAGTAACAATTGTGTAGGTGGAGCTAGGGGATATTTGCAACAAGATCACTGCGCCAACCAAGTGACTCGAGGGCGAGTCACGACCTTTGTGTTGGAGGCCTATTGGGATGTGGTCCCTTGGGTAAGTTTTGGGGAAAAAGCCCAAGTTTTGATGTAAAAAGATGTAAAGTCTCCGCAAATTGTGGATGTGGAGCACGCAATTAGTTAGGAATCAAAAAGGGTTTTTACCCTCGTTCATGTAAATATGAGATGGTTTTTTAAATCTACCCATGATTAGGTGTGCCTTAGAGAGTCTAAGATAGATCTATGTTTTGTCTATGGGTACGAATGAAGAAGTCTAGCGCAGAGAAGTAAGCCTTAGAGGGGAAAAAGGCTCTGCAGCTGAGTGCGCAAAGGCCTAAAGTAGTGTCTGAAGATAAGTGCACAGACCCTTGCAGCTGAATGCGTAGAGGCCTAGAGTAGTGTCTGAAGCTGAGTGCGCAGACCCTTGCAATTGAGTGTGTAGGGAGGTATTGAGTCTGTAAACCTATACTAAAGATCAATAAAGAAGATTGTTGCAGAAATTCCTGTGTTTTATCTCTTTACTTATGTTATGTATGATTGTGATATATGCTGTGATAAAATGATGTATTTATAAAATAATGATGTATTGATGCACGAATTTACTTGATTTGTCTTATTATTTGAACACAATTAATGTTAAGTAATTACACGAAGATCATAACACTTTCTGTTAAAGTTATTGAACACTTAGGTAGATCTGAGTAAATACTGATCTAAGGGTAATCTATGGTGCGTGTAAGTAGCTAATTTTCCTGTTCAGGGTTCGAAAAATCTAGTCGTGGACCTTCGTGGAGGTCTAGAGGTTGATTGAGGGGAGTTATACTGCTAAGCCTTAAGGGCTTATAAATATGCGCGAAGGCAGATCAAGGTCATAGAAAGACATCACACTGATCTCAGGATGCAAAAACTTGGTTCCAGCATCCCCCCATACTGCTTCGGGCGAGACTTCAGTCCGCACTATGCGGATTGATGCCAAAAGGGCCAATAGTGTAGGGATTTGTTTGGCACAACTAACTCTGAACCTAGATCAGGACCCCCTAAGCCAACATGCCCTATAACCTGTCAATTTGCAAAAACTGTTGGATTGATCTCGGGAGTAATTAGTCTTCCATATTATCCTAACAAGAACAAGACCAAACTAAAAGGGATAGTAGTTTCTACTCTTTAAGACATGGTTCTTGCCACTATTAAAGAATTAGAAGACTATGTGGAAAGGTAAGAAGAGCCTCCACTCTTTCATGGTGGTGACAAAGATGACATCTACTCTCAGACACAACTTTCTGCGGGTCACGAGGAGAAGAGGAAGAGGAAGAAGAGCCATCAAATTCTAATAAATAAGAGGAGGACAAGGAATAAGAATATATGGCATATGAAAATGTGGATTGTATGACTTAGAGCCCACTTTCACTTCCCAATGTTCTACACAAGATGACACAACATTCGGGGAAGCTCTTAATGAAGTATGAACCTGATAAAAGAGTGAAGGTTGAAGATCATCTGGATAAATTTTACCTACATATTCAAACAATTGAGATATTTTACGATTATGTTTCATGTATAATTTTTCCATGTACCTTAGATGGTAGAGAAGTTGTATGGCATCACAACCTTCCTCCGAACTCCATGCAGAATTGGAGGGGGTTTAGGAAGATCTTCCTTGAAAAATTTTCTAATGATAAGACCCTTGCCATGTTATTGAAAGAGATGAGTAATATTAAGATGGAGAAAAAGGAGGAAGTGAAGGATTTCAATAAGAGGTTCAATCGCATCTTGAACAAATTTCCAGAAAACATGAAACCTCATGAATCCATCACAATAGATTACTACACTTCTGCCTTGCCAAAAATCATTGTGTAGTTTATGAAGCGAACTGTGAAACAAAAACTAACAAAAATTTATGAAGAGGCTATCATTGTTGAGAAGGAATTGCACTCAATCAGAGTCATTTCATATGATGAACCAAAAAAATACTCCAAAGACATAGGTAAGAGGTCTTAGGCCTCTGTGAGTAGGGCCAAAAAGAAAGAACCATCTGACCTTGAAATCTTGACCTGTCTTGTCAAGACTCTATCTAATGAGATGGAAGATCTCAAACATAGGTCAAGCGAGACCACCGTGAGTAGCAAACCTCCCAGATTTAGCTTGTTTATAAGGACTACCACTTATGGCAATAGCAATAACCAACCGACAAAATCTACACAGAGCTCCAATGTTGTATTGAATATTGAAAAATTGGGCACAAATCAATACTATTTGTATCATCAAGAACATCATTCAAAGAAAATGTGTCTGCAGTGGAATCAGGCCATGGTCATGCTTGCTACACATCTTATTAATGCAGTTATGGCTAAGGTTTGGATTGAGCTTGGAAAAGAAAAGGAAGAAGATGCTGCAACCGATGAAACTCCAAGTGTCGGGCATGTAGTAAACATGTTCAAATTTATACTCACATCCCAAAAGAATACTGCTGATAAGCAGCCTCTATGTGACGGTCTAGCCTAGAAGAAGACCAACTGGTATAACCTGAGAAGCCAAGGTCCAACCACTACAGTCGAGTTTCCAATGCAAAAATTTAAACAAAATATGTTAAGGAAAATCATCCCACCTGTCAAATCAACGGAGAACACTCAGAGCAAGTCTAGTACAACAGCCTTAATGAAAAGTGCTTCCGCAAGAAGTAAGGAAAAAACCATCACTCTGGAAGCTAAAAACCAAGTTACATCCCCATAAACTTTGACCATTCTTCCCGCTGTGAACTACAACATAGTTGATGACATGAAAAATTTTCGTGTGAACATTTCATTGTTTGAGTTAACAAATATCACGAGCCAATGGGGCATCCTCTTATAGGCACTTTGGTAGACCAGCACAGGTAATGATACCTCTTTAGATAAGGGATCTAGTAAGTCTTCTGGTTCTCTTGAATCTATACTTAATGCTTTAACAATGGATGTAAATACTCTCTACCCACCTTTCTTGTTAACTTTCAAAATATTTAATTTCAATGCACACAATTCCTTGCTTGATTCTGGTGCATCGGTGAATGTAATGCCATTATCTATTGCTAAGAAAATGAACATAAAATGGGAAAAAATAGATGCACAAATTATTCAGTTAGAAATAACTCATGTCCATGCGATTGGTGAACTCACGGATGTCATCATCTGTTTATCATCCGATGGACGGGTTCACCAATGTATCAACATAGTGATTGTGGACATTCTGGAAGCATAGAAAGTGTTGTTGAGCAGAGACTGGTCTAGCAAGCTACAAGGGTACTTTGCCATGGACCGGTCACATCTATGGATTCTGTATAAGGGAAGAAATAATGAGATCCAAGTGGAATTAGAAAGATATATGAAACACATGATCACTCCTGTTAGTGCCTAGATTTACCTCAGGCTGAGGAAGGTAGGATCCAGAGCCAACATCAAACCATGCTTAACTTGGTAGCTAGCCCTACCAGGTCGCGAGAGGGCTCTCTCCGGGTCAATCTCAGCAAATTATAATCGATGAGGGCTTGATATGACTGATAGACATACTGATCTTAGGCTAGGTATATGTGTGAGAGAGTTTGATTGAATGAAATGATGTTTTTGCTGGCTCAAATGGGAAAGCAGATTTTGGGTGCAAGGAATGAGGCTCAACTTTGCAGAGATCTTAATGGGGAAAGGTAGGCAATTGAATTTGGCACTTAAAATTGAATGAGATGGAAGGATTAGATAGGTTAGGAGCTGAAAAGGGCAAGGAAAGTCATGGATCCTCTCCAAACAGCTGAAAACATCAAGAAACTAAAGAAAACCTCAAGTAGAGCACTGCAATTTCAATGGATTCTACTTACACTCTTGTTTGTTTAGTTAAGAAGAAACAAGATAGAGAATGACATACATAACACATAAGGAAATTCACAATTATAAAAGAAATCACTGTACCAAGACAAATTGCCACATGGATCCCAAATAGTGCTGCAAATCCTGGTCTCAATTCCTTAGCCAAAATGTTGATATGAGTGTACAATGAAGCTCAAGGCTTTCTCAAAAGTCCAACCATGCTAATGACTGAAAAACAACATAATATAGACAATCATATCTCATACTAGCCTATAGGGTCGAGCTCACATGTTTAGGAGCTGTTTCAACTAATTCTAAACTGAGAACTAGAAATTAGGCAATAGAACAACATGCCTCTAGAAACAAGGGAACTGATTCATTCAGTTTCAAACAACTTTTAAACTGATGAATCTACCTCTACAAGTGAAAATTTGACATATTTACATCATGATCCATCAATGTACATTAAATTACATCACAAATTTTCCATTAGGAAAGTGAAAAAGTCAAACTGGCCAAAGCTGGGTGAAAAACAAAGCAATACTTGGTCACACTGGCAATTTTTCCTCTATGCGCCGCACCTGATTCTCTATCCATAGCGCCTGTTTGGACCCACTTTTGGAGGCCTTTCCGATGTCCAAATTAGCTCCAAGTGTGATTTTTGGAAAGGTCTACCTATCTACTTTCCAACCCAAGTGGAATTTTTCAATTTGGCCTCCATTTTCCCCTCCAAAAGTCATTTCTCCCAACACTGCTTCCTATGTGTGAAAATAGAGGCAGTGAGGTCATTTTTTGAGTGTTTTTGACCTTTTTGAGGGCTCAAAACCTGTCCAAATTTCTTGGCCATTGGTAGGAAAACACATTTTTTCATGCCAAATCCAAAAATGCTGAGTTTTTGTGCTTTGCAGGCTCCTAGCAAAAGCGAGCACCACGTGGCGTGCCGCATAGGGCAGAAAATTTTGTTTTTTGTGCCAAAAATTTCAAAAATGCAAAAAGTGCCCCAATTTTTTTGAAATTTGGGCTGAGTATTCTCCATTAAACATTGTTTTGGGCCAAGGAAGCCTCAACCAATATCTTTAGTCCTTCATGCTCTTTTTGCCTCCTTGATGCTCTCTTCAACTTTGCCTTTAAACTCCTGATTCTAGCTTGGCACACCATGTTCCTCGACAAGTAATGATATGCCAGGTTTCTAAGCACGTTATTCTCATTGATGGCCTTTTCTAGCTTCCTCTCCAAGTGGATATTGGCTCTTTCAAGACATGAATCCCGATTAGCATTAACCTCCTGCTCAAGAGAAGTGAACTCCACCCTCCTCCTTTGGGCAGCTTGGCGATTCTCCCGAATGTTTTGCAACTCCATAATCACTTGCTGGTCTTCAAGTTGCTTATTCCTTTGCTCCAGGTACTGTATTTTCCATTGGGCTCTATCCAAGTTGATGGACAAGGCATCAATGTCCGCCTGCTGCTCTTGAATGATTTCCTTGAGATTTGTGCTTTGCGGGCCCATATCAGTATCATCACCCTCAATGAGAATGAAATCAGTCTCATGCTCACCTGATGGTCCTTCCTCCTGTAGTGGCCTCTTGCCTTTGTCCTGAACCTGTTGTGATGATGATGGAAGCAAGGCCCCTTCCACCCCGGGTGGAGATAACACTTGCTTAGCTGCTGCAAACAACCGTCTAGTGCCCTTCTGATAGGTGATAAACACCGACATGCTAGCGGTCTGTGTCTCATGACCCTCATGCTGATAAGAAGGTCCACCTGTCTCATGCAAAGCCTCTGAAGGTCCCTGAGGAGCTCTGAAAAACTCATGAGAGATGAAGTCCTCCCAAGTGATGCCCTATAAGCCAAGCTGATGAATGACCACAATTTTAATGAGAGCAAAATGGTAAATACTGTTGAACTGCTGCTGAGGAGTCTTGTGCTACACTAGAGTGGTCATCTTCTCTATGTTTCAGCACATGAAGTAAGGGATGTTCATCATCCTTACCTTGGTAAAATGCATCAACAGCCTAATATGATAAGCATATAAATGTGAAAACCGGCCCTCACAGTTGAAATACCTCATGATCAATTTCATCAAAGGAGCATAAGCATCTTTGGGGTACCAAAAAGGAAATAATCTGCTGAGTTGTCTCAAATAGCCAGGTTTGATGTATGGTTCATAATGCTGCCGGTCAATTTGCTGCCTCTTGTTCCATTTCTCTCCAATGTTAGGAATACCGGTTGCTAGTGAAATGGATTTTGGTGTTAATGTGAAAGTGACACCAACAAGAGTGGCTTGACCATCATGTAAATGCAGCACAAACAAACAAGCCAACTCATGATGAAACTGAATGCCAACAACCTTCTCACAAAATTTATAGCAGGACTGATGTTGGAAACAAGAGATGGTAAGAGGACAGGCCTATAATTCAGCAAGAGTGGTTGGTTCTTCTCTAATATGTTTGCCACCTCTATGAGGCCTCTTGGGTGCATGTACCTCTGTAGGTGAGTCACTATGGGTCTCCTCTTCATAATCATATGAAGGATCAGATGCCATCTCTATTAGTGATTGAACTGTCTTGCTGAGAAACAGGTGAGCTGTGATGTGTTTTGACTTTTTCCACCAAGGGAAACAATGATATGAGGGACTGTGGAGGGAGAAAATAGTGAGGGATTTAGGGACTGTTGGGGTAGGGTTTAATTAGGGAAATAGGGAATTAGGGAATGATTTAGGGGTTTTTGTTATAGGATTAGGGTTTAGGAGTTTGTGTTTGAGATTTTGGGAAATGGGAATTGGGATATGGGATTAGTGAATTTAGGGGTATGTGAATGTAGGGAATAGGAAAATCAAGGGAAAAATGGAGTAAGGGAGTGTGAGGTGGGGGGAATAACTTGGCAGCCAAACAGTTAATACACAACCCTAGCACTGTTTTCCTTGCTAGGGTTTAATTTTAATTTTTATTTATTTTTTTATATCCAACACCATAAGACAACCACCATCAAACAAGCACTGACCTTGGATGAAAAGCAATGATGGAAGGCCAACTTACTTGTAAAAGTGATGATCCATGAGTTTCGGGCGATTTGGAGCAAGTTTTTGGAGTTTTTGGGCTTGCCGGCTGTATGCGCCGTGCATCAAACCCAACGCGCCACACCGGTCATGTGCACCGCGCCCGTGTTAATTTTCACTGGAGGTTGTGATTCTATGCGCTGCGCCCTTTATGTGCGCTGTGCCACCAGCCCAGTGCACCGCGCCCTCTATGTGCACCGCGCCACCAGCCCAGTGCACCGCGCCTCTGTTTTTTGCCCAATTTTCACCAATTCCTCTCACTTGCTCACCAACACGACTTTGCCTTGCTTCCACTTTGGCTTGGAGTGCAAATGAACTTTTCAAATTGAAGGAATGACTTATAAACAAGGAGCTTTTAAATTTTTGGCTCATAAAACCCATTTTTACAATGTTTTGAAAATGACTTTGTTTTTGACTTTGTTTTGAGCTTTTTTCACTTTATTAGAACTTGTGATGGACTGAATGACCTGTACTTTGTTTTTGTTGTAGGTGATTGGAGCTACTGGAGCTAGGGAAAGAGACCAGGGTTACAGGTGGGGTGATTTACATATGAAGAAAATAAAATTACATAAATTTGTACCATAAAAGCAAAAATACTTTGTTTTTCCTCAAAATAGAGTTTTGAGGAAAGACACATCTCTGGATACGTGATGATGAAATTTATTGATGCTGGAACCTCCTCATGTGTCTGATGGTTGTTATTGGACACTTTGAAACACCTTTTTATGAAATCCTAATGAAACCCTAGACCTAAATGGCAATGAAACCCTAAAACAAAACCTTTGCAATCTTTAAGACAAAAGATGATTGTATATGCTTTGTAATGAACAAACATGAGCCAGCAGGTAGATAACCTAAGGGAAACTATAAGAAAGCCACTACCATCAGATGATCCATGCGCCTAATGGAATGCAGCTGACTGAGCGAGACACCTAATATGCAATGCAACAAGAGGATTTGATCTCTGACGGAGGGATGAAGATACTGACACTAACAACTCCCTTGGATAGATAAAATGAACCGATGGATTTTGGTGAACTACTTTTCAAAAATTGCTTTTTGGAAACTCAACTAGGGTGTTATCTTACGCAACCATCCCAAGTCCCACCAGATACATAGTTGGAGCTCCTTCCCAGTCCAACTGGTGATACTTTGTACAATTAGTAGTAGTAGTAGTAGTACTTGTGTAGTTCCCAGTCCCTATACATATGATATGTGGACTTTGTACTTCGATGGTTCCAAAATGCGGGAGGGCTCTGGAGTTGGTTGTGTTTTAATAGACATGTTGTAGAGAAAGCATTTGATCTCTAGCTACTTGAAATTTGAGTGCACGAACAACACTAAAAAGTATGAAGCACTCATCTTGGGTTTGCAAAGAGCCATTGACCTCAATGTTTCCGTTCTGAAAGTGGTAGGTGACTCGGAAATTATGGTGTGATAGGTACGAAATACCATATATTGTTTTTCACCTCATATTAGAAGTTATTAACAAGAGGTATGGTGTATGATTTCACATTTCCAAGCTTTCAATATTATTTATGTTCCAAGAATGTGTAACGCAGCTGCGAATGCATTAGAAAATGTTGCTGCTACATTATCACAATTGAGGGACGATTTTTCTGTTGAAATTATTTACAAGTCTTCCATCCCTAGAAATATCACTAATTTACACATTTTTGATGATGACCAGAAGATATTGTGCTTCATGGCGAATTCTGATGTGTTCAAAGACACAACAAGCGATGAGGACGAGTACGAAAAGGCATTGCAGGATGCAACTAGTGAAAGTAAAGGAAACCTCATCCCCAAGGGAGTGGTATCATTAGAGAAGTTGTATGACCTACAAAATCACTTTCGGGAACCTGTCAATGATAAGACCCACAATTCCACACTGTCGCACGAACAAATTAACTTGGGAACAGAAAAATATTTGAAGTATGTAAATCTCGGTACTTGTTGTACACCACAAAAGAGACAAGCCTTTATCTGCTTATTCAAGCATGGATTTACGATGAGCTCAAAACATATGACATACGAATCATCCAACATGTGATACCGATAAAGGAAGGGGCCAAGCCATTCCAATAGAAGCTGAGAAAAGTACATCCAATGCTTGATCCTCTTATTCAAAAAGAGTTGAGAAAACTGTTGGATGCTCAGATCATATACAAAGTGTGACACTCAAGGTGGGTGTCAAATTTGGTCCCTATGAGAAAGAAGTCTGGGGAATCTGCTTGTGTGTAGATTTCCAAAATCTTAATCGTGCCTTAGACAAGGATAAGGACAACTACCTCGTTCCATTTCTCGAAGTTTCCAACATACAAAGCTTCTCCTCCATTTTGAGAAAACCCACCAAAAAATGTTTAGCGTGGGTTTTCATATCAAAACCTGCGTTAACAGCGCTAGGTCAAATAATTGCAGCTTGCCATCAACACAGGAAAGCAATGGAGAAAAGATTGTTGGTCATGAAACTTAGGTTTTCATTCATCCTTCTCCAAATTGACTCAAGGAAATTTTTCTTCCATTCTTCAGGGATGATTTAGTATGTGTTCCATGATGAGTACACTTCACAGTTGTCGACTTTTTGGTACTTTAGGATGCAAAACATGAAGTGAATAGGAGTTGTGACAAAATATTTCTTAACAGATGCCCCCTAAATCATGAAGGAAGAAAATGGCATGATAGGTGAAATGATTTACAAGTCAAGGCAAGGATTAGAAAAACATCGTCAGGAGACCTACAAATGAAGCATATACATATACATATATGACATCTTTGATATAAACATGCATAATGATACATGAATAGGCATATAATAATTAATGAATCCATGGTATGGGCACAACCATTTGAATAGAAGGGATCATGTGCATGAGTCCACGGTATGGACATAACCATCTGAATAAAAATGATCATATATATGGACCCACGGTATGGTTGCAACCATTCATATAATCATGGGTACAATCATGAATAACTCACAACTCCACACAACCTGGGCTTTATCAGATGGAACTCAGGGTCTTGAGCTCTGTCTCGATCTGATCAGTGTAAGAATTCTAGCATGTGAATAGATGTGTTAAAGTCAAACCTGATAGAAAACCACTTGATTACTGGTCAATTTTGTAAACCGTTAATAGGTACGAGAGAAACCACCAATAATGAAAATGGCTCTCAAGGTACAATCAGCGCAATCCATGAGTGTGAATGATTAAGCTAAAGTCGAACACCCATAAAATCATTCAATCGAAGGCCAATGATGTAAACCTATTGTTGAATGCGAGGAAATTGCCATTGAGGTATGCAAGCTCCAAGGTACTGGAAGGGAGTTTCTAGATTACGTTCCTGGATAATGAGCTGAAGTCGATAGGAAGCGGCCCATCAAAGGAGGGCTATAATGTATTCCAAATCATCGACATGAAATAAAGGATATAGTAGAGTAGGTAAGTGTGATTCAGGACTGTGGAAGAACGATCAGACAATGTATAAGTGGTAAAAAATGCAGATAGGACTTCTCTTGAACATATCAACAACATGAATTCGGAGTTTGGAAACATTTGACTCAACATGGGATCAAAGGTCATGACACTGAAGCAGTATAATCAGATGAGAGGCAAAATGTATTTCCCAAACCTAGGAAGGCAAGTGATAAAGCAAGGATATCCCAAATTTTACATGAGAAATAGATAAGTGTCATGTTCAAGAGAGACATGCTGCCTTTACACAAAATACCAAATATAGTCACTTTCATTCCCCCCCCCACTATTTCTAGTGAGTACCCCATTATTTTTTACCGTAAGATTGAAGGGGATGACATATGCTTGCCATATAAGTTCATCCTTCAGATGAATCCATCCTAGTAAGTTTAACGAGTCCTAGGAAGGAGAAACTCGATCTTGTCGTGACGATAAGTCCTGCGTTGTTTAAGTTTTTTGAGTTCAATGGAGATGAAACTCAACATATTTTTCATTTTTAGAGAGTTTGAAAAAGAGGTGAAAAAGAAAACTCCAAACATCCCTTTTCGTAAATCGTCTCTTGAATCCAAAAAGGTAGAAAATAATATCCAAGAGAACCTCTTAGCCATGTTCGACTAAGGTATTCCTTTTTCATACAATAGTCTATTCATTATGGAAAAGGGTTAAAATTATACTTAGTAGACGTCATTTCATTTACTTTAACGAGTTCGAATGACAAGTACTCAACAATATTTTCATGTTTCGAGAGTCAAAAAATAACTTAAAGATGACTCTAGGGGGTCACTTTTTCATTTATTTTTAAAGAGTCTGAAAATGTGATAAAATAAAACTCATTGAATCAGTCAAAATTAATCATTTTCACCATGTTCCATGACCCGTCGCTGCACAAGTGAAACACACATTACCAATTTCAAGGAAAAATATTAAAATATAAGTGAGATATGCCCTAATTTGGTAAAAATGTCATTTAAAAACTTATAACAACTCAAAAAAGTAAATTGTTTTCACCATTTTATTATTTTGCAAATCAAAGAGCATTTTAACCATATTTTGCCTCAATCTTCAGGGGGATAGTATGATCAATCCAAGACACCATTCATCGAGACGTTCGCTGCAGGTAAGAGATCTATCTCTTCCCTTCCATTTGGTTGTATTTTTATGTATTTTAATCCATAGGATAGGATGCATGGAGGGTTTAGCAAAAATTATGTCGAGGGTGACCAACGTAGGTTTTACCAATCAGAGCCGTGCTACTCACCCTTTGGCCAACTGTGGTAGCGCGGAAAAATATACAGACAATCACGCTGGTGCAAGGTTTCAATTTTTTTGGAAAATCCTCCACATTTAATGCTTTATTTCTTGGTTTTCTTCCATAGAAACTCATGAAATATTGTTTGATGGATGTTTTATAGGTTAATCAACAAAAAATGGCAATCAAATGGAAAGAAAGAGGACATGAAGCTGAAGACCATCAAGCAAACTATGACCCAAATTGCATTGCTGCACTTCGAGACTATGGGTTGCTAAAATTCTTCTGAATTCCTAGGATTAAGAGCTAGGTAGAGCTACTGCAGAATTTGATTAGTTGGTGGGCTGTGGATCACCAAATAGTCATGATTGGGGACCAAGAAATCGAAATAGATGTCGTAGACATTTATTTCATTACTGGTTTGTCTAGAAAGGGACAACATATTTAGTTGTCTAGTTCTCGCACTAGAGGGGAGAGCACGGATATGTTGATTGCGAGACATTGTCCAGGCACTCGAAAAACCTAGAGTGGGAAGATAGATATAAAGACCATCACTAATCTCCCACTATGAACAATCCTTCATACTATGGCCTGAATAGCTGGGGCTCAGGCATTTCATGAAGCAACAAAGTCTCATTTCTAGTACGCCATTGATTGTTTAAGTCCCACGGTTTTCAACTGGTGTGAGGGTTTGTTGGTCAATATGAAGAGCCAATTTACGAAGTGAAAGTTAGGAAAGCTAGAACAATTCAATTTCAGATCCATCTTGGTGACGTTCTTCTTGGAATGTGTGCCATTGTTTCGATATCAGTGGATAGAAGTGGATGCACCAACACCCAAAGATCCACGGTTGTTGAGGTGGGGTGAGCTGATGCCTCTATATGGAGGCGGTCAACAAATATCTTTCCCCCCATCATTTTTTGGATGGAAGCGACAACAACTAACCATGATAGATGATTAGGCATATGTTAGCATGAATTTCCGAGGATATTGCGATCTTCCACTTCCATCAGGTGCACGTTGGATTGACGCAGGTAAAAACTGGTTTTTAAGGATTTTTTATTTTTATTATTATTAATTTTTTTACTTTTATTTTTTATTTTTTTATTTTTTTATTTTATTATTATTATTATTATTATTATTTTTTATGTGTACTGAGATTTGATACTTGTGATTTTTGCATATGTTAGACTAGAGAGACCTCCAGGGGTTTCTCTGATAGTGAGGCGAGTGGCACACACGATAGAGGATGCTCCCTATGAGGAGGGAGCAGACCCGATCGTTGAGGTGGAACACAATCTGGAAGCCTTGACAAGGGAATTCTAGAATATGCATCAATTAATGAGGTGCCACTTTGATATCAAAGGCATACTGTAGGGGTACCCGACGGACTGCATTGGTTACTGAACTGAGTCATTAGAGTTGTGTCTTGTTATCATAAGCACTATGTCGGTGAATAACTATCTCTAGTCTTTATATTCCGCACTTATGTACGTTTTCGAAAGCCATGTGTCTCAGAACACAGTTTTTGATATTTTGATGTAATAAACATTTTACAAATGCTCTATATATATATACATGTTTTTGTGTAATGTTCACTATGTGATGGTTTCCTTTTTTCATGTGTTGCAGATGTCTATCTAATACATAATTAGAAAATGTATCTGTTAATGTGTTCAAACATCTCAGAATATGTTAATAAGTGATATAATCAATGTCTCGTTCCAAAGGATGAAATTGCAAATAAATCCTCAAAATTTGAGGGTTTCTAACCAACTATTGTCTGTTAAGTTGTAGTACAATGAGCTGTGAATCAAGATTAGTGACTAACTCTATGATGCCAAGAGCAATGGCTTCTGACAAAAGCTTAATAACCACACTATATTTGACAATTTTATTAGTAGTACGACCTAAACATATGCCTTGTAAATTCACTAACTCGCCATTAGGGTCATAAATTTCCCATGTGGCAGAGGATAAATTCCATGTACTATGACAATTTCCATCAGTGAAACTGACATAAAGGTTCGATGACATCTGTAAACCAAGTAGAACATAGGGTAAGCAGAGGAAAACACATTTTCAAAAGAAAATAAACACACAAAACGAAACTACACACTAATAAATAACACACGAATGTACAAAGTATTTACACAAAATCATGCATAATACTTCTTGAGGTAAAGCCCATTTTGAGGCTTAGCCAATTGATTTCCTTTGTATTCAACCAACTCATAGGCACCTTTTTGTAATACTCGTTTAACAATGTAAGGCCCATGCAACATTGGTTCAAATTTCCCAGCTCCCAATTTATCATTGGCTTGATTTTATAACAAGACCAATTCACCTTTAGCAAAAAAACTAGGAGTAACGGTTTTATTGTATTGTGCTTTAACTCGTTTCTTTTGAGATTGAATTACTAAAGCAACAATACAATGAGTTTCATCAAGCTTTTCGAGGTAAAGTAATCATTCTTCCTCCGATGAATTTTCAAGGAGTAATTCGATAATTAGTTTCAATGAAGGAATATAACATTCAATAAGAAGGGTTGCCTCTAGACCATACACCAACTGAAAGGGTGTAAATCCAGTTGCTGTCTTGGCTGCGGTCCGATATGCCCACAGAGCTGAAAATAACATATGGTGCGAATTTCATTTATGCGTCCCAACAATAAGTTGAATCATTGTAACCAAGACTTTGTTGACCGCGTTAATTTGGCCATTGACCTGTGTATAATAAGGAGTTGAGTTGTCGTGACACAGACCCAACTAAGTAGTAAGCTCTATCATCATATAATTTCGAAAATGAGATCCATGGTCAGTGACGATGGCTTGAGGGACACCAAATCAAGCTATGACGTGATTAAAAAGAAATTGAGCCGTAGTTTTACCTTCGAAATCATATGTGGGAATTGCCTTGGCCCATTTAGTAAAATAATTGATGACGACGATGATGTAACCATGCCCCCCAGCTGAGCGGGGGTTACAGGTTATGAAATCAATACCCCATTTGGTAAAGGGTCTGACGATAATAATTGGGTGAAAGGGTGCGGGTGGGGGGTGCAATATGCAGTTATAAATCTAGCAGGCATGACATTTTTGGACTGCTAAAATGCAATATTTGAAGATCGAAGGCTAGAAATAACAACACAAAGGATTTTTGGAGCTGTAGAATATCTCGACATGTGACTGCTGCAAGCCCCAAAGTGACAATCATTTAAGACTCTCTTAGATTCTTCAAGTGTTAAACATCGATGAAGGATTGAATCAACACCAACACGGTACAAAGTGTCCCCAATAATTCGGTAAGGTTGGGACTGATGTCAGATACGTCGACATTCAGAGTTGGATAAATCTAGTTGAAAGGTTTGGGTTTGGAGATAGGTCACAATATCTCGATACCATGGATCGACAATATTGATTAGGAAGAGAGTTTCGTCAGGAATCAGCTCGTCGGATGTAGTAGACGTGGTTGTGAAAGGAAGGTCGCAAGTTAATTTAGAAAAAACCAATTATTTATTTGGTTTAGCTTTAACAAATTTGAAATCGAATTCTTGTAAGATAACAATCCATTTAGAATAATTTCCCCCTAGCAACTGACGGGTCAAAATGTATGTCATGGGGTCGCAATCAGAAATCACAGTGGTTTTTCGTAAGAGAATATAGTGTCGAAAGTGTTGAACAACGTGAACAATTTCTAAAGCCATTTTCTTAACATGGGCATATCGAGTTTCAACACCGAACTTGTTTCAAATTAGGTAACAGATCATGTGTTCGTCTCCATAATCATCATCCTAAATAAGTACCATAGCAATAGTACTATTGACGATGACCAAGTACAAGTAATAATCACGGTGATAATTTGGGGGATGCAGTAAAGGAGCACTAATGAAGGCATTCTTCAATGCATCAAAGGATTTTTGAGCGAATTCATCGTAATGCAAGTTTAGTGTAATTCGGGACAAAATGATGAAGGAAATTCACTTTCCCTTGTAAACTCTGCAACTGATATAAAGAAGATGGAGGGGGAAATTCATGATGGCCTCCAATTTAAGGGGATTGATCCGGATGGCTTACTTGGATACGAAAAACCCTAAGAGACAACCAGATTCAACGCAAAAGACACACTTATGTGGACTCAAACAAATATTGTAGTGCAAACAGCGAAGAAAGATCTCTCGAAGGTGATTAGGGTGGTCGTGACACTTAGCAAAATGTGCTGGTAGGTCACGAAGATAAGGTTGAATGATATGCTTAATATCATGAAAGGCATAAGGCATTGCTTGTTGGAAGGTAGCGCTAACATTCTTCAGACCAAAAGGGAGTTTTTTTGTAAGAAAAGGTTACCCAAGGAAAAATGAAAGTGGTTTTATGTTGATCGACAAGAAGAATGTTAATTTGGTTGTATCCAGAAAAACCGTCCAAAAAGGAAAAAATATTTCTCCCGACACAATCGTCGATGATTTGATCTATAAATGGAGTAGGCTAATTACCTTTAGGACATGCTCGATTGATTTCACGATAGTCAACAAAAACACAGACAATTCCTTATTTCTTAGTCACAGGAACAATGTTTGAGACCTAATCTATCAATGCAATAGGATAAATGAAACCAATTTTAAGAAGTTTTTCAACTTATCCCTTTATGGTAGCTACCTTTCTAGGGTTCACAGGATGAAGGCATTGATGAACAAGGTTCACATTTAGAAGTAGGAATCTCGTGCACCACTATACTCAGATCTATGCAAGGCATCTCTTCCTATGACCAAGCAAAGACATCACGAAAGTATTTGAAGAGGGCGGTATAAATATTGATCTCATTCGGAGAACAAGAAACCCCGATATGGATATTTTTGACAATGCCTGGTTTGACAGAGATGTCAATGGGCATTGTAGCTGAAATGTTCCCCATGTTTCCTTCGGACAACACTTCGTGAACCAAAATAGGTGTTTGAAGTGGATGAGTCGGTATATTGGAAACAAGGGTTTATAGATGAGAGGAAATCTCACTAAGGCTTGGGAGAAACGAAGAACAATGATGGGCATCATTCCACGGAGTTTCCTTGAGAGACATAACTTCGGTGATACTCTCGTCAGTCGGAAATGTCTCCTTCAAAGGATCCAGAGAATCCTAAGAATCGAGCTAGGGAGATTGTGAATACGCGTCTAGACTCATACTGAAATGATCATGAATTTTAGAAGTTGTCACAAAAGCTGAAATGACTGCTCAATATGCTTTCTCTATGGGGCTAAGTGAAATAGCATCTTAAAAACTGTCAATCTGATCAAGATGGGGAATGACCCAAGGATTGTGATAAGTCGAGATCATTTTAATTGAAGTGACAGTCAAAGGTGGAAGGGGAAAAGTTCCCATAAGGGAATAGTCTTTCAAAAGACCTACCCCAACACTCTCATAAGGAATATTGATATTCCTAACATATGACACTTTACTACTTGAGGAATTGGAAGAGAAAAAAGCGATTTGATCGATAGTGAATATTTTCCCTTGATGAGGAAAGATCACATAAAATAAATTGGAAACCATGCAAAACATTGCATGGGTCCACCTACGACTAAGTAGACTATTTTAATTTCAATTGACATCAACAACTTCCACTATTATCGACAAGTAATTGAGAATACCATATGGACATGAACCTCTACCATCGAAGTCTTCCAAGGTACTAGGGGACTAGTTGAGAGGTGGAGAGGCAATAACTTTCCAACACGAAAGGGACATGATGCAAGTAGAAGCACCTTCATCAGTAATAGTCTTGTGAATAGTCTTCCCCTTTATAATAACTTGTATATGTTATCACCTAGATTTACCTCAGGCTGAAGGGAGGCAACTTCCAGGGTAACCACAAACCAAGCTTAGCCTTATAGCTAGCCCTACAAGGTCGAGAGAGGGCTCTCTCCTTAGGGATCTCAGTCAAGATGACTGTATCAGGAACAAGACTTTATGCTAGGTATAGTGGCTCAAAGGTTTTGATAGGTTTTTTTGGTGTTTGCTGGATCAGATGGAGCTCGGCAGTTTAGGTCTGGGAAATTAGGTCAGAATGCAGGGTGTTCTATGGGGCAAGGTAGATATAGGCTTTAGCACTTGAAATTAAGTGAGGTGAGGTGTCTAAGACCAGTGAGGAGCTGAGGATGGTATGTGGCAATCATGGATCCTTCTCAAACAACAAAAAACATAGAATACTGAATGATTTCCCAAGGTAGAGCACCGCAAACAATGGATTCTACCTATCTGTCTTGATATAATTCAATTATAAGTAGTGAAATAGATGATGAAATACATAAAATATGTAAAAAACTGATAACAAAATAAGAAACTATTCTAAAACACCATACCACAGGGATCCCATAAAAATAGCTGCAATTCCTATTAATTTCCTTGCAAACTGCGTACAATGGTGTACAATAAAGCTCAGAGCATTCAAGTGAGTCCAACCTCACCAAATGACCAAGAAAACACATAATATAGACATCTAAACTACTCATCCTAACCTTCAGGGGTTGAATCTATGAGAAGAGGGGCTGTTTCAACCATCTCCCAACAAAGAACTGGAATATAGGCAGTCAAACAACTTGCCTCTAAAAAAGGGGAAACTGATTCATTTGCCTCAAAACCACCTCTAACTAATGAATCTACCCTCTTACACTATTTTACCATTAAATTTACATGCCATTTCATCAATTACATCAGTGAAATCACCCATGAGGAGAGAGAAATCAAATTCATAGTCAAAACAAGCGAATTTTAGTTCCCTGAGCAAAATGGCCCTAAGCACAGCACCACTAGTCCTAAGCATAGTGCCACTTTCCACCTGATTTTGAAGGCCTTCCCTGTAGCCAAATTGAGCCCATGATAGCTCCTTGGAAAGGTATTCAATTCTAGTTTCTATAACACCTGGATTTTTTGAATTTGGAGGTCATTTCCCCCCTGAAAACTTAAATCTCCCAAGACTGCTTCTGTGTGTCCAAAAAGAGGGAGAAAGGTCATTTTTGGTAGTTTTTGGATCTTTTGGTGAACCAGATTTGCTCCAAAACCTCTGAAAATTTCTAGGGTGCATTTCATCATCATTCCAAATCCAAAAATGTCAACTTCTTCTCCAATGGATTCCCTAGGAAAAAGCGTAGCGCTGGTGGCGCTGCGCTTCTAGACAAATTTTTTGTGTTGTGAATTTCAAAATTTCAAAAATACAAAAAACTTCTCAAGATTTTCCCAAATTTGGCATGGAGCACCACCATCAAGTTCTTTGGTTGGCCAAAGAGGCTTCAGCCAACATTTTGAGTCTATCTTTCTCTTTCTTGCCCTCTAAGGCTCTCCTCAACCTAGTTTTCATCCTCTTTATGCTCATGTTGCAAATTTTGTTCCATGTCCTGTAGTGATAGGCCATGTGCCTCATCATTTGGTTATCACTATTGGCCCTCTGAAATGGCAGCTGGTGATATTGTGAAGGTTACTCGGCAAGTGTCACCTCATAGTTATTCAAATGAGCCACAAAAAGTCTGGCCAACTCATGATGAAACGAGCTCTTTCCACTAGTTCACAGAATTCAAAACATCCATCGTGTCTGAAACAAGAGACTGCAAGTGGGCAATTTTGCAATTCTCTTAAACTGGTGGGCTCTTCTCTTATGATTTTTCCTCCCTTATGAGGTTTTCTCTGCCTATGTCTCTCCACAGAACTATCACTGGCTATCTCTTCATCATACTCAAAATCACTTCCTCTGTCCATGTTTTAGTTAAATCTCTTAGTTTGCACAATTTTGACAATGTATGGGCAAAACATAAGAAGGAGGGAATGGGTGTGAGTGAAGCTATGGGCAAAACATAAGAAGGAGGGGGTTTAGGGAGTGATAAATGAGTGGTAGAATGTGATAACAGTGGTTGGGATAATGGTTTAGTTATGAGGTGAGTGGTGGGGAAAACCAAAGGACTAGGGTTTTATAGTGAAATTTAGGGTTTTATATAGAGAGTGGAAACTTATGAAAATCTTTACATATGCAAACTAAATTGAAAGGAGAGGAATAATACTTACTTGCCAAGTGTGGAATTGGAGGAGATTTGACATAAATTTGAAGTTTGGGAGCATTTTTTGGTTGGCTGGCCTAAGTGCAGCACCACTACCCAGGAGCGCAGTGCCGTGCCCTAAGTGCAACGCCCGTTCAAAAATACACTGGCAAAAAGCTCCCTAAGCACAACGCCTTTCCCTAAGCACATCGCCACTTTAGGATGACTTTTGACTGCCTTCCTGATGTCCAAATTGGGCGTGGGATAACTTGTTAGAAAGCTTATAGAGTCTACTTTCCATAACATCTTGAATTTTTCAATTTGGAGTTCATTTTCCCTGTCAAAATTCCAATCTACCAAGACTGGTAAAAATGTGCAGAATGAGGCTGCCAAAATGTAGAGTGCTATTTTAGTCAATGTTTGGAGGTCTTCCTGAACTCCAAATTGAGCTCATGATAGATCATTGGAAATCTATTTGTGTATAGTTATCATTTGACTCATCAAAAAAGTCATTGGTCACCTTAGCTAGGAGAAATTTTGATTTCCCCAAGGTCGCTCCAGAAGTGCATCAACTTTCTTGTAGCAACTGTATTTCTGGCATTTCTCTAAAACCATGATACCTATGTACAAATTGAAGGAGGTTTTTCTCCTTGGGTCTATGATGAAGAAAAAACTCTCACTTTTTTCAAATTCATCTTTTCTTGCTCAGAAACACGAATTGAAGAAAAACCGTCCCTTATGTGTGGTGAATGGCTTGTTCCTTGGAATGACTTCTCGACAAATGATGGAGACCTGATGTTTGATGATATGAAATGGCCTCATACCTTTTGATATCCCTTATGCCTCCTCTAATTAGATATCTCTGATCCCATAGCGAACCCTAGCTTAGTGGGAGAGGAAATTAGGGTTTAGTGCTTGTTCTCTTTTGCTTTTGCAGGTGGATTTGTGCTCATGATAACCTGATTTTTGCAGTGGCAGTTGCTTGGCAACATCACAAGATGTTTAGGAGCAATGAGGAACCAATATTACATATGAAAACATAAAATTACATCATTAATGGAGATAAAAACAAAATACCCTGTTTTCACCTCAAAACAAGTTTTGAGGTGAGAACTACATTAGGCTTTCAAAATGATTTATGGATTTGCTAATCATTATTGGCCTCCTCATGTCCTTGTTGATCATTATTGGCATGTAATTATTGGATTTGACCATGGTGGGACCCTAAAACCTAATGAGACCAAACCCTAAGACCTAATGAAATGAATTGCAAAGGGAACATGAGCCATGACTGAAATATATGGAAGAGGATCAACAAGTACAGATCATGAGGGAAAATTGAAGTAAACCCTACCATCAGTGAATCCATGACCTAATGGAATGCAAAATCATCAGTATGGGACTCCTACTATGAAATGCAAAAGAGAAGATTTTGATCACTGATGGCAGTGTGAAACACTGACACTAACATTGGCTCCAATGGGGATGGTAGCTCCTTGGAGGTGCCAAGAACACCGTAGACCTAGTAGCCTTATCCATTGGGCATGGAGTAAGAAAAAATACATGATTGAATACTGATGACTCAAAGACACAAACTGACTTGAAACTGACTCAATACTAAAACACAACTAACAAACTGGAAAAGATGCTCGAAGTGGAGCTTATTCAATAAAACCTACTCTAACTGTTTCATTCATCACCTGATCAAGTGAAATGAAACAACCAATGCAACCAAGTAAGCATTCTAGCTGCTGTTTGAATTCTCCGCAAGTGCTTGTTTATGAGAAAGAAGAGAAAACTACTACAATGCAACTCCCATGAAAACTTGTAAACAGATCCAAATTTTCCCAGATTGAATAATATGGATGTTCTATTTGACTCCAAAAATACTGCATAAGGATCTTGAAATTCATGTGCACTAGGACTTAGCTCATCCAATGGATTACTTTGCTTCTTCTCATACCATGAATGCAAACATTTATCTAAGCTTTGTGACGAGACTCCTGCTGAAAATGACAAAGAAACCGAATGCCGGATCAAGTTTGTATCAATACTTTTTTCAAGCTCATAGTTAGCTAATGGAGAAGGAATTTGACTGCAAACATCATCCAACACATTAGCTATTGGATCGTGAAAAACTTGAAAAGACTGTTGCAACACATTTTCTATTGGTTCCAATGAGATTGCATGATTTTCTACAAGCTGATCATTTGAAGATATACTATGCGAAATTCCCCTTAAAAACTGAAATGATTCAAAATAGAATGGTACGGAATCATCTCGCATCATTTGATCATATGTTCCACCTTCCAAGTCTTCAACTGCAACCTGACATCAATGGCATTCAGAGGCTGCAAATCTAGATATGAGAAGTCTTGAACAAGGATTTCATTGCCCTCAAGATGATCCAGATCAAAGCTTATCGATGCTTGATTTCTGATTGCATGAAAGTTGTCTCTCATGAACTGAAACGAAGAAAAACAAAAAGGCAAAGATCCTTCACTCACTTCAAACTTTTCTGCACTTTCCTCCTCACTACCATAGCTGATATGAATTGGCTGATCATTGTATTTGAGTTGCTGAAAGTGAACTTCGTCCTTCCATATTCCAGCTGCTGATTTGTCTGCAAAACTAGCTTCTGTTTGGAGAACATAATCATCATCATATTGATCTAACTTAGGCAAATCATCAATATAAAACACATCATCAAGAATACATGTCAGATCAAAAGATCTCTCTTCTCCAAGATGATCTATCAAACAATCATTATCAGATCTATGACAATTGGGATAAGAAAGACATTTTTTTGGATCAGCCACTTGTTTTTCTTCAATCAGTGAGCCGTGGTTTTGAACATCATACTCATTCCTTGTGGTGATCTTTTGCATCATCTCTTCCACTGCACTTACCAAAATGTCAATCTTTACCTCTAAAGATGTCGATTCCTCTGGATCTATGTTCTTCCTCTATTCTTCCTTCAACTTTGCCCTTCTAATCAACAAATTAGCTTCTACATCTACTGCACTGTTCTGCATCTCTTCAAGTGTTGCAAGGTTCCTGTCTCTCAGCTGAAACTCCATTTCTAGATCAAAGGCATCCGGGTAGTGCAAGAGAGCGGACCCAGGAGGAGGCCTTATATTAACCGGCATCGAAAAATAGACTTGGTTAAATCTGGCAGAAAATTGTTGTACTATCTCCCCTGGCTGTCTTTTCAGCTAGTTATACTCTTCTAGAATCAAGAAAGGGCTCTGTCTAACTACCCACTTGTCGAGGAAAACTTTGACGAACTGCTGGAAATTTGAGATGCTCGCATCAGGCAGGGTTTTGAACCAACTGTTGACTTTGCCTTGCAAATAAAGAGTAGAAAGCCTAATACTGACATCCTCTTCATCAACTTCAAAAAGGTCAAGAAAAGAATCAAAATTCAATACATGTCTCTCAGTAGTGATGTTGTCACATTCACCATCAAATCTTGGTAGATATAGGTAATGAATTCTATGGAAAACATGGGATATAGGAGGTAAAATCAAAGGCTTGTACCTATCTAGAATTTTACAAGGTATAGGGGTATATACAAAAGCTGTAGAATCAGTCTTGGTCTCTTTATGCTCATTAGTTTGAAGACGGTCATCATAAGATTCAGAAGAAGGGTCTTGATCAAGATCAAAGGCATGCGAATATTCGGTATTCCCAATCTTCAAAGGGAAAGAATCAAATGCAGGTCTAAGATATTTTCTCAAATAAAGTATACTTCATAAAGCCTTCTTGACATTCTCAAGAAAAGAAAATAAATCATTTATAACAAAGAACATAATTTATTGTATGAAATTCCAACTTGAATACCTGATCTTTCCATATTGTCCTTTCATGTTTTTGCTGGTCAGGTTCATCCTCCACTAGAGTCCTTGGATCTGATCTCGACACTGATTTGGAGTCGCCAGGTGAATGATTTTAGCCTTCCGGTGTCTGATCATTGTTCACCATCAACAATCAGATTGAAACTTGATAAATTTTGCCGAGGAACATAAAACTACGTTCCCTACTATGGTCACCACTATGTTATCACCTAGATTTACCTCAGGCTGAAGGGAGGCAACTTCCAGGGTAACCACAAACCAAGATTAGCCTTATAGCTAGCCCTACAAGGTCGGGAGAGGGCTCTCTCCTTATGGATCTCAGTCAAGATGACTGGATTAGGAACAAGATTTTATGCTAGGTATAGTGGCTCAAAGGTTTTGATAGGTTTTTTTGGTGTTTGTTGGATCAGATGGAGCTCGGCAGTTTAGGTCTGGGAAATTAGGTCAGAATGCAGGGTGTTCTATGGGGCAAGGTAGGTATAGGATTTAGCACTTGAAATTAAGTGAGGTGAGGTGTCTAAGACCAGTGAGGAGCTAAGGAGGGCATGTGGCAATCATGGATCCTTCTCAAACAACAAAAAACATAGAATACTGAATGATTTCCCAAGGTAGAGCACTGCAAACAATGGATTCTACCTATCTATCTTGATATCATTCAATTAGAAGCAGTGAAATAGATGATGGCATACATAAAATATGTAAACAACTGATAACAAAAGAAGAAACTATGCTAAAACACCATACCACAGGGATCCCATAAAAATAGTTGCAATTCCTATTAATTTCCTTGCCAAACTGCTTACAATGGTGTACAATCAAGCTCAGAGCATCCAAGTGAGTCCAACCTCACCAAATGACCAAGAAAACACATAATATAGACATCTAAACTACTCATCCTAACCTTCAAGGGTCGAATCCATGAGAAGAGGGGCTATTTCAACCATCTCCCAACAAAAACTTGAATATAGGCAGTCAAACAACTTACCTCTAAAAGAGGGGAAACTGATTCATTTTTCTCAAAACCACCTCTAACTAATGAATCTACCCTCTAACATTATTTCACCATTACATTTACATGCCATGTCATCAATTACATCAGTGAAATCACCCATTAGGAGAGAGAAATCAAATTCACAGTCAAAACAGGCGAATTTTAGTTCCCTAAGCAAAATGGCCCTAAGCGCAGCGCCACTGGTCCTAAGCATAGTGCTACTTTCCACCTGATTTTGGATGCCTTTCCATTAGCCAAATTGAGCCCATGATAGCTCATTGGAAAGGTCTTCAAGTCTAGTTTTTGTAACACCTAGAATTTTTGAATTTGGAGGTCATTTCCCCCTTCAAAACTTGAATCTCCCAAGACTGATTTTGTGTGTCCAAAGAAAGGTCATTTTTGGTAGTTTTTGGACCTTTTGGTGAACCATATCTGCTCCAAAACCTTTGAAAATTTCTAGGGTGCATGTCCTCATCATTCTGAATCCAAAAATGTCAACTTTTTCTCCAATGTATGCCCCAGGAAAAAGCGCAAGACAAAAATTTCTCAAAATTTTCCCAAATTTGGCATGGAGCACCACCATCAAGTGCTTTGGTTGGCCAAAAAGTCTTCAACCAACATTTTGAGTCTATATTGCTCTTTCATGCCCTCTAAGTCTCTCCTCAACCTACCTTTCATCCTCTTCATTCTCATGTAGCAAATTTTGTTCCGTGTCCTTTAGTGATAGGCCATGTGCCTCATCATTTGGTTATCTCTGTTGGCCCTCTGAAATGACAGCTGGTGATATTGTGAAGGTTACTCCGGCAAGTGTCACCTCATAGTTATGCAAATGAGCCACAAAAATTCTGGCCAACTCATGATGAAATTGAGCTCTTTCCACTAGTTCACAGAATTCAAAACATCCATGGTGTCTGAAACAAGAGACTGCAAGTGGGCAAGCTTGCAATTCTCTTAAACTGGTGGGCTCTTCTCTTATGATTTTTCCTCCCTTGTGAGGCTTTCTCTGCATATGTCTCTCCACAGAACTATCACTGGCTGTCTCTTCATCATACTCAAAATCACTTCCTCTGTCCATGTTTTAGTTAACTCTCTTAGTTTGCACAATTTTGACAATGTATGGGCAAAACATAAGGAGGGAATGGGTGTGAGTGAAGCTATGGGAAAAACATAAGAAGGAGGGGGTTTAGGGAGTGATAAATGAGTGGTATAATGTGATAAAAGTGGCGGGGATAATGGTTTAGTTATGAGGTGAGTGGTGGGGGAAAACAAAGAACTAGGGTTTTATAGTGAAAGTTAGGGTTTTATATAGAGAGTGGAAACTTATGAAAATCTTTACATATGCAAACTAAATTGCAAGGAGAGGAATAATACTTACTTGCCAAGTGTGGAATTGGAGGAGATTTGACATAAATTTGAAGTTTGGGAGCATTTTTTGGTTGGCTGGCCTAAGCGCAGTGCCACTACCCAAGAGCGCAGTGCCGTGCCCTAAGCGCAGCGCCCGTTCAAAAATACACTGGCAAAAAATTCCCTAAGCACAACGCCTTGCCCTAAGCGCAGCGCCACTTCAGGACGAATTTTGATTGCCTTCACGATGTCAAAATTTGGCGTGGGATAGCTTGTTGGAAAGCTTGTTGAGTCTACTTTCCAGAACATCTTGAATTTTTCAATTTGGAGTTCATTTTCTCTGTCAAAAGTCCAATCTCCCAAGACTGGTCAAAATGTGTAGAATGAGGCTGCCAAAATGCAGAGTGCTGTTTCAATCAATGTTTTGAGGTCTTCCTGAACTCCAAATTGAGATCATGATAGCTCATTGGAAAGATATTTGTGTCTAGGTATCATTGGACTCATAAAACAAGTCATTTGGTCACCTTAGGTAGGAGACATGTTGATTTTCCCAAGATCACTCCAGAAGTGCATCAACTCTCTTGTAGAAACAATATTTCTGACATTTTTCTAAAACCATGAGACGTGTGTACAAACTGAAGGAGGTTTCTCTCCTAGTGTCTAGTATGAACAAAAACCTCTCTCACTTTTGTCAAATTCATCTTTTCTTGCTCAGAAACATAGTTTGAAGAAAAACTGTCCCTTAAGTGTGGTGAATGGCTTGTTCCTTGGAATGACTTCTCGACAAATGATGGAGACCTGATGTTTGATGATATGAAATGGCCTCATACCTTCTGATATCCCTTATGCCTCCTCTGCTCAGATATCTTTGATCCCATAGCCAACCATAGCTAAGTGGGAGAGGAAATTAGGGTTTAGTGCTTGTTCTCTTTTGCTTTTGCAGGTGGATCTGTGCTCATGATAACCTGATTTTTTGTAGTGGCAGGTGCTTGGCAACATCACAAGATTTTTAGGAGCAACTAGGAACCAATATTACATATGAAAACATAAAATTACATCATTAATGGAGATAAAAAAAAATGCCGTGTTTTCACCTCAAAACAAGTTTTGAGGTGAGAACTACATTAGGCTTTCAAAATGATAAATTATGGCTTTGCTAATCATTATTTGCCTCCTCATGTCCTTGCCGATCATTATTGGCATGTAATTATTGGATTTGACCATGGTGGGACCCTAAAACCTAATGAGACCAAACCTTAAGACCTAATGAAATGAATTGCAAAGGGAACATGAGCCATGATTGAAATATATGGAAGAGGATCAACAAGTACGAATCATGAAGGAAAATTGAAGTAAACCCTACCATCAGTGAATCCATGACCTAATGGAATGCAAACTCATCAATATGGGACTCCTACTATGAAATTCAAAAGAGAAGATTTTGATCACTGATGGCAGTGTGAAACACTGACACTAACAGTATCAAGAAGGCAAGTTGATGTGGGGGACAAGGAATGTAGTTCTCGAGGTTGAAAGTAATCAGATTCAAATCTATAGGATCAATCCCTCCTATGGTAGAGAGTAATGCTTTTCTTTGTGATGGAAAAGTCTGGAGGACTTCCAAAGTTGACATCACCAAAGGCACTTCAACTGAATCTTCCACAATATTATAATGTTGAGCAGCTTGCACATTCATATTATATGATGACTTTCGAAGAACAAATTTAGGAGGTAATCGGATAATGGAATCATTACTAGGTCGTTCAATATGAAGAGGACCAGAACTAGGCAGAGTGGAAGTCGAAGGTGTATTAGTGACATCATTTTCCACAACCAGTTTGGTAGGAGTCTGATAATCTTTTGATCAAGTAGCAACAAAGACAAGTGTCCTTCCACTCATGAAAACTTGAGATCTTGAAGATGTATAGGATTGAGGTTGATATATCAGTGAAGTCTATTGTGATGGAAATGGTTCTTTCAACACAACCGATGTCCCTGGGGTTCCTTTTAACGAATGACTAACCTCAACATGACTGGGACAATCCTTAGTATAATGATTTTCATCACATATAAGACAAGGATATTTCAGCTTGTGTTTGGATGCATCATCAACAAGTGGTTTAGGAGGATCTTGGTTTTGGGTATCAAATTTAGACTTACCTTTACCCTTCTTTTTTCCTTTCAAGGATTTGTCTGTTGTGGTAGATTGGAAAACATTCACCTCGCATGTTTTACCAGGATTTTTGGGAGTTTTCGAAGCAGAAGAAGGCTCAATATCCAGAGTAGATTTTTGCTTCGTAGAAGTAGAAGAAGTATTACTAGAAGTTTGAGCTATTGACCTAATAATACCATCAACGGGTGGTGTCTCCGTAGGTTTAGAAGATTCCAGATTAGCTGAAGGCTATGGAGCATTAGGTAAGAGATCATAAAGCATGCCAGATTGTGAATATACCAAATCTATATACTAAACACAAGTGATGGTTTGTTCTTTGGTTACATAGCCACCCATAGTAATTTATTTGGAAATTTGTTTAACGAATGACTTAGTAAACCATTTAGTTAAAAACTCATCAAGGATTTCAAACTTAATAAGGTGATGCCGATGTCTCCATTCATGGATGTGATCAGAGATGTGGGTAGTAGTATTCTATTTCAAAGACGTTAGGAGATGGGTACCAATTTCATACCGAACTAGTAGCTGGAAGTGAGTAAGAAAATTCATAGCCAAATTATTGAAATCTTGAAAGGCACCTCGAGGTAACTCGATGTACCATTTGGCGGTAACACCCGTTAGGTTTTGCTGGAAAAGATGCAATCGAATGGAGTCATCGACCCAAAAGTTAGACGAACACCATAGGTGATAGGTCATGACAAGAGCTTGGGGTTCTTCTCCAGACTTCCCCTCAAATTTTGGACAATCGCCGAGAATTTTAGTAGGCATCGTAGGCCAATACGATGAATGAAGTATTGGGTCGTTTGTGAGCCTTGACACATCCGGTAACTCCAAAGTTGCTAAGAATGACAATTGAGGATTAAAAGGCATGAAAGGCCTTTGATAAGGTCCAAATTAAGGATTCCAACCTTGTTGGTACTGATTTTTCCCCCATAGTGGCAGATTTTGACCATAGGGATTTTGATACTGCCCCCACTGGGAGGAATTTTGACCATAAAAAGGTTGAGTTTGTCCCCAAAGAGGTGGGTTATGACCAGGAAAAGTTTGATATTGACTCAACACATGCCATTGAGAACCATAGAGGGATAAACAACCTGTGAGGAGTATTGAGCATAGAGTTGCTGATGCAATGGTTGACCTTGTTGATACAAGGGTTGACCTTGCTGCTGCAATGGTTTCCCTTGCTACTACAATGCTTGAACCTATTGATACAAGGGTTGACCTTGCTACTGCAATGGTAGACCTTGCCACTACAACGGTTTCCCTTGGTGCTACAAAGGTTTCCCTTGCTGTTGCATTGGTTGCCCTTGCTAGTGCAAAGCTTGTTGATAAAAAACTTGTTGCATGTAAGGTCCTTGTTGTATGAAAGGTCCCTATTACTGATAGATAGGTTCCTTGTTGTAAAGGATTACCAGCTCCTAAAGGATAAGTTATAGAAGCAGATTGAAACTAACGAGATGATCCAAATGAGGGATTAGGACTAGATTGCATTTGGGATCCTACCTGTTGATTGAAAGGTGGATTTGGAGGTTGCTATAAACCATAAGGAGGGTATGGATGTTGGCAAGGTATTTGAATTGAAAGAGGCTGCTGATAAGGAATTCGACCAGATCTAGAAGGAATACTACCAATAGTTTGACTTTCTCCCATAATGTGAGTTTGGGATCCACTCACATGGGTTCCACTAGAAACAAGAGGTATATATGGAGGAGGTGGTTTCCCCCTGGGGGTGGTACATATTTCCCACTCAATGGAGGAGGTGTAACCATTGTAGAGTTTGAAAGAGGAGCTGAAGAACCTATAGGGACATTAACTGTCCCAACCATGAATGTAGGTTGAATAGGAACCAAAGAAATCGTAGTTTGAATAGGAATTTGGGATTCCACATTCGAAATGATGGGATAGAGGTAGGCATAACACCAGATGACCATATCATATGATGATAAAGTGAAGATGCACTTGGAGTACCTGAAACTAAATGACCAAGAGAGGTATAACTTGACGGGAATAAAGGTTCACTACTTTTAGGTGGTGGAGTTGCTCTACTACCCATATGAGGAGAAGACTCATATGGAAATCCTTTAAGCGGAAAGTGATATTCAGATTCATCACCAAGACTCAGAATATGAGTGGCTTTGGAATCTCACCTTCTGATGCCATGGGTGGAAACAGTTGGCGAGTAGGAACCCACGATGAATGAGGAGAAAGTTCCATAGGTACACTACAATTATAAAATGGACTATATGGGCATTGAGGATATATTATAAAAGGTTTGTACATCGGATTCAGGGGAAATAGTTAAAACCATTGAGGAACCTCATAACTTTTTTAGTCAGATTCCTGAGATGATGGCAACGAATCTCGAGGTGGAGGACGAGAAGAAAGGGGTTGAATACTCAGAAAATTTCCAAGTTCAAAACCTTGACCTACAAGTGACTCTAGAATCTTAGGGTGGACTCCTTGTGGTGACCCTTTAGTGTCAAATTATGAAGGGGATATGTAAGGCGAACTCGATAGTTTTGCCACGATGACTTTTTTCACAAAAAAATAAAGAAAGGAGGTGATTTATTTGAGCTTCAATTAAAATTTGTGATTAATAAGGCATAATGAGGCCAAGGAAAAATGCATGGGTAAGACATGTTATCGTGGGTAGTAAATTTTAGAACTTAAAAACAAAAAATAAAGCAAAAAGGGTAATCTAGGCAAGATGGTTTACCAAATATTCGTGAACCGCAATATACACCTTAGTCGAAACCAAGGACTTAAAATATGGCAACCAATATCCCCAAATGTTGTGTTCGGCATATCACATTTACAAGGTAGGTGACTCGGTTACTTGTGGCTAAAGTATAGCAACCTAGTGGGGCCTCCCAATATATATGAGATAGTATGGGGAGCATAAGTCCGTTTTAGCATTGTCTAATGCATAACCATTCGATGAGAGAATTACCATATAATTTCCATACATGGAATGCCTCCAATATCCCGAGAGTACTGGAGAACGAACCTATATACTTCCATACGTGGAACGGGATTTCACGCCTGAGATATAATGCTTGCAAATAACAATAGATACTAGGTTTATAGATGCTAGAACACGTCTCTAGCCTAGACCTCTAAATGTTTACGTTAAGTTCCAAATTCTCCTTAGGCTAATTGAGTAAATTTTAACGTTTATCTTGAATTATGTTTCAATTTTGGGCTCAAAATGATGTCACTTGAATTCCTAAGATGCAACTATATGAGAAAAGGAAACTTTCCACTTCAATGAAAGCTAGACTAATTAGGGGAAGAAATTTCAATCAATAATGCATCAAATAACACGCCTTCCACTAACTCTCACCTTTTTATTTCCAAGTGCAACGATAAAAAGAAAAAACAATATTCACTTTCACTATCCTAAATGCAACTTTTCGAAAGAAAAATGATTATTAATTTTACTAAGATGCTCTTACAAAAATGATGTTTTTCTCTTTGATTTTTGAATTCTCTAATTCAACTAAAGAATTAACTAAAACAAAATGAGACTTCTGTTTCAAATTCTCTAATGCAACTAATGCACCAACCAAAGAAACACCAAATCAAATTCAAAAGCTCCTAAATGAAAATACCTTTCACTTTTTATCCTTTGAACAAATAAAGGATGCACTATTTTCACCTTGTAAACCAAATAATGTAATCTATGCTTGATGGACAACAAAGATGGTTTCCAAATGCAAGATGACCTGATGCAATTGAAAAGAAAATTTGTAAAAGACAAGCTAAAGCCCATGCAAATTGATGTTTTGAATGATTTTTACAGAGAACAAGATTCAATCAAGGACAAACCAAAATCTCAGTGACACGAACAAGCAGCAAGTAACAATAAAAAAACCATATAATTAAATCCAATTTCACTTCAAGTACTTGAAAGCCAAAGAGACAAAATTTGCTAATTAATGAAGATAACCAGAGAAAACACTGGTAAATCCAACCATAATGATCCAGACTTAAACAAGAACACAACAAATTACAGAGATAACCATAAACACAAATGTGCAGCGGAAATAATACTTCACTTAATGTAAAATACTGAAATATGCTTATGTAATGGAAATAAACCAGCTAGGACAATGGTAGCTTATCTCTGAGAAGAGATGTGGTGGCTACATGCCTCTGAACTGTCTTACAATGAGGCTCGATGGCCTATTTATTGTTGAGAAACAATGGAAAACCATTAACATTCCAAAACCTAACCCTAGAAGATGAAATGCCAAACTGTGGGCCCCATTTGGGTAAATTGGTACATCAACTTCCCGGGGTCGTAACTTTGGCATACGATCTCAGTTTGACGCGTACAATAGCTCGTTAGAAAGATCTATCCGAGCATTACCACTTTGGGAGGAAACATGGACCCATGTTGCCCCAAATTTCTAAAAAAACGTCGTTTAGGGCCTCAAAACGGCTCCGGAAGTTCAGGACCTGAAAAACTGTTAAAAATAGTAAGTTGTGCTACAATTAAGGAAACTGAAAATGCTGAGAGAAACAATGGTGGGGGTCCAGGTGGACTTGGCAGGTGGCCACCAAGATCCACCTGGATCATTCCTCCCCCCTTAGGAAGCAATGGTCCCCATTGCGTTGAGCTTGTCCATGAGATGAGGAAACTTTTGCTGAACTTGGTCCTTGGTGAACCACTTGCCCTAGTGAAGAAGTTGGCCTGCTTTGACAACTCGATACAGTTGGATATTCTATTGGCGAGTGTTCTTGATCTGTGTGTCCATGATCCAATCAGTTGTAGCTTGTTCCATGCAATCTGGATTTAATTCTACGGGTGTGAACTATTCTGCAATGTCGGATGTGTCTAGCAATGGTGGAAAGTATGGCCGAAGGCGATCCACATTGAACACTGGGTGCAGGCCAAGGAATGGGGGAATGTTGAGCTCGAATGCATTGTCTCCCACCGCCTTAGTAATGGTGTAGGGACCATATCGGAGTGGTCTCAGTTTCCGATAGGCTCCACTAAAGTGTTCCTTTTGCAAATGCAACCAGACTTTGTCGCCCACCTGAAACTTGTGTGGCACCCGATGTTGATCATGTCGCTGCTTGTACTTGGCATTTGATTTCTCCAGAATGTCATGGACCTGCTGGAGAATATGTTGGATGTGCTCAATGAAGCTGGTTGCCTTGTCTGTTTCAGACTGGACATGAGCCGTATCTGTGTGAGTAGCTACAAGTGGCATGGCCACATCAATGGGGCATAGTGACTGGAATCCCAAGCCCACCTAAAAAGGGCTGTGGCCAGTCAAGCTGTGAAGAGCTCGGTTGTAGCTGTGCTAAACATAGGGGAGGCTCTCGTCCCATGTGCGTGGATGCTTTGAGTTGTACATACGCAGAATGTGTACAATCATCCGATTGACAACCTCTGTCTGGCCATCAGTTTGAGGATGGAAGGTTGTGGACTTAGTGAGTTTGGTGTCCAGCATTGACCAGAGACTGAACCAAAATGTACTGAGGAACCGACTATCCCAATCTGAGATGATAGACTGTGGGATCCCAAATTGCACCCACACTCATTCAAAGAAGAGTTTACCAGTGGCTTCTGCTGTGATATTCTTCTTGTAGGCCGCCATGTCACGCGGAAAGAGTCGTTAGTGGGGACACAACCGACCTTCCTAGAAAGCCTAAGACTTTCTAATGACAAACAAGACAAATAAGAGCAATCCTTCCCTAAATATGCTTTTACAATATGAGAAATCAAGTGATTAGATCCTACATGTAATCCAACGCTGTTGTAGTAGTCCAACTTCGTTGATCCGGATGAGCTCCTCCTTCCCTTCGAAACCTGCATTCACCAACAATCAAACGATTAAATAACACCTGAATATCACATAAAATAAAACATATTTAACATATAGACCAAGGAGTATATGAAACAACTCATTAATAACAAATTGTTGAGAAGAATGTACTAATTTGTATTAAAAGGTAACAAAAGGAACCATTACAACCTGAGCCTTGGTGTTGTGCAAGCTCCTCCCAGGGTCCACAAGAGTTCTCCCTTACTCTGATCTGCTCACCCACCTCCCAATGGAAACAAGTAAAGATGGTAATCTCTCCTCACAAGCTTCTACAAGGAAGTCCTAATTCCAGCAGCATCTACCCTTAGGAATGTTCAGCTTTCGACCTCCCCTCCCTTTGGCCCAATGCCTGTATTTATAGTGCTTTAGAGGAAGTTGTTCAGGTCCACCATCAATGGGATAAGCCCCTCTTTGGATGGGATAGCTCCCCTATTGATGGGATAAGTTCCTCTTTGGTAGGGATACATGGACCATCTGGAGGCGTTTCATACACGTCAAACAAGCTTCTAGAAGACTCTAGAAATGACCAAAAGTAACTTTTTTGGAGTGAAACTTGCGCTTTTTGACCTTTACAGGAGTACACACCCACCCCTTTACATACAGAGCGTACAAGTACGCAGGTATTGTGAACTTGGGTTGCGTACCCGCAGGTAAGGCTAAGAGAAACTGCGTACCATAGATAATTGACTTTAAATGACTTTTCTCTCTTTCTTGAAGTTTGACATGGAGAGCAGAGGCATGAGACTTGCCAAGGAGGATAGTATGACAGTGGATGGAGCCATACTAACTGCAAATAGTCATGGTGACATTTTTTAGTGTAACATATTGCCCCCTAAAGTGCGAAGCCTGTAGTAGATTAGGGTTTTTATGATCTAGGAAGGGTGAAGTACTTTATCATTTCAAGGAGTATCTTGCGGAGGACCCGGTCAGAACCTGCAAATATTCAACACAAAATACATATATAAGATAATATCATCGCTGAGGTAGGCATTCCCATACTCAGATTGAAAACTTTAACTAACAATCTAACTACTGCTCTGATACAAGAAAGATTTTGCAGTACATCACAATCATAGACTTTTGTAGACATAGTATAGACGCAACCATCTGTTTATGATTTGTCTACTATATAATGAATACAAAACTCCTCGCAGCCTGGATGGTGGAGACTAGATCCAGGGTCTTCATTTCTACTTCCCGAATTGGTACGATTCCATCCATGCGAATAAATGAGTTGATGTCGAGCATGGTAAAAACCACTTGATTACCAGTCAATGATGTAAACCGTTAACAAGTGTGAGAGAGACCACCAATGATGTCAATGGTTCTCAAAGTACCCAGTACAATCCATGAAATGTGAATGAATGGGTTGATGTCGAACACGTTACAGAATCCTTCGATCGAAAGTCAATGATGTAAACTGTCGTCAAAGGCGAGAAACCTTCCATTGATGCATGCAGACTTCAAGGTACTGACGATTTCTAAGTCATCTTTCCAGATAATGTGCTGATGTCGATAGAAAGCGACCCGTTGCAGGCAAGCCCACAACACGAAATCATTGTTCAAGTTGAAGAAATGTTGCTGTAAGGACTGACTCAGGGATGGTCAAAAGGATGACAAGTATTTTGCATATGAATGGTTTATTTGCAGAGACCTCTTGAACACATAACGACACGACAGATGGCTTGGTGATGATTGACCCAAAGTTAATACCCGGAAACGGTTGAATACTTTCAAAGTGGTTTGATCAACTTTTAAGGCAAAGGATTTCCCAACCCAGGTGAATGGAAAGTGTCGTGTTCAAGAGCGGTGATAAGGTTCTTCTGTAACAAAGGATGACAAATCGGTTCATTCTTCTTTATTTTCCCCCACCATTTCTGGCAAGTACCTCTTTATTTTTTACAAGCTTGAGGAGGATAACATATGCTTGATTATAAGCTCATCCTTCGGATGAGTCCAACTTAGTTTAAATTCGGACCCTAAGAAGGAGTGGTCCTCCACTGTGAAATTTTAACGAGTCCAGTATAGGAAAAGCTCGACGTTTTTCATTTTTAGAGAGTCTGAAAAAACTAAAGAAGACTCCAAGGTGGACTTTTTTGTAAGTTTGTGTCTCCCAAGCCCGAAAAAGTATAAAATAATACCCGAGAGAACCGCTTGATCTTACGACCAAGGAGTACTTTCATGATTAGCGTCTCTGACCTGAAAAGTAAAAAGCGATCAAGGACACGTCGTTTTATTTCCGTATCAAGTTTGAAACGACAAAAACCCGGCAATCTTTTCCTGTTTTTATGGTCAGAAAAGAGCTATAAGGGGACCGTCTTTTAATTCCGTTTTAACGAGTGTAAAAGAAATGCTCGGCAATCTTTTCATGTTTTAGGAGTCAGAAAAGAGCTTAAAAGATGAGTCTGATGTTTTGGTTCGTGAAAAATGATGATTTTACTCTAAAGTCCTTTTGTCCTGCACAAAAACGACACATTACTCATACCTGTTTAAGATGGGTAAAAATACATTGAAAAATGTCCTTTCATGGTGAAAAATAAACAAACTTAGCATTCATTCATCCAAAAAACCTATAAAAAGGACTTTTTACCATGTCATTTTTACCATTTTACTGTTGAGGTTGAGAAAAGGGCTTTTGACAAGAAAACTTCCCGTGGACTTTGCGGAGAATCTGACTGTTAGAATCGAGCGCCGTCTCTTTCAGGTATTTCACAACATCCTCCTCTTCAATTTCATCCATTTAGAATTTCATTTCAAGTTTTAGTTTGATTTTTTGGAGGGTTTAGGGTTTTAAAATTCGTTTCTCGGGGGACACAGGTGCCCCATGGGCGACCTGCGTACCCCGACTTTTTCGTATATGGGAAAAAGGTCGGGGTACGCAGCCCGCCTTCAGAACAGCTGCGTACCGCCGCTCTATTTTATGAACGCGGGGTGCGTACCCCGTGAAACGCGGATTTTGAAACCCCAAACCCCAAATTTAACCAACCAAATTTTGTTTAATGAATTCTAATCATTGTTTTTTGGTGTGTAGGTCACTCACCATGCTAGATTGGCGTGAAAGAGAACACGAAGACGTTGATTTGGCCGCAATAGGTCATCAACCTTCTATTGATGCGTTAAAGGCATGCGGTCTCTACAAGTACTGGGCCATACCTGGCATGAGGGCCCAGGTGCCATTCTTAGAGTGGCTGGTTGAAAGGTGGAACATTCAGGATCAATGTTTTTACATCGAAGAACACCAGCTCGAGATAGAGTCCTCCGACATATACTTTCTCATTGGCTTGCCTAACAGGGGCGAGCAACTCTCTTTATTCGGGACTAGGCCGGGTGGCCAATCCCTTGCTAGTCTCCGGCTAGAGTGGTGTAATAATCAAAACCAGGAGAAGGGGATAGAAATCAAATACATATCCCGACCTGAACTTATGGTGATTGCCTTTACAGTTACCAGACTTTGCGGTGCTGCCGCTTTGCACATGGCCACTGGATCCCAAATGCGGATGGCTATAGATTGCTTCCAAGGCAGCATTTTCAACTGGTGCGATGCTGTGTTGGCCAATATGAAGGGCCAACTAACCAGGGCAAAGAAAGGACAACTGAAGACTTTTGGATATGGGCCTTTAGTTGTGAGCTTTGCCCTAGAGAGAGTTCTAATGCTGATCCCCCAGCATCTTACAGTTCCAGTTGGGGCTCCTCGGGAGCCTAAGTTGACGAGATGGGTTGCAGTAATGGCCCGGCATCCTGATGAGGGAGCAGCAGTTGTTCGATTTCCTGATGGTTACTTTCACTGGCTGGAGGGCCAGGTCTTTGCAATTCAGGATTTCCCTTATGCCGGAATGGATTTTCGCAGTGATCCAGACATGGTTCTTCCACAGGGAGAACAATGGGACGACAGAGGTACTTCATTCTTCACAAGTTTTTAAATTATCTATTTTTTTTTTGTTTTTTATATATCGTCTCAAAACTGACAGCACAAATTTTCAAAATGCAGATGTAGGTCCACAGGTCCGGCCAATCTCCGGGCTTTTGAGAGAAGAATACCAGCTGTACCAGCGCCGGCCCCATAGGATGCGGCCGCAGAGACCTTAGCCGAGCTAGAACAGGATCTAGAGCGTCTGACGGCGGATATACCAGAGACCACTATAGATGACATTCCTATCCGACTTCAGCGCTACGTGGTCGCAGTCCCAGGACCTTTCAGGAGGTTCCTGTGTAGGGTAGCGCGGGCAGTGGTCTCGTATAGAGAGCACCGCCAGTGATTGGCTAGTCACTTTGTAGACACATATGACATTTTTGGTTTTTTGTACTTATCATTTTTGCCGATCATAAGGTGTTTTTCAACCTATGATCGAAGACGATGTATATTTTTGACACACTCCTATCTATATATATCATTATTACCGACTTATTTTGTTAAACATGTGTGATGAAATGTTTATAAATTTACATTTATGATTGTTACAAATGTCTATTTAACATTCGAGACGCCATTGCATCTGCTAATGTATTTAAAGACCTTGGAATACGCTGATATTCAATGTAATCAAATTCATGTTCCAAGAGACGCACCCTCAAAAACAATCTTAATAACACCGGATTTCTAATGGCATAGACTCTATTAAGCTGTAATACAACGAGTTCAGAATCTAACCTCACTATCAAACTCTGAATCCCAAATGAAATAGATTCAGATAATAATTCAATCAATGCACTGTATTCTGCAATGTTGTTTGTTGTTTGACCGAGGCTCACCCCATGCATAGAAACTAACTCGTCAGAGGGCGAATAGATAACCCAAGCTGCGGAAGAGATATTCCGTGTACTACGACAAGCACCATCAGCAAATCCAATGTACGTTTGGAGAGGCGTCGACATATGCAATATCAAGAGTAAAACCAAGATAAGCCAGAATAATGACAAAAACACACTCTTTAAACTAAGCACACAGTCTAAACTAAGCAAACATACTAGCTAGAAAGAAAATTAACCTAACTAGAACTAACTAAATCTCCATACCCACCATTTAAGCATAATACCTCTTTAGGTAAAGTCCATTTCTGGGCTTACCCAAAGAGTCCCCATCAAAATCTACCAGCTCATAGGCCCCTTTTGCCAGCTTTCGCTTGACAATGTAGGGCCCATGCCACATGGGAACGAATTTTCCAGCACCTAATTTATCGTTAGCTTGATCATATAATAGCACTAGGTCTCCTTCCAAAAAATTACGAGGGGTCACGTTACGATCATACTGAGCTTTCATTCTTTTTGCGTGAGTCTCGATTGCCAAAGCAGCATCACGTCAAGTCTCATCTAATTTAGCTAAGTATAACAGACGCTTCTCCTCTTCGGAAGTAGCTGGGAGTAATTCGATAGACATTTGAAGTGATGGGATTTCGCATTCAATGGGCAACACTGCTTCCAAACCATAAACTAGTTGGAAAGGAGTGAACCTTGTTGATGTTTTTACTGAGGTTCGATATGCCCAAAGCGCTGAGAATAACATGTTGTGCCAATTCGACCGATGAATACCAATGATTCGTCGGATCATGATAACTAGAACTTTGTTGATAGATTCAACCAAACCGTTTGCTTGAGGATAATAAGGAGTAGAACTATCATGGCGTAAACCAAGATGGCTTGTAAGTTATGTCATCATAATGTTTCGAAAATGGCGCCCATGGTCAGTGATTATTGCTTGTGGGACACCAAACCTAGCAATAATATGATTGAATACGAAAATCACTGCTGTTTTGCCGCTTGCCTCGAATGTAGGCATCGCCTCGGCCCATTTAGTAAAATAATCAACCGCAAGGATGATATACGCATGCCCCCCGGCCGAGTGAGGGTTACAAGTAATAAAATCGATACCCCATTTAGAAAAAGGACCAACGACAATTATAGGGTGGAGAGGAGCAGGTGGTGCGCGCATCTTGCGATCAAAAACTTGACAGTTGTGGCATTTTCGGACCGTAATGATACAATCTTTAAACATGGACGACCATAAATAGCCAGCACGCAACACCTTCTGAGTTGTGGCATACCCAGACATATGACCGCCACATGCTCCAAAATGACAGTCATTCAAAACCCTTTTTGCCTCTTCATGAGTTAAGAAACGACGAAAAACCAAGTCCGCCCCACGACGATAAAGAGTATCTCCAATAATTCTGTATTGTTGGGACTGGAATCGAGTTTTCCAGCGTTCCGACTTTGAAGCTTCGGGCCGAAAGGATTGGGTTTGGAGATAGACGATTATATCCCCATACCAAGGATCTAAAGTGCTGATAAGAAACAAAGACTCGTCCGCAATGGGTTCCTCTGCCACAGTTTCCGTGTCAGCACGCGGGAAGTCACACATCAATTCCGCAAAAACTAAGGATTTCTTAGACTTGGACTTCTCGAATTCCAAATCGAACTCTTGCAGGATAACAATCCATTTGGAGTACTTGCCCCCTAGCAATTGTTTTGTCAAAATATAGGTCATAGGGTTGCAATCCGAAATCACTGTAGTTTTACAGAGAAGAATGTAATGACGAAAACGTTGGACAGCCTGAACAGCTGCCAGGGCCAATTTCTCCACATGCGAATATTTTAGCTCAGTGGGATTTAACGTCCTACTAAGATAATATATCACATGTTCCATTCCGAATTCGTCTTCCTGAACTAAGACCATTCCAATGGTGGAGTGGGAGGTGGCGAGATACAAAAAGTAGTCCTGGTTGTAGTTGGGAGGATGCAGCAACGGTGCATGGGTCAACGCGTGCTTAAGTGCATCAAAATATTTCTGAGCTATCTCATCCCAAGAAAATTGAGTGTTTTGTTTCAACAACCGGGTGAAACCCTTTGTAACCTTGGCGTAGTTAGGAATGAATTGATGTAAAAAGTTTGCTTTCCCCTGCAAACTTTGGAGTTGGCGCAAACTCGAAGGAGGAGGCAATTTGATGATAGCTTCGACCTTCGAGGGATCGACGTGGATACTGGCTTTTGAAACGACAAATCCTAGCAATCGTCCCACTTCTATGCAGAAGACACATTTGTGGGGATTCAACCGAATTCGATAATGCCGACACCTCATAAAAATAGTGCGTAAATGGACAAGGTGATCAGCTCGATGTAAAGAATGAGCAGGAAAATCATCGAGATACGGTTGCACAATGTGCTTGATGTCGTGAAACGCGTAAGACGTTGCCCGTTGGAAAGTTGCTCCGGCATTCTTAAGTCCAAAAGGTAATTTGCAGTAAGCAAATGTCCCCCAAGGACAAATGAAAGCCGTTTTTGGTTGATCGGCAGGTAGAATATTGATTTGGTTGTAACCGGAAAAACCGTCCATAAAGGAAAATATTTCACTGCCGGCACAATCATCAATTATTTGATCGATATAGGGTGTGGCATAATTATCTTTTGGACAAGCACGATTTATATCCCTATAGTCGATACATATTCTTATTGTTCCTTGTTTCTTGTTAACCGGAACAATATTCGATACCCAATCCGTTAACGGGATCGGATAAATGAAACCTGCTTTCAATAGCTTCTCGACTTCTGCTTTAATCGCAGCCGCTTTCCTAGGGTGTATCTGACGTAAACGTTGCCGAACAGGTTTAGCGTCCGGGTAAGTCTTGATTTCATGAACAACAATAGAGGGATCAGTTCCTGGCATTTCCTCATAGGACCAGGCAAACACGTCGTGGAATTCTTGAAATAGGACCTTGTATGCTTGAATTTTGTTATCTGTACACGAGGCACCTATATGAATGTTTTCAATAACTCCGGTTTTGACTAAAATGTCGATGGCAATAGTTTGGGAAATGTTTCCCAAATTCAACTCTGAATCAGGATGTCTCATGGGATTCTGAGCGTCCTTGACATATTCAGCTCTAAAAATTGATGAAAAATCATTTTCAAAGTCATCACCCTCAGGTAAAAACGAAGATCTATGATGAAGATCTTCCCATGGTAGATCGTCTACACTTAGGATTTCGCGAAGTTGTTCGTCAGATGACACAAATTCGGGAAACGTTATCCATTCTGAGGTTGATGTGAAAAGTGATTCCTCACGGACCACATTCATTTGGTCGAATTGGGTTGAACTGGTGTCGGAAAAAGACTGCACGGCCTCATAAGCAATTTCATATGGACTCAAAGGCATTGCTTTACCGAAGGAGTCTATTTCATATTCAGATGGGACAATCCAAGGATCATCGTAAATAATAGTGTCTAAAGTAATCATATGAATGGATGCGAATGAAGGGTCTGCATTGATCGAAGGAAAAGGAAAAGTTCCCAGTAAACCAGAATCTTTAACCAATCCCACACCAACATCCCTGTAAGGGATAGTCGTTTTACCGACATGCTGGATACTCTCTGAAGAGGCTGGGTCGGATGAAAAGTAAGCCAGCTGGTCTATCATCACGATCTTACCATTATGTGGAAACTTTATAACTCTGAAGACCGATGACATGACCGCTGTCATAGCGTAAGACCAACTGCGACCCAAAAGAAGGTTGTAGTCTAGAGGGGCATCAACCACTTCCACATCCAGACTAACGGTTTTTCCTTCAACCCCTATAGGCAAATCCCGTAGAATGCCAAATGGATGGAACCCATGGCCATCAAAGGCCTTAAGAATCGTCGGGGATTGGTTCAGTGAAGGAGAACCAAGCGATCTCCAACACTGAATTGACATAATACACGTAGAAGCACCTTCATCAATTACAGTCCGATGAATAGGTCTGTTTTTGACTATCACTGGAATCTGGAAAGCCATTTGATGAGGGAGACGCGGTGTACTATTTTCTAGATCAAAGATTATCAGGTTCGGGTCCTGAATATCAACAGCTCCTATAGCCGACAAGAGTAATTTTTGTTGTGCTGGGCATGATTGCAGCACTTCCAAAGCCGACATTGCTGAGGGTGAAACAGCTAAATCCTCAACAATGTTATAATTTTGAGCTGCTCTCGCATGTGGATTGAAAGCAGACTTTCGAAGTATACCCTTGGCGAGCGGTTTAATTACCAAGTCCGGGTTAGGTTTCTCGATCTGTAGTGGATCGGAACCAGGAGCTGAGGTTGATGGATTAGAATGAGAAGATTCTGCTTCTTTGCCATCAACAGGATTCTTACTACCATAATCTTGCGATCGAGTCGCAATCCGTACATGAGACATCATCAAAATGGGTTATTCACTGGCACTCGAGGAAGAACCTATCATTTTACTCTCCTGCTTCGGAAATGGATCTTTCAAAACAGCAGGAGTTGGGGAACCCTTAATGATTTTCACAACCTCTGCCCGATGAGGGCAATCTCTGGTGAAATGATCTTCTTCACAAATTAAACAAGGATAGCGAGGTTTGCGCTTTTCGTCGTTAGATTCCGACTTCTCTTTTTTCTCCTTTGGAGCCTTGTCTGATTTATCCTTCTTCTTGCCTTTCTTCTTACCACCGTTTTTTGATTTAGCCGTAGATGACTCTACAACGTGAATATCGGCAGTAATTTCAGGAGAAGATTCTCCTGTCGGGGAGTCCGGTAAGGTTATTATTGGAGAATAATTCTTTGAGGATTTCTTCTTATTTTTAGTATTCACCGTACCAATCATGCCATCAGCAGCGTGAGACCCCGAAGGAGCAGTAGTGATTTGATTCGACTTAGGAAGATCTGGGATATTCTCATGCAACGTACCCGACTGAGTGTACACTAAGTCAAGGTACTGGGCTTGAGCAATGACTTGCTCCTCAGTAACTACTCCGGCCTTAGCTATATCTTCAGTAATCTTCGGTAATAATGATTTTACAAACCATTCAGCTAAGATTTGGTCCGGGATAAAAACTTTCACTAAACGTCTTCGACGTCTCCATTCATGAATATGATCGGAAATATAAGTGGAGGTCGACTGTTTTAATGAAGTTAATAGCTCCGTGCCGTTATCGTATCTGACCGGCAACTAAAAATGAGTTAGGAACGAGGTAGCTAACTGGCTAAAATTGTAAAAAGAGGCCCGTGGTAACTCAATGTACCACTTGGCCGCGAGACCAATGAGTGTGCGCTGGAAAAGACGTAAGCGGATCGAATCATCCGAGATAGAATTTGAAGCAGACCAGAGGTGTTAAGTCATCACGTGATTGGACGGATCCTCTCCAGACTTACCTTCGAATTTGGGTATATCACTGGGCAATTTATTTGGCATTGGCGGCCAGAACGGAAGATATTGAAATGGATCGTTCGTTAGGCGCGTCAAGTCGGGTACATCCAAAGTTGCGATAAACGGTAATTGCCGATTAGGATCTCTAAAACTCTGGGTCACAAGACCAGTCCCAGGAGGAGGATATCCAGGATAACTTGGAACAGGAATCGCATTCGGGATATTATATCCTCCTGGAAAACCAGGATTAACCGGACCGTACTGGGGTTGCTGAGGTTGTTGATAAGTGTACCCAGGATACGGTTGATACTGGTAAACCGGTTGTTGGACAGCAGATACTCCAGAAGTAAGTGCGGTAGATGTTGCGGTAGTTGCAGTAGCCGTTTGAGATGGAGTAGAAGGTGCAATTGGCGGCTGAGTAACTACCGAAGTCACAAAAGTTTGAACATTCGACTGGACAGGTTGCGGTTGCTGGGGTGAACCAGAAACTACGGGTTGTCCAGTTTGAGGTACCAACTGTATACTTGGCTGCAACACATGTTGACCCTGTGATGGGTCCCACACTATCATTCCGGGGTATTGACCCGTAACAGGTTGAGGATACCGAGATCCATAACCGGATTGAGGATAGGATTGATAACTGAAAGGCATAGTTCCCATACCTTGAACATATGACTGACCTTGAGGTGGTTGATAACTTTGACCCGAGTATTGACCTTGAGGTTGATAACCTTGGGGTAAATACTGATACTGGGGTTGACCTTGACCTTGAGGTTGATACCCTTGAGGTTGATACCCTTGGGGTTGATACCCTTGAGGTAAATATTGATACTGAGGTTGACCCTGGGGTACATATTGAGGCTGGGGTTGACCTTGAGGCATGTATTGTACCATGGGTACATACTGACCTTGAGGCTGCCCCCTAGAGACAATTTGTGTACCTTGAGGTTGCCCCCCAGGGGTTAATTGAGGCTGCCCCCTAGGCGGTAATTGGCCACCTTGAGGTTGAGAAACGAGAACTGAACCTGACATCATGTAAATGTCCCCTAAACCCAATGGTTTATTACCATTGTTTCCAGCTAATAACCCATGATCAATGGGTTGAGGAGATGCCCCCGCAAAGGTACCAGAAAGCGATTGATACCCGGTGGGAACAGAAGGACTGCCGTGTAAGAAAGATTCAGGAGATTGAGTGAACACGGACGACTGACCAGACATATTTACAGGAGTATAAATACCTCCAGGTGGAAAAGGAGTACGAGGTGGAGAAAAACCTACCCCTGAGTTGTCTAAATAATTGGTTAACGAAAGGTACCAAGTAGTACTTGGAGGACTGTAAAAGATAGATTCACGCTCCCTTAGATCAATGGTAGGTTGATCTTCAAGAGTAGATACGCCTAATTCTTCCTCTGGAGCAAGTTCTTCAATAACTATCAAACCAGTAGGAAGATTTTCGGTGATGACCCTTTCTACCCTAGGTGAATCTGGTACACTAGAAGTTGGAGTAACAGGTTCAGATATTTCAGGTTCTTCGCCTATATCACTAGTAGATGAAAAACTACCAGCAAGCTTAGAAACTTCAACTGCTTCAGGATTATAACCTGTTTCTAGACTTTGGTAATCTTGATGGACTACCAACGAAGACTCTCCTTCTTCTGGTGAACCTACTCTACTGCCGCTAGGAGGAGTTACAAGGACCTTTAAACCTTCGTAATGACTTGGGACGTCTTGAGGAGATTCACCCCGAAGTCTACGAGATTTCCTCAACAATTCGGCCACAGAAACAACCTCAGGAGACTTGCCCCGAAGTCTACGGGACTGTCTCGGTAATTCTGCCACAGTTAAAAACTTTTAACTACTGCACACGCAAACAAAGTAAAATCTCAAAGCAAACCACCTAAAGTCTCTAAAGAACCAAACAAATTTGAAACATATGCCTAAAGAATCTAGGGCGTCAAACCAAGCACAAACAGTAGCCTTCCAGACCAAAAACGCAAGTTGGAGATGAAACCCAACATCGCCGGATTCAGTACAGAAGTGGTGGGTGGAACAGTTACCCCAGAAACCTGCTTAATGAATAGACCGGCACAAGTTCCTCCACTTTAACCGTCTCGAGTGAGGTGAACCCCCCGGAAAATCCAAGTGAGTCTAGCCGACGTCTGCTCCAGGTACAGTGGGATCTTCCCTCCACTGTCACCTCGGTAGAATCCTAAAGATAATGGTCACTAAGGTTACCAACCGCAACAAATGCACCTGGGGGAACAGCCTACACTCCGACAGCATGCAAGGGCAGAGTATCAAGCTCAATCCCCTTGCCGGTTCCTTGAAAATAATCCAAGGTTTACCGACAAGTGACCCCTGGCTCCTCGACAATGGTTAATCCGAGGTTTACCGTTTGTAATACGTGCGTGTCTGGCGTCGTTCCCAACGAGGGAGGATTGATCCCCTCACTGGTTCGGACACGAGCTCGTGCTTCTCCTTTAAGAGGAGCTTTCCCAGAGTACAAATGAGACAATTGGATTTATTCTATCACAAGATAAGCTACTTGTTTGGTTTTTTTGTCTTGGAAAGTTAATTACTCTCCTACTCCAAGACACTAGCCTGATCTAAATTGGTGTTTCAGAGCCCTAGTAAATAAAAGTTACTAAGTTTATTTTACTTTAAGTGTTAATTTTATGGTTTTTCTTAAAGACAAAAGGTAGTGGAGATGAAACTGGTGGTGTGTAGACTCGACTCGCAACCACTACAAAGATGCACCTAAGATGATTTACACTACTTTTCTTTTTCAATGAATCTCCTAACTAAGAGAGTTGGAAAATGAAAATTTTATAGAAAACAACTTTCTTAGTAAAGACAATCAAAGAAACAATTCTCTTTATCTCTTCAAAACATACAACTCATGACCACTAATTACTCTACGAAATTTCCTTTTTCTCCCAAAAGTCTACAAATGCTACCAAAGCAAACTTTTTCCAAAAGAATTTTTGTATTTTTTCTATGTTAATAAAGCATGTAAAACTATTTTATCAAATCGAATTTAACAAATCTAAGACAATCAAATCAAATTCACTCAAAAGCAAATTAAAAGGAATTTTACCTAAAAGCAAAAAATAATGAGGACAAAAGCTTGCAAGGATGATTCCCGGATGTTTTACTTAGTCAAAGTGCAACTAAGGATCAGTTCATGCAGAATCATAAACTAACCAAAAAACAAAATCGAAATCTTTTTGTTCTTTTTTCTCAAGAATGGAATTCAAGGCTTTAACAAACAAACTTTTCGAGATTCGCAAAGAGAAGACACAAAGGTAGGTCTCTCACTAGGGTGACTTCTATGACAGGCCCGTCTCCTAAGAGGACTGAACAAAACCAGGGAGATCCAAAGTTTGACAACCTCTAATGCAAAAGTCACTACAAGACCAGTTAAAAACCAAACCCTAAGGCAAAATCCCTATGAATTCCACCAAAACCCTCGACACTAACGGGACATGTTCAGGTGAAGATCTTTGACAGTAAACTGATGGATCTGGGCAGTAAAAACAAATTGAAAACAAAATCTAAAGAGCAAAAAGAAAAAATTGAAATTTTCTCAAAATTGACAGGGGTACGCAGGTCATCTGTTTACATAGGCGCGGGTACGCACTGTGCACAAAGATGCAGTGCGTACAAGTACGCACTGTGTTAAACCCAGAGACTGCGTACTACTCACAAAGCTAAGAAAAATAAAAAACTAAATTGACTCTAAGCTAACCCACCCAAATACACATCTAGACAACCAAAAATCAGAAAACAAGAAATTTTTCTCAGACCAAAATATCAAATAAAAAAGAACTCAAACACATTCATGGATTCCCCAGTGGAGTCGCCATTTTATCACGCGGAAAGAGTCGTTAGTGCAGACACAACCGACCTTCCTAGAAAGCCTAAGACTTTCTAATGACAAACAAGACAAATAAGAGCAATCCTTCCCTAAATATGCTTTTACAATATGAGAAATCAAGTGATTAGATCCTACCTGTAATCCAACGCTGTTGTAGTAGTCCAGCTTCGTTGATCCGAATGAGCTCCTCCTTCCCTTCGAAACCTGCATTCACCAACAATCAAACGATTAAATAGCACCTGAATATCACATAAAATAAAACATATTTAACATATAGACCAAGGAGTATATGAAACAACTCATTAATAACAAATTGTTGAGAAGAATGGACTAATTTGTATTAAAAGGTAACAAAAGGAACCATTACAACCTGAGCCTTGGTTTTGTGCAAGCTCCTCCCAGGGTCCACAAGAGTTCTCCCTTACTCTGATCAGCTCACCCACCTCCCAATGGAAACAAGTAAAGATGGTAATTTCTCCTCACAAGCTTCTACAAGGAAGTCCTAATTCCAGCAGCATCTACCCTTAGGAATGTTCAGCTTTCAACCTCCCCTCCCTTTGGCCCAATGCCTTTATTTATAGTGCTTTAGAGGAAGTTTTTCAGGTCCACCATCAATGGGATAAGCCCCTCTTTGGATGGGATAGCTCCCCTATTGATGGGATAAGTTCCTCTTTGGTAGGGATACATGGACCATCTGGAGGCGCTTCATACACGTCAAACAAGCTTCTAGAAGACTTTAGAAATGACCACAAGTAACTTTTTTGGAGTGAAACTTGCGCTTTTTGACCTTTACAGGAGTACGCACCCACCCCTTTACATACAGAGCGTACAAGTACACAGGTATTGTGAACTTGGGTTGCGTACCCGTAGGTAAGGCTAAGAGAAACTGCGTACCAGAGATAATTGACTTTAAATGACTTTTCTCTCTTTCTTGAAGTTTGACATGGAGAGCAGAGGCATGAGACTTACCAAGGAGGATAGTATGACAGTGGATGGAGTCATACTAACTGCAAATAGTCATGGTGACATTTTTTAGTGTAACACGCCATAATAGCCATCTTTGAGAACCTGTCGACGACCACAAAAACACAATCATTTCCATGCTTAGTGGAAGGCAGGCCTGACATGTAATCCATGGAGATGGATCCCCAAGGTCGACTAGGGGTAGGCAACGGGGTATAGAGGCCTTGCTTCTTGATGGTTGGTTTGGCAATGGCACAGGCAGTACATGATCTGATGTACTTCCCGACATCCTGTCGAAGATTTGGCCAATAGAAATACTTTTGCAGTACTGCCACCGTTTTCTCGACCCCGAAATGCCCAGCAACTTGACTGTAGTGTGCTTCCCAAATCATCTTGGCACGCTCACTTGAAGGAACACAAAGGTGACCCAGGTGGCATAACAGGGCATCCTGGAGGTGAAAATCTAGAACATGCCGACCCTCTAAGAGTGTTTGGTATGTGTGGCCAAATTTTGGGTCACTTTTGTAGAGAAGTGGCCAATCAGAAGTCTCGTGCCCACAAGAGTCGAGCACTCTGGTTAACGCCATGATCGGTGGTCGACTGAGGCAATCTGCAACATTATTGGTGCTGCCCTTCTTATACTTGATATTCAAATGGAACTATTGCAGGTATGTAGACCACTTCTGATGGCGATCATTCTGCAATTTCCCTTGGGTCTGTATGAACTGCAGGGGTTGGTGGTCTGTGTGGATGACCATTTCCTTCCCCAAAATGTAATGCTTCCATTGTCGGTAGGCCTGCACAATGGAATACATCTCTTTATCATAAGTGGGATACTTCCGAACTGTGTCTGAAAGTGTTTCACTGTGATATGCCACTGGATGCCCGTGTTGAGTAAGGACTGCCCCAATAGCATAGTCAGAGGCATCTGTCTCGACCTCAAATGGTTGTTGTAAATCTGGTAATGTGAGCACTGGTGCCGTGCAGAGGTGATCTTTCAACTTTATGAATGCCTTCTGTTGAGATTCAGACCAAAAGAATTTTGCTTTCGCTCCTCCCTTGGTGACTTGACTCAAGGGTTAAGTGATATGAGAAAACCCCAACACGAACCTGCGGTAGAAGTTGGCAAGATCTAGAAAGCTGCGGAGCTCTGTCAGAGTGGTTGGAGATGGACAATCCCGAATGACTTGGATCTTGGATGGATCCACATGCACCCCCTGTTCATCAATAATGTATCCCAGATACTGAACCTGGGTCATGCCAAAAGTGCATTTCTCCAAATTGGCACATAGGTTGTGTTGCCGCAGTGTTTGGAGAACCTGTCGGATGTGGTGGAGGTGCTCTTCCCAACTCTGGCTGAAGATCAGAATGTCATCCAAGTATACCACTACAAATGAGTTGGTGAATGGCCGCAAGATGTCATCCATTAGCCTCATGAAGGTTGTAGGGGCATTCGTCAATCCGAAAGGCATAACCAACCATTCGAAGAGGCCCTCCTTGGCTTTGAAGGCAGTCTTCCACACATTAGAGGGTTCGATTGGTACCTGGTGATATCCTGACTTCAGATCAATCTTGCTAAAATATTTTTCCCCCTTTAGTTGGTCCAAGAGGTCATCAGTCCGCGGGATCGGGTACCTATTACAGACAGTAATCTTGTTCAGCGCCCGATAGTCAATACAGAGTCTCCAAGTCCCGTCCTTCTTCTGTACCAACACAATCGGGCTCCCACAAGGTGATGAACTCGGACATATGTGACCTTTCTGTAGTAGCTCCTGAATCTGCCTGTTGATTTCATCATTCTCTAGAAAAGAGTGCCGATAAATTGTTCCATTGGGTAGCGGTGCACCTGGGGTCAGATCGATGGAGTGCATGACCTGACAGTGCAGAGGAACCACTGCGGGGGAGGTGAAGATGTCCTCGTACTCCTTCACGACCTCATCCATCTGTAGTTGTCGTGCGGAGAGGCCCTGTCTAGAGGCTGTGGCCACCGTCTTCTTCTTTCCTTGAGGGCGTATCATCAGGAAAACAAATTTCCCAGTCTTGGAAATGAGCTTACTACATTATTTTGCAGTAATCAAAGAGATGGCGGTAGGCGGTGCTACCTCTGGTATCCTGTACAACTTATTTCCCAATGTAATAATAACAGCACGGGGCCTTGATTCATACACAACATGTCGCTTCCAAAAGTATGGTTGTCCTAATAATACATCACAAACTTCAAGGGGAGCAATGTCAGAATACCTCATTCGTGAAGGGCTTGATGTTGTATGGAAGGCGACACTGTTGGCTCACGCGAAGATCCCGTCCTTGGTGAAGTCACCCAATGGTGTATGGTTGTGGATGTGCTGTGGTTGGTAAGCCCAACTTCTTCACGACCTCTGTCGAAATGAGGTTCTTTTGGCTCCCGCTATTGACAATGCACTGTAGCGGGGAGCCCTTTACCCACATTTGGGAGTGGAAGAGACACTCCTCCTCCTCTGGATCTTCGGGTTCATTTTTCTGGATCTTGGTGGCGTTGGGATCTACATCAATGATCTGCTTCCCTTTGTCATTTCCCTTGTCGGGTTCTGACTTAGAGTTGGAACATGCATCTGATTCTGGAACCTTTAGATCAGCCACTAGTGACTGCTTGGCCCGACACTCACTGGTGTTGTGAGTGGAGCTCTTATGGAACTCACACCATTTTCTCGTGTCCTTTTTCGTCTTCGCGACGCTGTTCTTTACCTGCAGCTTTGGCGGGTTGTCTTGGGCTGCCCTGCCTTGGCTTTGTCCTTTTTTCTGTGTTTTAGGGGCACCTTTCCCTTGCTTCGGATTCACAGATCCAAAGTCTCGCTTATTTTGTTTGAACTTCTGCTCGACCTTGACGGCATATCGGTATGCTGTGCTAAGAAAGGAGATGTTCAAGAACTATATTTCTTCCTAGATGTACTTGTGTAGGCAGTCGCGGTATTTGAGTATCAAATGCTGCTCCGTATCCTTGATACCCAACTTTGTGCGAAGGGTATGGAAAAGATTGGTGAACTCCGACACGTCTTGGTCCCTTCCCTGCTGTGGCGTGGTCCACTTTATGTATTCATCCTCATAGCTTCCGATAGGGTAGTACTGTGCCTTGATGGCATCCCGGAATGAATTCCAGGTGGGTGCGCTGAAAATAGTGAGCCGGTATTTTCATCCTTCTGCTTACAGTAGGTTTCCCACCAGTCCTTGACGTGGGGGGTTGCTTTGAGAAGAGTGAAAACAATCTTTTCCTGACTCGAAAATTCATGAACAGAAAAATAACCATCCAACAGATTTAACCATTTATCTATGGCATCTGCATCTATCTGACCCTCAAATATGGGGATTTCAAAATTAACTTGTACCTTAAAGGGCGTGGTGTTTCCAGAGTAGCTGCTGGAAGCTGATGCGTCGCTTTTGGGTAGCCGATGAAGGATTTGGGCAAAGCTGTCCATCATCGCGTTCCATTATTGCTCGAGGGATTCTTCGAGCAAGATTTTGATAGCATCTCCTGCCCCCTCGTCTTTCTTCTCATCCGCCATAGGAGGTCGTCGGGATTTGCGAGGCTTGTCTCGCAAAGGTTCGACCAGTTCAAGCCCTAACTCCTTATATCCCGACCTCGTTGGGGATATGCAAAGAAAAATAGAGAAAAAGCAGATAGCTTAAACAGGAACGCAACAAATTATAGAGATAACCATAAACACATATATGTAGCGGAAATAATACTTCACTTAATGTAAAATACTGAAATATGCTTACAAACAGTAATGGAAATAAACCATCTAGGGCGATGGTAGCTTATCTCTGAGAAGAGATGTAGTGGCTACATGCCTCTGAACTGTCTTACAATGAGGCTCGACGACCTATTTATTGTTGAGAAACAATGGAAAACCCTTAACATTCCAAAACCTAACCCTAGAAGATGAAACGCCAAACTATGGGCCCCGTTTGGGTAAATTGGTACATCAACTTCCCGGGGTCGTAACTTTGGCATACGATCTCCGTTTGGCACGTACAATAGCTCGTTAGAAAGATCTATTCGAGCACTACCACTTTGGGAGACAACATGGGTCCATGGACCCATCTTGTCCTGGATTTCCAAAAAAACGTCGTTTAGGGCCTCAAAACGGCTCCAGAAGTTCAGGATCCAAAAAAACTGCTAAAAATAGTAAGTTGTGCTACAATTAAGGAAACTGAAAATGTTGAGAGAAACAATGGTGGGGGTCTAGGTGGACTTGGTAGGTGGCCACCAAGATCCACCTGGATCACATAAAGGACAAGAAAAAGACCTCATGGGCCAAGACACACTGGATTCTAAGAGAGAAACCCTAATTTTTCTCAAAATTCTGAGATCAACATGGATGTCATAGCCAAACTTGTGTTAGAAGGGTGTTCAACATGACTATTTTAAGGAAATGCATGCTGGTAGCACAACTGTCTAGGTCAAAAACGCGTTGGGCGAGGAATATGGGAAAAAATAAAAAAGATTTAAAAAAAAATTCTAGAATCAACACTCTAAGGTAGAGTAATTAGTGAATGTGCAGACATATAGAGGCTCAAACTAACTGATTCCCCATTGGAGTCACCATTTTGTCATGCAGATAAATCCCCTCTGGGGACAGAGACGATCTCTCTAGCCCAATGAATGGGTCTAGCAACAAACTGAACAAACTAATGCATAATTTCCTAGATTATGTTTAAAAATGCAGAGAGAGAGAAACCTACCTCTATCTGATACTAATTTCTCAATCCTTTGGTGATGGATTTGATCCCTTAGCTTTCAGGCTCTCTACTTGCTTGTTCCTTACATCTGAGTACCTTCGAAAGAGATCAAAAACAATACAAGATACAAGAACATACACAATATATATCAAACATAAACTACTTGATAGATCAAGGAGTATCAAGCTAAATGCATAAATATTTAGAAATTTATGGAAAGTGAACATCAGATGTTAAAGACCTCCTTTTGGTGGATGTCCAAGTCCAAGCCAAGACACTTCAAGCACTCGTTCTGCAAGTTCAATCGACTTCATTTAGGCATAATCTTAATATAAGAATGCATGCAATCAATGAACAACCATTTGGGAATGGAGGGGTTTTGATTTATAGGAAGGGAGAGGGAGTTAGGCATCCAAAAAAGAGGGAGGATGGCCCACATCTTAAGGGGTAGACCCTTAAAGGTAGGATCAAAAGCTCCATATGAGAGAGCTCAACCATATCTCTACCAAACAACATCCAACTCGCTTTTTCTCGAAGTTTCCAGTATACGAAGCTTCTCCTCCATTTTGAGAAAACCTACCATAAGAGGTTCAGGGTGGGTTTTCATATCAAAACCCACACTGGCAGCGCTAGGTCTAAGAACTACAACCCGCCATCAACATGGGCAAGCAGTGGAGCAAAGAGCATTGGTCCTGAAATTTAGCGTTTTAGTCAACCTTCTCCAAAATTGACTTAGGGTAGTTTTTCTTCCATTCTTCAGGGATGTTTTAGTATGTGTTCCATGATGAGTACACTTAATAGGTTTAAATATTTTGGTACTTTGAGATGTGGAACAGGAAGTGAACAGGAGGTGTGAAAACATAGTGTGTAACACTGCAAGTGTCCGGTCTATCAAAGGTGTGCTGATAGAAATAAGATGTCTACTGCCCCACTTCAACCCATTGCAGTGGAAGAACCTTTCCAACAGTGGGGCTTGGACATTATTGGGAAAATTTTCCCACATTCATCAAAGAAGAAACACTACATCCTTACTGCCATAGATTACTTCACGTGGTGGACAGAAGTAGTTCCGCTCAAACAAGTGAATGATTAGGAAGCCATTAGCTTTCTGTAGCAAAACATCATTTCCAGGTTCGACATTCCTAATTCTCTTGTTTTTGACAATGCAACATACTTATCATCACTAAGAATTTACAAGTTTGCATTGGAAAATGGTATTATATTGAAACATTCACTAACTATTATCCACAAGGGAATGGTCTTGCTTAATCCATGAATAGGAACCTAATCCACATTATCAAAAGGACCATATTCTCTTAGCAAAGAAAATTACACTCCACTTTGGTAAATGCCTTATGGGATGATCGAGTCACGCCGAAACCTTCCCTAAACACCTCCCCTTAATTCCTGGTGTACAAAAAGAAGCAATCCTCTTGGCCAACATCTACTTTCATGCACTCCAACTCTCACAAGAATCCCAAGGCAATTCATGTCCGTTAGTATAACATAGGATGGACACCCTTCGTAAGATACAAGAAGAAAGGTTGAAAGCAAAAGAAAAAAATTCAGTTCACCAGAATCGTATCAAGTGGTGGTTTGACAAGAATTCTATAGGGAAAATAAAATTCAGTGTGGGTGACTTAGTCTTAAAGTGGGATAAATCCCATGAGAACAAAGGCAAACACACTAAGTTTTTCAATCGCTGTGGATTTGACCATTCACAGTGCATGAAAATATTGGCCAACACACTTATCATCTTCAATCACTTGATAGGAAGAGTGACTCTCTACCTAACAATGGCCAAGACTTAAGAAAATATTTTCAATGAAGACCAAGGGTTGTGCCCTACACTGTGTACATAGTTTTTTTCTTGTGTTGTTTGTTTCAATTTTGTTTTGGTTTTTGTCATGTGAATAAGTGTTTTGCATGAACATGTTGTGGCTGAACTATAAAGGGTCATGTGACATTTCAACATTTGGCTAACTTTTTGTCCATCTTCCTTTTGATGGTTAATATTTTGGCTGATGAAGTTCTAATGGAAATACGATCTGTCCATAAGGAGAGTTTTGGTCCAACCATGAACCCATGTCTAGTGCGGAAACCTCATGCCTACACTCGGTCTTTCTATTTTGGTGTCTTCAAGCTTATCCAAGTAGTAGAAACAGAGAAGGGGAAAATCTAAATGAGAAAACCTAAACCAAAGGTCTCTATATGCTTCTCTAAAGGAAAAAACTCTCCTTCTCTCAAAAAGTTGGGATCCCTCTTCCACCCCAAAATAAATAAGTGTCGATGAAAAATTCTATTAAAATAAATAAATAAAGGTGAAAGAAGAGAAAGGCTTCCTATGCAGAGAGGTGAAGTAAGCAACTTCACCAGGGTACTATCCAGGCTCAGTGGCAATGGAACATTGTTTGTGTTCCCGCGTGACTTCGTCGGGGTACTATCCAGGCCTGCTAGCAGCGGAGGAAAAATAGAGGTGAAAAATCATACTCTAAAAATATTAAGCTCATGAGCTACACTACCCTTCTCGACTCAAAGCATTGTGATTTTGATAAATCTTATGTTGTATTCAACCAAGAAGGTATAGAGGGGACCATGTCTATTTGTGGGGTAAGTGGGAAGGCCAAAGTAATCTGCACGATGAATCAATACTCCTTGAAGAACTGAGGCCCTGCATAAAGCAAGTTAACCAAGACAGAGAAGCTGGAGTTCAACCAGTGTGTCGCCAAGTGTTGTAGTTGCTGCAATACCCTCTAAAATTTTGGCTTACACTAAATTTAGAGCCTTCCTTGGTCTTGTACATTGTTGTCACAAACACTAGAGCTTATTTCATGAGCTTCCTTGTAGTGCTTTTTCCCCCTTTGCATACTGGATTAACTGTCGTCTTTTAGCATGTTGAGTTGTCACACAATGTTTACAAGCCTTTTATGATGGTTTCAAAGACATACCTTTGTGTATATGAGTTGTTATAACTATGTAAACATACATCGTACCCATACAAAAAGTCCTGAGCAGTGTCGCATAAGTGTCGCCACGGTCATCCTAAAGTCTATCTTAAGTGTCGCACTTGTTGTATCTTATCATAAAACAGTCACATGGAGGGAAATTATTTGTTCATGTTTTTGGATGATCTATATTTTTGTGTCCTTAAAGTATGCTAAGTGAGTAATCACAGTCAATGTTCATCACAATTCATCACCTATCCCACATTTCACCATTTTCGGAAAAACTTCCCGACCGAGCAACTTAGCTTCACCAGACCCCTTTTGCACTATGCACTACACAGTATCAACCCTCTAAGATATGACCTAGCTGCTTGTCACTGAGTAATGTGTAGTTCCTATATCCCAAGACTACTGCAGTGTGCAGTTCCTATGCCCAAGCCTTGACCTTGACCTCCATAATTGTGCAATTGTGTCCTTGTAACACCTTCCTCCCACATCAACCCAAGTAACTGACCAACTGGGGTAAACATGTGACGGGAGGATCATATGATTGAATTCAAACTCCTATGTGACCTTAAGGAAGTGGAATTGACAAAAACATAACATACATACCATCCACATCAGCTACAGGACTCCTAGCAACCTTCCCAACCACTTGAGTAGCTAGCCCTTGGGTCCCATTGAAGATTTTTACTACTTGACCTTTAGATGCTCTCATGCTATAGGCCTGCCAGTGTCCAAGAGGCTTTGGACGCTATCATGACAAGGCATGCCAGCGTTTAGGATCTATTTTTCTCAGTGCTATGCCAGCGTCCCTGGGATTTGAGCTACTTTTTAGGCCCAGAGGCCAAGTCACTTCCTAGAATTGAATGACACCTTCAGAACAATAAGATAACATGGAAAAAATGATGCAAAAGTAAATACTTGAAAAATCCCTTAACTGGACCCCTACTAGCCATGATAGGCATTTTGTCAAACATATTACAAATATGTAATATACAGGTGTAAACAACATATTTAAGCATATGGATCTCATGCTTATCTGAGAATCGTTAAGAACCATTGTTCCCTCATATCATTTGCTTGATTATCATCTATTAGGTCATAGATACATTTTCCATTCATTTACAAGTAAAAACACGATGAGAGCCATACATTGCCACTATCATAAAATACATACATAACCAACATAATAGCAACATAAATACCAATGAAATCACAACCATATGATCTACATATAAACCGGTATAATACTCATAGAAATACAAGGAGAAATGACCTCATATTGATGATGCAAAATCGAAACCCAGGATGGGACTACCACGTTCCACTAGACCATAGAATGGATAAGCCAAATATCTCTTCAGTCATTCACCCCCGTTCCATATTCCAAGCATGAATGTGGGACTTAAACGAAAAGAACCAACCAAGGAATCCCGAGGCTAAACCACCTCACCCTCATAAATAGAAACTAGGCTTTACCGTAATCCATCTCGGATCATTAGGCAAACATAATGAACATGCAATAACATGATTTACCATGATCTCCACCCGATCACTAGGCCAAACAAGCATGGATACCACCATATTTCTCCACCTACACTGTGAGGAATTTTCCTATCTGCTAGTCTCTCAGGCTTTAACGCAATCCACACTGGATCACTAGGCCCTAAATCAAGACCCATTCTCAAGGATTTGCCACATATCCCAACTCAGGATTACTAGGCCTAACGGAGAGCAATCCACCTCTTGGATTTACCGTATATCTTGCCATTCACCAGAAAGGATTCCTAGGCCCATTGAGGCAACACAATCCTAGATTTAACGTGACCCACAGTCTGGTTGAGGGGTCACTAGGTCAATGGATTTACTGTGATCCACAATCTAGTTCAGGGACCACTATGCCATGTGCTCTATCATTCAGAGATCCACCTCACTTAGCTTCAAATCCATCCTAAAATCCAGCTCAACCAAAACATGAGAAGCCCATCACACCATGGGTATCTGGAAATGGCAAGGCTGGGTTGAAAACAATGGCACACCTTGAAAAACCCATGCGATAACAACAAAAGAACCACATGCAATACCATGCATGCCAAATCTAGCAAAGAAAATACACATGTAAATTGATACCTGCAAAGAATACTACTGTAGCTGCTTGATCCTACTCTTCCTTGCTTGATCTCTGCTTCCTCTTGCTTTCATTGACTTTCTTTATCCAATGCCGAAGTGCTTGAAGAAAACACTAAGTGTCCAAGAGTGTGTGAGAGAGAGAATAATGAGAGAGCTCCAAAACTAAACTAAAAAAAGGTTACAAACTGATCCTCATAACCCTTTTTATCAATTAGGCCTCTATTTTCTTCATTTTCCATTATTTTCCCTCACATGCTACCTGTGACCTTTCACCTTCCTTTTCTCCTAATTTCCATTATTTTCATAAATAAATGTGTCAAAAATTCGATTTTGCCTTTCCAAAGCCTTAGCCATTGCCTTTGCCAATTTCCTTAGCCATATTAACCAATGAACACCCACACTAGGATTTTTTTTCCCAACATTAAGCTTGGAACAAGTGTCCCATCAACTGTGGTTATTATTTTTCTTTTATTAACTTTTATTGCATGGAATTTTCACCAGGGTTGTTACAGTCCTCCAACCTAGCTTAAAATGCACACTTCACATCTTCAAGGCTCAATCTCATCCCCTGAGTGCTTGAACTATGTAGCTATATAGAATCCCAACCTCCCTTGACTCCCAAAACTATGCAGTTGACTCTACCAGTGTCCATTCCCTCATCCTGACCCCACTGGCTCTGGAAATTGCGTAGTCTTGTCTTCCAGGCCTCCCTAAGCTGTGCATTGTGCAGTCTCAGAGGGAAAGCTCTTCCCCCTAACTGCTGGAACTGTGCACTGTGCTGTCAACGAGTCCCACTTCCCATCTTGTCACTTGTTCAAGGCTCAACTATTGGATCAAAATGTGTCATCTTAGACTAGGTGGTCTTGGGATTGATGTCATCTCATCATGAGCGAATTACAAGAACATGTACCCTATCATGTCATGGAAAGATGATGAAGAAGGATAAGAAGTAAGAAAGCATGCCTAAAGACTCTCTTGTAGCTGAACTGACAAGTTGATCAATCGAGAGAAAGTGAAGGGACACAAGTTTGCGACCACCATCCAAGACTAAAGATCATTGAAGATTCTGCATCACCAAGCCATGTGGAGGTGAAGAGAAAGCATCTTCAAGAAGACATCCAACACTTAGAAACAATAATGACTTGACATTGCCACATCATCAAGCAGTCCATGTCAACAGTGTCATGTCATGTCATGTCATGAGTGGTCATATGCCACATCACTATTGTGGATCATGTATATTGTATTCAAATGTATTGTAAAGTGGAAGTCCAAAGGACACACATGTAATGTAAAGAGTCATGTAAGTTGAAAAGTCATAGGAAGTCAAACAATCATGAGGGTAGTCAAAGAGTCACCCTTGGTTATATATACTCCCTCATTGTATGAGAAAAGGAATTTTTCACCTTGGCTCCTCCCGCAAGGCATTAGAGAGATCAAATAGTTCTTTGAGGAGTAAGGAGTGGCTCCAATGCTCCACTATTGGGGCTAGTGATGTACATTGTAAACATGTGTCTTAGAACTTTTACTTAATAACATAAGCCTTCAAGGCCAACATGTTCTTCATGCATGGACTATGAATGTTTGTAAGACTATTCTGTGGATGTTTGTATTTCATGTTTTCTTTCACATGTGCTAAGATAGTTGAACTATTTCAGTTATTTTAGTACTTATATTATTGAGAATGTGCTATAATGGTTGTTATTGTTATCCCATCCTTGTGGACTATTAAGTGGGATATTAGACAAATCATTCTTTATTTGTTGGTTGTAGCTACTGTCACATCCCTTGTGGACTATTTTGTTGGGTGTTAAACGAACCCTTCTAGCTCATGTGTATCTCTTCTCAAGTGGTACTATTACCTCTCACTTAGAGTTTCACTTTTCTCCCCCCTTTGCAATAGAAGAACCTTGACATAATTGTGACTAAACACTCACTAGGCACACCTTCTCGCTTTTCGAAGATACCTTTGCATCCCTCTCTCTTGCTGATAGTTAGATCCAAGTAAAATATTTAAGAACTCACCAACCAGGCCCTTATACCAGATGGTATTCCCACACCAAACGATGTGAGGTCTAATTGGGACTTCACATTGGGGAGGTCCCCCGAATGTTGGTGGGTCCAGCATCGTCAATAGGTCTTTGATAGTAAAGAGGTAGGGATTTTACTTTAAGAGCTTATACAAATGTTTATTGGTTAGGAAGTATTAATGATAGGAAAAGTACCAATGCATCAACATCATTTTTGGGGATTTTTCTGATGCCTTGGGTAAGCAAGAAACAAAATTCAATCTCTTTATATGCAACTGAAGTTGAGAAAATAACTACAACTAATTCTCTTACTCAAATTATTTGGATGAAGTAGACGCTGAAGGATATCAAAGTTAAGCTTGACGATCCAATACCCATTAAATGTGATAATACAAGTGCCATTAGTTGCTGCAAGAACCTTGTTATGAATTAAAAGACTAAACAAATTCCAATAAAATTTCATTTATTGAGAGATTATATTGCTGCTAATGTTATTTGATTTGAATATGTGGCCACTAATGAGTAGCCCGTAGATATATTTACAAAGCCTCTTCCCTAAGAGCCATTTGAATATCTCAGGATGGTCTGCTTGTTTGTTATTCGATGCTACATAAATATGAGGAATTCTCTAACCAACATCCCCAACAGTCTCTGCCTCCTGTGAACTATATATCTAAGGCCTAACACACTGATTCTGTGGACAATCTCTCTTAAGATTATCCTTTCTGCGTGTCCAACACTCCAACCGACCAATACCCTCACCTCTATGCTACTGCTGCGACCCATGTCCCTGTCAGCTGCATTGAACCTCTTTTGTGGTGCCACATTTTATTTCTCATCTACCTTCTGAGGCATTTCTCTCTTAGGCTTCCATTTACCTTTACCTTTGCCTCTCCCTTTCCAATCTTTTCGAGATTCATTCTTACGCTTTTACTGTTCATAGCAATTCTTCAATTTCCCAATAACTTCCTCAGGTGACCGAGGCTCATCATACTCAATCCAATCTCTAAATGCTAATGGAAATCCATTGAAAATCATTGAACTCTAGCCTTATCATCTTTAAGGTATGGTACATACCTTAATAGCTCAAAGAATTTAGTCATGTACTCTTCATCTATCATTGATCCGATATTTAGGCCATAGAATTCTTTGGCCTTACTATCATAGTACATTTTTGAAAAGTACTTCTTACTGAAAAGCCTCTAGAACTCATGCCAAATCAACTAATCTATCCTAATGTCTCTAAATCACTTCACATCTTCCCACCAGATGTCTACTTTACCTATCAGGCTAAAGATAACTATTCTAGCCATCATGTTATATGTCTACTCATGCAACTCAAAGAATTTATTCATCCCAAGTATCCATGCCTTTGCATCTTCCAACTTCTACACATCTCCATCAAGAGTAGGTGGCTTTGATTTCTTAAACTCATTTGAAAAGCACCACCTATCACTCCTCCTGTAAGGGTGATAACAATGATGATCATGATGCCTATTAGAACCAAAACTAGAATAGTACCTTTATCCATCTACTCTCCTATCCAAAGTATCCAACAACCTTCCATCTCTAACAATGTCATCTCTATCTGACCTGTAACCACCATGATACGTACTGCCATATACCCCATTAGTTTTTTCCTCCTATCCATGGATGATATGAAGTGGCCCTTGTCGCTACAATTCTGACAAACTTTGAAGAAGTATTACATTAACCTTTGCTTGTTTCTCTTGTGCCTATATGATCCTGTCATTGTCTGCCTTATAGCTCCTTATTTCTTCCTTCAAGATTCTCAATGTGTTTGCTAAATCAGAAGAGTTTCAACACCACGCTACTCATCTGACTCATAGGGAGAGTCTTTTTAGTCTACCATCTTGCTAGTAATTTTGATCTCTTTCCTGCAAGGCATACTATGTCAGCTAAACCAAATTACAATAAACCAACATACCTTAGAAAAATTTGGGGAGGATATCTCATCTTCTAGATCATGAAATCAACATGATACATGTATAAACATAACCATAAAAACATATAGACATATAATACATAAACATAGAACCATGTAACCATTAGTCTAGTTAGAGTCCAGTCATCAATGCATGACCATATCAACTACACATACCATGACCTCATACATGATAACAAAAACCATACTGACGTACATTAACAATACGAAAGCATAAACAATATGTAACCAATCATACACTCATGATGACATACTTCATAACAACAACATCATCTTCCACATGGCGAAATCACTACAACCATGACTGATACCATACATATGAAACAAGCTCATAGACCATAAGAATGATTAACCACACATGGAAATGACATGAATGCATGACCAACACACTGCCCATCCAGTCCCAGGGGTGAACCATGCTCTGATACCACTATGTAACGCCCTCATCCCACATCTACACAAGTAATCGGACAACTGGGGTAAACATGTGACGAGAGGCTACTATGTTTGGATTTAACCTCCTTTGTGACCTTAAGGAAGTGGAATCGATGGAAACACAACCTAAAAACCTTCCACAATAGCTACAAGATTCCTAGGAACCATCCCAACCACTCAGGTAGCTACTCCTGGGTCCCATTGAAGTTTTTGACCACATGACATCTAGACCTCTCATGCTATAAGCTTGCCAACGTCTAAGAGGCTTTGGACAATCTCATGACAAGGCATGTTAGTGTCAAGGGACTATTTTTCTCGGTGTTGTGCTAACGTCCCCAAGATTTGAGCCACTTTTCAAGCCCATAGCCTAGGTCATTGCCCATAATTGAATGACACCTTTAGAACAATAAGATAAGAGGGAAATAATGATGCAAAAGTAAATACTTGAACAAACCCTTGACTGGACCCCTACTAGCCATGACAGGAATTTTGTCAAACATATCACAAATATGTAATCTACAGGTGTAAACAACAAATTTAAGCATAGGGATCTCATACTTATATGAGAATCACGAAAATCCATTGTTCCCTCATATACTTTGCTGCATTATCATCTATTAGGTCATAGGTACATTGTCCATTCATTTACAAGTAAAAACATGATGAGAGCCATACATAGCCACTATCATAAAATACATACATAACCAACATAATATCAACGAAAATACCAATAAAATAACAACTATATGATCCACCTATAAACCAATATAATACTCATAGAAATACAAGGAACAATGACCTCATATTGATGATGCAAAATCCAAACCCAGGATGGGACTACCACGTTCCACTCAGACATAGAATGGTTGAGCCAATTCTCTCTTCAACCATTCACCCCCTTTCCATATTCCAAGCATGAATGTGGGACTCAAACTAAAAGAACCAACCAAGGAATCCTGAGAATAAACCACCTCACCCTCATCAATAGAAACCAAGCTTTACCGTAATCCATCTCGTATCACTAAGCGAACACAATGAAAATTGAATAACAGGCTTTACCATGATGTCTACCCAATCACTAGGCCAAAAAAACATTTCTCCACGTACACCATGAGGAATTTTCCTGTCTCCCAGTCTCTAAGGATTTACTGCAATCCACATTGGATCATCTGACAGTAAACCGAGACCCACTCTACAGGCTTTGCAGTATATGCCAACCTAGGATTATTATGCCCAATGGAGAGAAATCCACCCCTTGTATTTACCGTATATATTGCCATTCACTAGCAAGGATTCCTAAGCCCACTGAGGCAACACAATGCTAGATTTCCCGCAACCCACAGTCTGACTCAGGGGTCACTAGGCCAATGGCTTTACCATAATCCACAATCCAGTTCAGGGACCACTAGGTCATGTGCTCTATCATTCAGAGATCCACCTCACGTAGCTTTGAATCCATCCGATAATCCATCTCAACCAAAACATGAGAACCCCATCACACCATGGCTATCTAGAAATGGCAAGGCTACGATGAAAACACTGTCACACCTAGAAAAACCCATGCCATAATAAAAAGAAACACATCCAATACCATGGATCCCAAATATAGCGTGGAAAATATACATGCAAATTGATACCTACAAAGAATATTGTTGTAGCTACTTGATTCTTCTCTTCCTTGCTTGATCTATGCTTCCTATTGCCTTCTTTTCCTTTCTTGATCCAATGTTAAAGTGCTCTAAGAAAAATCTAAGTGTCCAAGAGTCAGAGAGAGAGAGGGAATAATGAGAGAGCTCCAAAACTGAACTTAAAAAAGGTTACAAACTAATCCTCAGAAGCCTTTTTGTCAATTAGGCCTCTATTTTCTTCATTTTCCATTATTTTGCTTCAATTTCCTCCTCACACGCAACCTGTGACCTTTCACCTTCCTTTTCTCCTAATTCCCATTATTTTCATAAATAAATGTGCCAAAAATGCCATTTTTCCTTTCCAAAGCCTTAGGCATTGCCTTTGTCAATTTCTTTAGCCATATTAACTGATGAACACCCACGCTAGTGTTGGGTGTGGAGCCTGATTATCTTCTATATTCAAAGGTATCGCCACATTGGACCCCAGTTCGAAATGGGGGCGACAATGCCGCTCGTAAAATATTTGCTGCAGGGGGGGTCCAGGGGGGGGAAGCTGCGACCTTTGGGAGCCCCCCCTAGCGGGGGGTTTCGGGGGCAGCGCCCCCGAAGCTAAAAACAACTGTAAAATTGCCTTGTAAAAGTATAGTAATTTCTAGTCAATCTGGGCCGTTCATTAGGCGGATGATCTGACGGTAGAACTTCTATTTAGTTTAGGTTTTTTTGCCCTAGAAGGCAACCCCTCTCTTTGTATGAGGGCATTGTATTTGAGGCTGTGTGATAGATGTGTATTATGTGAGTGGGAAATAGAGAGGTGAGACTGTGAGAGGAAACAGAGGATATTACAGCAGATCTGCTGTAGGTTGTGTCTCTTCATTTTTCTGGACAAGAGAAAGGAAGGACTGGCTATTCGGGGTGGACGTAGCCCAAACTGGGTGAACCACGTATATCTGTGTCTCTCTTGTTTTATGCGCTTTCTGTGTTTATATTTCTGCAATATTTTGTGTGTTCCATTGCTCCATAATATATAATTTTCTAACAGCTAGGATGTTTTGCCAAACATTCAACTTGGAATAAGTGTCCCATCAACCATTGTTATTATTTTTCCTTTATTAAATTTTATTACATGGAATTTTCACGAGGGTTGTTAAAGAACCCTCCCCTTTGGGGGACACCATCCTTGGTGTTAAACCACTCATATACCTCATAAAAACTATTAAAAAGAAAACATACTTCCCATGGAGCTTTATAACATAGCTCGATTCAGTATTGACAGTGATCACCCTATTGAGAAACAACCAACATGACAACATAACAAGCATAACATCAAATGGAATGACACCCATACCACTTATTGGAGCTTTATAACACATCTCATGGTGGTATTTACATCCATATACATATGTACATATACCAAAACATCATCAAACATATACCAAAACATATACCAAAACACCATACCAAACTGCTTTACCTCAACCAACAAATAAGGAAGGATACATAGGCTGCATATGGTCCGCCATCTCCCATGTAGCTTCATCGGGATAAAAGTGCTTGCACTACACTTTAACCTGCTCGATTACTCGGTTCCATAGCATGAGAACCTTTTTCTACAATATACACTGAGGCTGCAACTGGAATTCTCCATCTGGTTCCACCTGCAATACAGATTAGTCAATCACATGATCAACATCTTTAACATACTTCTTAAGCAATGAAAAATGTAAAACATCATCAAATTTCATTTTCGGAGGTAGTGCAAGTTGATATGCTACTGTCCCATTCCTTTCAGTAATACTGAAGGGTCCAAAAAACTGTGGTTCCAACTTGGCACATGATCCAATCCGTAAGAAGCTCTTCTCTGGTTTGATGCACAAGTACACCTGTTCCCTAACCTGGAACTCATTTAAAAACCTGTTCTGATCTGCATAGCTCTTTTGCCTATGCTGTTCTGCCTTAAAATTATTCTTGATTACTTGCATTTCCTATTCCATGTCCGCCAACATGTCTTGTCTAATCAACACCCTGTTAATTGGATCACTCCAACTGATGGGAGAATTACAACTCCGCTCATACCATGCCTCAAACAAACTCATCTTCAAGGATTCATGATACCCATTGTTGTAAGTGAACTCTACCAGTGGAAGGTACTCTTCCCAATTGCACTGTTGATGCATCACGTACATCCTCAACATGTCCTCTAATATCCTGTTGACCCTCTCTATTTGTCCATCGGTCTGCGAACGCTAAGAACTACTGAAGGCCAACTCTGTGCCCAAACCTGCACATAAATATTCTTCGGAATACCATGCAATCTGACCACATCTCTGATGAATACCTGTGCTACATCGCTATCTAAGAATGTAGAGTTCAATGGAATGAAGTGCACAACCTTTTTCAACCTGTCCACAATAACCATGATGAAATCATGCTGTCTCACTGTCCTCGGCAAACCCGTGATAAAGTCCATGGAAATGACCTCCCATTTCCATTATGGAATCAAAATTGGCTGTAGAAGTCCACTTGGATGCTTACACTCTCCGTTCACACGTTGCAATTGAAACACCTAGCCACAAACTGTGCTAAATCCTTCTTCAGATTCAGTTAATAATAAAAATTCTTCATTGTAATCAATGTCTTCTAATAGCCCAGGTGACCCGAATATGGTTTCGCATGAAACTCCCTCAAGATGACCTTCTTGATCTCACTACTGTCTGGCACATATATCATGTCTCTAAATCTAACCAATCCGTCTGCTGTAAGACAATAGTCCACATCCTGTGCACCTGCACCTGTACCACTACCTATACCTGTACCTATATTACTACCTGTACCTATACCTGTACTACCACCTGTACCTATACTCTGCTGCAACCTATGCACAATATCCATATATATGACCTCCTATTGACCTGCCTGAAAGATCCTATCCTATAGGTTTGTCCCATAGTAGCTCATATCTGCTAAGTGATTTACCTGTACCCACCCGCTAAGAGCATTTGACACCCTATTCTCCTTTACTTTGATGTACCTAATCTAAAAGTCAAACTCACTAATCGTGGCCAACAATCTAGCTTGCTTGGTGTTCAGATTTGGCTGGTCAAGCAAATATCTCAACCCAATATGATCACTCATCAGTACAAACCTCCTGCCAAGAAGATAGTGCCTCCACATCTTCAATTCATGATGATCACTGCTAACTCAAGATCATGTGTCGGGTAATTCTGCTCATTCTCATTTGGTTTTTATGAATCATAGCATACCACTTGTCCATCCTGAATAACAACTCCATCAAGTCTTCTCTTGTGAGCATCTGTACATACCATGAACTCCTTGTCTAGATCTGCAATCTGTAGCATTAGAGCACGTGTCAACAACTTCTTAAGCTGATCGAAACTAGCCTCACACTCCTCTGTCCACTCAAACTTCTTACCTTTCCTCTATAATGATGTAATAAGATAAGTAATCTACGATAAATTCCTGATGAACCTCCTGTAATAGCATGCCAGCCCCATGAAAGATCTCATCTCATTCACATTTCTAGGATCTACCCACTCCATGATGGCCCTTATCTTTTTTGGATTTACTGCTACCCTCCTTGGAGACAACATGTCCAAAGTAATGTACCTCAGTCTAAAAGAAACTGCACTTGTTGAGCTTAGCATACAACTGATTCTCTCTCACAACCTCAACATTGTTGCTAAATGTCGACATGTTGTTCCTCATTTTTAGAATATACCAATATGTCATCAATGAACACAGTAGTAAACTTATCCAAATATGGACGCAACACACTATTCATCAAGCACATAAATGTAGATTCCAAATGGAACTAAAATAAACTCATAATGCCCATACCTGGTCCAGAATGCAGTCTTGTAAATGTCCTCTTCTTTGCCCCTTACCTAATGGTATCCTAGCCTCAAGTTGATCTTCAAGAACACTAGTGCTCCCTACAACTGATCGAACAAGTCATCAATCCTCTACAAAATATACCTATTCTTGATAGTCACTTTGTTCAACTGCCTGTAGTCAATGCATAATCTAAGAGTACCATCTTTCTTCTTCACAAACAACATCGGTGCACCCCATGGTGATACACTTGGTCTAATGTATCCCTTGTCCAATATTTCCTTAAATTGCAACTTTAAGTCTACCAACTCAGGTGTGCTCATCCTGTAAGGTGCTTTTGATGCTGGAGTTTCCCTTGGCACTAACTCACTATAAAATTCTTCTTCCCTATGAGGTGGAAACTCTAAAATATCTTCGGGAAATACATCCTAAAACTGTTGTAAAACTAGGCACCTGCTCAAAACATCTACATCCTCAACTTCCTTACCTTTGTCACTAGAAATATGTATGGAAAATAACACACACCCTTTCCTACGACTGTGATTTCCCTGCATAGCTGTCACCATCCTAATTGATGTGGCTTTCTTCTTTCCCTAGAAGACTCTTGGTTCCCCATTTTCATCCACACAATAAATTGCTTTGTCATAACAATCTACCTTGGTTCTATGGAGGTACAACCAATCCATGCCCAACAACATACTGTATGATCCCATCGGTAATAGATTCAAATGTGTTGTGGTAGGCATACCATTCAAATCAAATGCACAAGCTCTCACCAAATTGTGAACTCGCTTCTTTGTACCTGTAGCCAACTGCACTAACCAAGATTCTGGATGCAATTCCTTACTCAAACCACAGTTATCCACCAATTCAGGACTAACATAGCTATAATTAGATCGAGGGTCACTCAAAATAGAAATAACTTGATCACAAAGCTTACCGTCCATCTCAATGACAGATGCCTGATGGTCTGCCTGTTTGTTATCCAATGCTACATAAATATGAGTAACACTCTGACGAACATCCCCAATAGTCAGTGCCTCCTATGCACTATATATCTGAGGCCTACCACCTTGATTCTATGGAGAATTTCTCTTAATATGCTCCTTTCCAATTGTACAACACTCTAACCGACCAATACCCTCACCTCTATGTTGCTGCTGTGACCCATGTCCCTATCTGGCTACATTGAACCTCTTTTGTGGTGCCACATTTTCTTTCTCATCCGCCTTATGAGGCCTTGCTCTCTTAGGCTACCATTTACCTTTACCTTTGTCTTTCCCTTTCCAACCTTTCTGAGATTCATTCTTATGCTTTGACTATTCATAATAATGCTTCAATTTCCCAATAACTTCCTCAAGTGACCGAGGCTAATCATACTCAATCCGATCTCTAAATTCTAATGGAAATCCACTAACAAATAACTGAACTTTATCCTTATCATCTTTAAGATATGGTACATACCTCAATAACTCTAATAATTTAGTCGTGTACTCTTCATCCATCATTGATCCCATCTTTAGCTCATAGAATTCTTTGGCCTTACTATCGTAGTACCTTTATGACAAGTACTTCTTTGTGAAAAGCCTCTAGAACTCATGCTAAGTTAATTCATCTGTCTTGATGTCTTTAAATTTCTTCACATCTTCCCACCAGATGTCTTCTTTACCTCTCAGGTTGAGGATAACTATTCCGGCCTTCATGTTATCTGTGTACTCATGCAACTCAAAGAATTTCTTCATCCCAGGTATCCAAGCCTCTGCATCTTCTGAATTCTTCACATCTCCATCAAAAGTAAGTGGCTTTTCTTTATTAAACTCATTTGGAAAGTATCCCCTATCACTCCTCCTATAAGGATGATAATGATGACGACCATGATGCCTATCAGAACCATAACTAGAATAGTACATGTATCCATATCCACTCCTATCTAGAGTATCCAACAACATTCCATCTCTAACAGTGTCATCTCTATCTGACCTGTAACCACCATGAGACCTACTGCCATATGCCCCATTAGTTCTATTCTCCTATCCATAGCTGATATGAAGTGGCCTTTGTTGCTGCAATTTTGACAAACTTTGATGAAGTATTGCATTAACCTCTGCTTGTTTCTCTTGTGCTTGTATGATCCTGTCATTGTTTGCCTTACAAATCCTTATTTCTTCCTTCAAGCTTCTCAATGTTTCTGCTAAATAAGAAGAGTACCTAACACCACATTGCTCATCTGAATCATAGGGAGAGTCTTTGTAGTCTACCATCTTGCTAGTCATTTTGATCTCTTCTCTGCAAGGCATACTATGTCAGCTAAACCATATTACAATAAACCAACGTCCCTTAACAAAATTCGGTGAGGATATCTCATCTGCAAGATCATAAAATCAGTGCGATACATGTATAAACATAATCATAACAACATATAGACATATAATACATAAACACATAACCATGTAACCATCAGTCTAGCTAGAGTCCAATCATCAATGCATGATCATATCAATTACACATACCATGACCTCATGCATGAAAAAAGCAACCATACCGCCATACACTGACAATACGAAAGCATAAAACATGAACCAATCATACAATCATGACAACATACTTCATAACAACAACATCCTCTTCCACATGGTGACATCACTACAACCATGACTGACACCATGCATATGTAACAAGCTCATAGAAAAAAAGAATGACTAACCACACATGGAAACAAAATGAATGCATGACCAACACACCACCCATCCAATTCGAGGGGTGATCCATGCTATGGTACCACTTTGTAACACCCTCCTCCCAAATCGATCCAAGTAATTGACCAATTGGGGTAAACATGTGACAAGAGGCTACTATGATTGGATTTAACCTCCTATGTTTTCTTAAGGAGGTGGAATCGACAGAAACACAACATACAAACCTTCCACATCAACTTCAGGACTCTTAGGAACCATCCCAACCACTCAAACAGCTAGTCCCTGGGTGCCACTGAAGTTTTTCGCCACGTGACCTCTGGACACTCTCATGCTAAAAGCCTGCGAGCATCCAGGAGGCTCTAGACGCTCTCATGACAAGGAATACTAACATCTAGGGACTTTTTTGCTCAATGTTGCACTAATATCCCTAATATTTAAGCCACTTTTTAAGGCCTGGAGCAGAAGTCATTGCGCGGAATTGAATGACACCTTCATAATAGTAATATAACAGGGAAATAATGATGCAAAAGTAAATACTTGAACAAGCCCTTAATTGGACCCCTACTAGCCATGACAAACATTTCATCAAACATATCACAAATATGTAATCTATAGGTGTAAACAATAGATTTAAGCATAGGGATCTCATACTTATACGAGAATCACTAAGAACCATTGTTCCCTCATATAATTTGTTGCATGATCATATATTAGGTCATAGATAAATTGTCCATTCATTTACAAGTAAAAACATGATGAGAGCCATACATAGCCATTGTCATAAAATACATACATCACCAACATAATAGTAACAGAAATACCAATGAAATAATAACCATATGATCCACATATAAGCCCGTATAATACTCACATAAATACAAGGAGAAATGACCTCATATTGATGATGAAAAACCCAAACCCAAGATGGGACTACCACGTTCTACTCAACCATAGAATGGTTGAACCAAATCTCTCTTCATCCATTCACCCATGTGCCATATTCCAAGCATGAATGTGGGACTCAACCAAAAAAAACCAACCAGGGCATCCTAAGGCTAAACCACCTCATCCTCATCAATAGAAACCAGACTTTATTGTAATCCATCCTAGATCACTAGGCCAACATAATGAACATGTAATAACATGATTTACCATGATCTCCATCCGATCACTAGGCCAAACAAGCATGGATGCCACTAGATTTCTCCACCTACACTGTGAATAATTTTCCTATCTCCTAGTCTCTCAGGCTTTACTGCAATCCACATCAGATCACTAGGCCCTAAACTAAGACCCACTCTTTAAGATTGACTGCATATCCCAATCAGGATTACTAGGCCCAATGGAGAGAAATCCACCTCTTGGCTTTACCGTATATCCTTCCATTCACTAGAAAGGATTCCTAGACCCACTGAGGCAAAAAAATCCTGGCTTTACCACAACACACAGTCTAGCTCAGGGGTCAGTAGGCCAGTGGCTTTACCGTGATCCACACTCTGGTTCAAGCACCACTAGGCCATGTGCTCTATCACTTAAAGATCCACCTCACTCATCTTTGAATCCATCCAACAATCTAGCTCAACCAAAACATGATAACCCCATCACACCATGGATATCCAGAAATGGAAAGGTTAGGACGAAAAAATTGTCTCACCTGGGAAAACCCATGCCATAACAACAAAGGAACTACATGCAATACCATGCATTCCAAATCTAATGAGGAAAATATACATGCAAATTGATACTTGCAAAGAATACTATTGTAATTGCTTGATCCTGCTCTTCCTTTCTTGATCTCTGCTTCCTCTTGCCTTCTTTGCCTTTATTGATCCAATGCCAAAGTGTTCCAAGAAAAATCTATGTCCAAGAGTGAGAGAGAGAGAGAGAGAGAATAATGAGAGAGCTCCAAAGCTAAACTGACAAAAGGTTACAAACTGATCCTTAGAAGCCTTTTTATCTATTAGGCCTCTATTTTCTTCATTTTCCATTATTTTTCTTCAATTTCCTCCTCACATGCAACTTGTGACTTTTCACCTTCCTTTTCTCCTAATTTCTTTTCATAAATAAATGTGCCAAAAATGCCATTTTGGCTTTCTAAATCTTTAGCCATTGCCTTTGTCAATTTCCTTAGCCATATTAACCTATGAACACCCACACTAGGATGTTTTGCCCAACATTCAGCTTGGAATAAGTGTCCCATCAATTGTGGTTATTCTTTTTCCTTTATTAACTTGTATTACATGGAATTTTCACCAGGGCTATTATAGTCCTCCAGCCTGACTTGAACTGCGCACTTCTCATATTCAAGCATCAAGCTCATCCCTTGAGTGCTTGAACTACATAGCTACGTAGAAGGTCAACCTCCCTTAACTCCCAAAACTATGCAGTTGGCTCTCCTAGTGTCGATTCCCTCAGTCTGACCCGACTGACTCTAGAAAATACATAGTCTTGTCTTTCAAGCCTCCCGGAGCTGTGCACTGTGCAACCTCAAAGCTCAAGCTATTCCCCGTGACTACTGGAACCAAACACTGTGCACTCACTGAGTCCCTCTTCCCAGCCTATCACTTGTTTCAGGCTAAGTTGGTGGATAATAATGCATCATCTTAGACTAGGGGGTCTTCAAATTGATGTCGTCCCATCATGAGTGAATTTTAGGAACATGTACCCTATCATGTCATGGAAAGATGATGGAGAAGGAGAAGAAACAAGGAAGCATTCCTAAAGACTCTCTTGTAGCTGAATTGACAAGTTGATCAATCAAGAGAAAGCGAAGGGACACAAGTTTGCGACCACCGTCCAAGTCTAATGATCATTGAAGATTCTGCATCAGCAAGCCATGTGAAGGTGAAGAAAAAGCATCTTCAAGAATACATCCAACATTTAGTAGCAACAATTACTTGACATTGCCACATCGTCAAGGAGTTCATGTTAGCAATGTCATGTCATGTCATGTCATGAGTGGTCATATGCCACATCACTATTGTGGATCATGTATATTGTATTCAAGTGTATTTTAAAGTGGAAGTCCAAAGGAAACACATGTAATGTAAAGAGTCATGTAAGTTGAAAATTCATAGGAAGTCAAATAGTCATGAGGGTAGTCAAAGAGTCACCCTTGGTTATATATACTCCCTCATTGTATGAGAAAAGGAATTTTCGCCTTGGCTCCTCCCACAAGGCATTAGAGAAATCAACTAGTTCTTTGAGGAGCAAGGAGTGGCTCCAATGCTCCACTACTGGGGCTAGTGATGTACATTGTAAACATGTGTGTTGGAACTTTTACTTAATAACATAAGCCTTCGAGGCCAACATGTTCTTCATGCATGGACTATGAATGTTTGTAAGATTATTTTGTGGATGTTTGTATTTCATGTTTGCTTTCACATGTGCTAATATAGTTGAAATATTTTAATTATTTTAGTACTTATCTTATTGAGAATGTGCCGTGATGGTTTTTATTGCTGTCCCATCCTTGTGGACTATTCCACGGGATATTAAACATATCATTCTTTATTTTTTGGTTGTAGCTACCATCACATCTGCTATGGACTATTTCGCTAGGTGTTAAACAAACACTTCTAGTTCATGTGTATCTCTTCTTGGGTTGTACTATTATCTCTCACTTAGAGGCTCGCTTTTCTCCCCCCTCTGCAGTAGAAGAACCTTGACATAGTTGCAACTGAACACTCCCTAGGCGCACCTTATTACTTTTCAAAGATACATTTGCATGCCTCTCTCTTGTTGACAGTTAGAGCCAAGGAAAATGTTTAAGTATTTTGCAACTGGGCCTTTATATTGGATGGGACTCCTACACCAAACAGTGTGAGGTCTAATTGGGACTTCACATTGGGGAGATCCCCTGAATGTTGGTGGGTCCAACACCGTCAACAAGTCTATGATATGAAAGAGGTAGGTATTTTACTTTAATAGCTTATACAAATGTTTATTGTGTTGGAAGTATTAATGATAGGAAAAGTACCAATGGATCAACACTTTTTTTGGGGAATTTCCTAATGTCTTGGGTAAGCAAGAAACAAAATTTAATCTCTTTATATACAAACGAAGTCAAGAAAATAACTACAACTACTTTTTTACTCAAATTATTTGGATGAAGTAGACACCAAAGGATGTCAAAGTTAAACTTGATGATCCAATACCCATTAAATGTGATAGTACAAGTGCCATTAGTTTCTCCAAGAACCTTGTTATGAATTCAAACTAAACACATTCCAATTAAATTTCATTTATTGAGAGATTATATTGCTGATAATGTTGTTTGATTTGAATATGTGGCCACTAAATATTAGCTTGTATATATATATTTACAAATCCTCTTCCCTAGGAGCCATTTGAATATCTCAAGAAAAAATGGGAGTATTTTTTGCTATAGCCAAATGACTCAACATGAGTGAGGGCTAACAACTACTTAGTTTGTTGATTAAGTTAAAGAGTATGCTAAAAAAGAATAAAGATGACATAGAAAATCCACATAATATTAGGGTCATTAGTAAAGTATGTGTAGGTGGAGTAGGTATATAACAAGTAGTGTTATTCTTTATTATTGAATACATCCATGTAGTGCTGCTATTTACTTTGTCAGGGGGGTATTCTTCAGCTGGTTACACCTGTTTCCATTGATGTCAAAAGAGGAGTAGAAAATGTTGAGAGGGAAATGTCCCAAACATTGTCAAGGGGAGAGAATAAATGGTCTAATCGTTGATTTTCAAGGCACAACATAGGGAAGTTGTGTCCAAAAAAAGTCAGCTGTGAAAAAGTGCAACATTCATGGGGAGAAGAGCCTGATAGGTGTCAAGGGGAGCGCTGGTATATTCTCTGGCGATCAATGCCTCAACAATGTTTGTTAATATTGCCATCAATGCTAAAGGGGGAGTTTGTTACCCAAAATGTTGTCATTAACTTCAACTGATGATAGATGTCAAAATCATAGTCATTGATGTTAATTAGTGTCAAATTCAGGGGGAGTTTAATTGTAGTTGAGGTCTTTAGTTGAGAATCATAACTGTAGTAGGATAAGCTATCAATCCTAAGAAATATTATGGCTATGCCTAGTGGATGTATGGCTCAATGGCTAGCCTTTGAATGCATGTTGTGTGTAAAATATCAAGTTAGGTTCCCCCACAAAGTGCATATTTGGATATCCATATTAGATACCTTTCCAATAACATATGGCACCTTAAAAATATCCCTACGAATCAAAATTTGTTCAAGGCTAAAATTTCACAGGGTTCCTGTAGCTTACAGTGGCATGACTGACGAAGCTGGTGGATAGAGAGTTTCTCCTTAACTAATGCAAAATTTTTTCATTCCTCACATGGAGGTTGATGTTATGTGTTACAATGCAATGAAAGCATGAAGGGTGCGAGACAAATTGGCAAGTGACAAAATTTAGTAGATAGAGAATCCTAACTAGCATGAGATAATGGGTTTTAATGTTAAATTTGTGCCCCATGCAAAAATAATATAACAAATGAAAGTCACAAAAATATTAGGACCTTGGGCCCTCCTCCATACCAAATGATCTAGAAACAAAGACATGTGGCATGATATAATTGGAGGATGGTGATGATTTAGTACATGATATGGTATCTAGTTGGCAGTGAGTGCATGGCAGAGTCAATGACGTGGCACTCTGGCAGAGTGGCACGTGGTAGGAAGAAAAGGCCCTTATGGGGGCCAAGTGGATGAAATTTTGTTGACATGTGGCACCACTTAGAGATGGCCATGTGGTAGTGATGACATCAACATATGATGTGGTAGGTGACATGGAAAGACCTCGAAATTCACACCAACGTTGTGTTTGCAGGTTGTTATTTGAAATTTTTAGAGAGGCGGTTGATGAGGAGCTAACATGGTGGCATGTGCGAGAGTGCAGAATCATCATGATATGGATATCCTGAGGATTATAGTGTTCTCAAGTTGGAGCAGGGCATGGTTAATGTAAGATGGGACACATAAGAAATACCCAGTGCTATTGGTTGACACGATATTTGTGCCCTAAACCATTCGGTTACAAAGGAAAAAGTCATGGGCATGGTGCATGAGAAGACCATGTTTAGAGCCTTTAAGCATAAAATGCCAAGACATAGGGCATGAGGCTTTAGATATTTGGTGGAGTTAAGCACCTGTTGGGCATGGAATCCCTCCAAGGCATTTTTTGGGGCTTAAAGCCTAAGTTTTGACCAAATCCTTTGTAAAAGCTCCACGAATTGTGGGCGTAGAGCGTGAAGTCATAATAGAGTCACAGGGTTGTCCGTCCTCATCTTTGTAATGTAATGTTGGCTTGATAGACCTACCCATGGTCTGTGGACCATGGGATTGTATAAATAGAGTGAGGCTCTAAGTGTAGAAGATAGCATATAGCTAAGGAAAAGAACAAAATCATGATGAGTCTACAAGACTGAGTCGCAGTGTAAGTGTGTCTTTGGGTCATAGAGTAGGAGAAGGCTCTGCAGCTGAGTGCACAAAGGCCTAGTAGTTTGCAACTGAGTGCACGCACCTCTGCAACTAAGTGCGCAGGGCAGGTCAAGTCTGTAACTATTGGAAGAATTAATAAAGAGAAGTTTACCATATTTCTGTGTATCTTTTCCTGTTTAATGTATTACTGGGTATAAATTGCAAGTGTACTGTTTATTTGCTGCGAGAAATTATATGTGTGTGTTGTATAACTAAATATAACACAAGGCTTCTATTTACATGAAGATAACTAACTGGTGAAGGAAGATAGGTAAGATCTCAGGTGCAACTTAGGGAAATAGTGCAGAGCACTGCTCCAGTAGTGCGGAAGCCCCATAGCTGCTGGTGAGGGCTATTCAAAGGCAAGTATATCAGGGCATGAAGGCCAGGGAAGTGTGCGAAGCAACCTGCATGCAAGGATGAGCAGTTGGACTGTTGTCGAAAGGGCTAGTAGTACAGGGATTTGTTTGGCTAATTAAATCCAAACTTGGGTCAGGCCCCAACAAGCCAACAAATGGTTCTGTTGCCAGGACTAGGATCTGCATATAGATGTCTGATGTCGTATCACTGGAATCCAACAAAGAAAGGAATTAAAGATTGGTTGGATAGGAAGATTCACGAGTTCGCGACGCAGGAGAAAAGGAACCCACGACTATCAAAAGAAGAGTGGTTAGACTGCTACTTATACACAGAGATCCATGAAATTTTATTCGCATCTTTCCCTACTGAGCTATACGAGTGGATCACGAAGCTAGCAGATAGCCAGGGAAGGTGTAAGCTCGAAAAACCTATTGGGTGGACTCCAGAATTGGTGCGCAGATTGGAAGCATCAAAGGATAAGATCGTGCACGCTGTTGATCACTGGCTCAATCGAATTATAGGAGGATTCATCATCGAGTTTGTGGTAGGTACTTCAGTTAGTTATAGCGAGGCAGAACAATGCTTCCTCAAATGGCCACGAGGTAAGTACGTTAAATCTTTGAACAATTGGATTAAAATGTTATTGTGTGAAAAACAGGTTATGCAAATAAATTAATGTTTGGGGCTACGCGAAGTGGGAGAATCTACAGAAACAAAGGTAGTACAGAACTAGAAACTAGCCCGTTGATTTCACCTCCATGAGGGGGCGAAGAAGAGCTCATGAAGGTCTCACCAAGAAGTGCGATCAATTTGATAAGGCAGAGAATTCCGTGCATACCACCCCCACCCACACCACTGCCAGTTTCACCATCTTCACCCCCATCTTCACCCATACCATCTCCGCCACCACCGCAAATCAATATGGCAAGTGCGATAAGGTTGCCAGTGTTCAAGGGAGTAGGGAATGAAGATCCAGTCTAGTTTTGGTTCATGGTAAAAGCTGTATGGGAAGCACATGGAATCGCAAATGACAATATAAAGAAAGCGACGTTGGTCAGTGCTCTACAGGATCACGTGTTGATTTGGTACATTAAGCATTCTAGTGATAATCCGAATGCGGGGAGCGTAGATATTCAAACTGCTCTAAAAAAAGAATTTAGCAGGCCAAAGTTAGAGGTGCATTCAATCATTGGGTTCAAGGAAATCACAATGCTACCAGGTGAGACCCCTTGGGATTTGGATTAGAGACTGAAGTGCACAATTTGCGAAGCTAACATGACATTGACGAATGGACAACACCATGAATGGTTTGCAGCATCATTAACGCCGTATCGAAGGAACGTGCTGTCACAATAGAGGCTAACAACTCAAGTCGAGGTCTTAGAGGTGATGATGAGATTGCATGAGTCTCTGATACAGGATCCCAACTTGGGAGTTCAACAAATTCAGGCGTAGTTGAAAAAATTGTGCCTCGAGATGCAGAGTTTGAAACAAGACAAGATAGCTCGCCCAGAAGTGTGTGATGAGGTATGGTGCGTAAAGTGCAAGGGCCAGGGACATGACAAGGGCCACTACCTGGTGTTCATGAATTACCTCGCGGGAGGAGGACCAATTCCATTGAGACCCAAGTCACAAGCAGGACTAATCGCGACGCCTGCATTATGGTGCACGATTTGTCAGATAGGAGGAAAGCATGCTACATACAACTGCCACTTATTACATAAGTACACGTAGAATTCACAACAATTGTTCTGTAATTTCTGTAGATTAGCAGGCCATGATGAGCGCACCTATAGAAGTTACAAACTAATGATGGATCGAACTCATACCTATAGAGTTTAGGCCAAAACGCAGCCCCTTGACTAAAACGCAGGAATGGTGCGAACCGAATTTTAGGGGCGCGGACGAGGCCGAGGTGGAGGAGGACCAGAAAGAGTTCATAGAAAACTAATATGTTACAATTGTGGAGGGCCAGGACATTATTCCCACGATTGTAGAAATCCAACATGGCCATCATGCTTGTATTGTACATTTTTTGATCATGAGACAGAGGATTCTCCCACCTTGATAGCAAGGTTGCGCGATAAAGGATCACTCAACCTCCCTCGACTCAGAACCTGCAAATGATGAGGTCTGAGCCACGTGAAGAAGACCTTAATGTGAATATTGTGCTTCGAAGTGGAATTATGACAAGGGATGACAAAGGCAAGTAGCCTGAAGAAAATACTTAGGTTCACAAGGCTCCAACGAAGGAACTAGAGTTTGATTTGGAGCACGCTAAGAAAATCTTCATGGAAGCCAAGAGGAGCTTCACTGATGCCTCCACTTCAGGAAGTAAAGACAGACCAGAGCTGGAAATGGACCCATCGATTCTCACAACGTTCCTGGAAACATGCATGAAGTTGCTGTGCGATAGCAAGGCTGTAAAGGGGTTGTAGGAACTCATAAATAGATGCGTTGGAAACACACAAGGAGAACCGCGCATAGTCCGGAAGCTCGGAAAGCACATGAATCAAACGAGAAGGGATATGAGACTGACCGCGCAGATTAGGGAATATGAGATGGACCAAGTGAATTTGGATCTAGGATCAGACACGAATGTCTTGCCGAAGCAGACATGGGAGCACAAGGGAAGGCCTATGCTGCAATGATCTCCTATCCAATTGCGAATGGAGAACCAGCAAAAGATCCTACCTATGGGGAGATTGTAGGGAATCACAGTAGATATTGAAGGAGAAAGCACGCTAGAAGATTTCTAAGTGATAGAGATTGTTGATGATAGCAATCCCTACCCCATGCTCTTAGGAATAGATTGGGCCACTAACATGATCGGGGTGATAAATCTGAAGAAGCACATGATGATTTTTGAGAAGTATATGCGTGTAGTTGTACCTTTGGACCCTGTAGAAGGATCGCGCTACACAGAGTCAGTATGCGACTACAACAACAATGACAATTTGGATTGAATCTACAAGATAATCTCACGAGAACAAGACTGGGTGAACCCAACTGCGGATGGAAAAATCTCATGGGAGCATGAAAGTTCCTGCACATCGGATTCAGACGAAGAGATAGAACGATGGCAGAACCAGTTACATGAGGTAACCACGCTGAACTATAACATGATGATGAGATCGCTGCACTGCGTATTGGCAGAGGTAAGGGATCTACCTACGTTTGATGGGTTAAGTGAAGTAGATGACTTCCTGAGTAGATTTGAAAGTGAGGTGCCAGAACAACAACGTTTCGAAGCTTTGAAATGGGTACTGCGCGCTACGTTTGCGAGTTGGTGGGGCACACACCAAAGAAGTTTTGAGGATTGGCACGAATGCAGGAGGATGATGCGCATGCAATTTGGGAGGCCTTAGATGTGATTAACAAACAAGATTTCCAGACGAAACAGTTCGCGCGCCCACCTGTGTAGATGGATATAGGCATATGGTACGAAACCTCTGTAGATGCACACAGTCTTTGCATTAGGAGACATGGTCAGTAAGCAGGTATGGGCGACATAGTGGCGTGAATGATCCCTCCGATTGGAACCACGAAGTATGGAAAGCCCAAGTGCGTACAAGGTTATCCACGCAAAAGCCTTTAACTAAGTATGAAATGCACTGAACAAGGTCCACAATGCACAACGGACCGACTGGGACCTGCGCGTACCAGTGGTTCTATGGGCTTATAGGACCACGTGAAAGAAACTGATGATATAGGCACCTTCAAGGCTGGAGTATGGCACAAACACTGTAACCCCCATGGAACATAAAATGCCTTGTTCGGGCATGGCAGCACCAATAGATACAACGGTTCATGGAACCTTGGAAGAAGGGACCACACAACTGAATGAAGCATAACGCTTGGGACCTAAGGAAGAAATACAACAGGGAAATTTTAGGCTCCAAGAACTTGAGAAAGAAAGGGTACGATTATGGAAGAAAATCACTCTGGTAGAAGTGGAAGTTAAGAAGCTGGAGGACGGGATAAAGGAAGATTTTCTCGATAAGAAGACCAGGGTGATAAAACAGGGTGTGCACGATCACGCTGATAGGTTTGAGGACTATCTCCACGAATTGATCAGTCTGATGCCTTGGCTTGGACCGCATATTACTAAGCGGATCAACCTGGGTGGTGCGCTATAGATGATAAAATGCACAACGCTGCCAGTAACGATAAAAGGTCAATATTTTCCAGGAAGAGTGATGGATGACCAGAGGAAATAATATTCAGGTGGTGCGACCACCTGACTAGCTAAGGGAAGCACAATCTTAGCACTCTAGGTAGTTGAAAGGAGGTGCGGGACTATAAACTATTCTGCCCGGGAGCTGCACGATGTTGGAGCTGCGTGCAGTAGCAAAGAGTCACAAGGTCTGCGACCGTGTAAGGGGGGTTGCGCTGCTGCGCGAGTTGGCTAGGAAGCGACCATTGAAGTCACTATTTATGATGTGATGCTCAACTTGATACCAAATGGAGTGGGCGGCAGGCATTTAAGACATGATTTATGAGCAAGATTTGGGAAAATTCGCCGCCAAGAGAGCATTAATGAACCAGTTTTGGGAGGAACGGTCGAATTCAAATTCAAAAGGCGCTGTAAATTACAAAGGGCTACCCAACAAACAACAATTGGTCATTTGTGAATTGAGCTGTTGCATACCTCATGTAGCCTGAGCAGAGCCCTGTTTGACCTGTGAAGAATGTTGATTGAGCCCCTGAGTACGCGAACGATAGATTTTGGTCGGACATGATGGCAACATCTGAGGAAGTTATGGAAATAACAGAGATGATCATCAAAGAGGTCACGCAGGCCCTGACTATCGGGGATGCCCCTGAAGGC